>OX463843.1:48580402-48736202 GCA_949825065.1 Odontocerum albicorne
GTCTTTCAGTCACATTTACAGTATAGAGTTTTTTTCTGTTAGTCTTTTTTCAATTCCATTTGCACATTACGAAACCATCTAAGCGTGCTTTTTTAATTAACACATCTGCCTAAAGTTCACATTAATCACAAATAATATTTTATTTATAGTTAAGGCATTGACATTGTGGAGGTTTAAAGACATTGTAATTTATTTTAACAAACACTGTTTATTCCACTTTTTATGTAACGGTATAACCCTGCCGGTTTCAAGACTTTCACCTCATCTCCAGGGGAGCACAAACAAGACTAAATGCTGTTCTAACTGGTACCGATATACCCGCTTCAACGGTTTGGGGCTGAGGGGTGAGGGAGGCATGGGATGATTTCGGCTAAGAGCGGAGAAATTTTTGGGATATAACTGTTCACCAGATGTTCGGATTGATGTACTGACTTAGAAATTTCTAGGGTCTGTCCAATTTATTTCCGTTACTACTGATATGTAAGAATTTGACATCATCGATAGAAAAAGTATGGTTTTCACGGTGACAATGATTAGCCATTTCAGAATAAATTAGAGGATTTGTTAAGGCGGATTTGTGTTCACGAAATCTCTTGTCAAAGTCAGTGTATCGAGGTGAGAAATTTTCCGTTCATCTTGTTCCCTATCGCTACCTTTCTTTCAATGCGTCTTTAAACTCACCCATATTATAACATATCAACATACTGGTCAAATAAGAGGACTCATCAACCACTTATATTAGGTGTTAACATAAGTTGTGTCCGTTTTTTTTTTCAATTTAAAAATGAGCCCCAAAAGTAAAACAAAATGGTAAAGGTTATACGTCATTAGAAAGAAAATTTTCTGCTTTACAATATATTGTGTTTGCTTTTAAGTTACATATATTATTTTATTTGATTACAAGCATTCAAAATGGAATGTCAAGGAGACGAAAGTGAGCATTTTCGACACCTCCAGTGGACTTCGATGAGGACCGCTCAAACCATATTATTCATGAAGATCCCCTTCAAACCAACGTAGAATTGGCTGAGCAGATGAATTTTAGTCACATGACTGTTTACCGCCATCTTAAATCAATGGGAAAAGTCCAGAAGTTCGGCGCTCGGGTTCCACATGTTTTGAGTGAAAACAACAAAAATCAACGTTCGACAATTTCTGTTGGTTTGCTCGCGCGTCATCGAGCTACGCATGGCCACAAACGAAGGTTCCTTTACCGCATCATTACTGGTGATAAAAAATGGTTTGAGAATGGTGATAAAAAATATTTGAAGGGGATCTTCATGAATAATAAGGTTTAAGCGGTCCTCATCGAAGTCCACTGGTCGTCCGGAATGCTCCATGTCTTTCAGGTCGAAATCACCGTCTTTGAAACGCAAAAACCCATAGATGAGCTGTCCTTTCATTCATACCATCTTCACCGTAAACTTCGCGAATATCGTGAGCAGCTTTGGCAGCTTTATTCCCTCGATTGAACGCGAACAGAAGGTATCGAAAATGCTCACTTTCATCTACTAGACATTCCATTTTGAAGGCTTGTAATCAAATAAAATAATGTATGTAATGTAAAAGCAAACACAATATATTTTAGGGCAGAAAATTTTATTTCGAATGACGTATAACCTTTACCATTTTGTTTTACTTTTGGTGCTCATTTTTAAATTTAAAAAAAAAAACGGACACAATTTATGTTAACACCTAATATATAAGGATTAAATTTAAAAAAATCATGACATAAATAAGTATTTTTATATTATATATAACATATATTTTATTAATATGCAATCCACCCACTTTAGGATAATTTGTGTTTCCACTGGAAATTCACTAATGCAATTTTATAAATCAATATAATACAACAAAAAATACATTTTTATACAATTTAAAACAACTTACCTTATTTAACTTTAATTTCCAGCTGATTTAACTCTAAAACATTAACACTCGATCAATAAGTGGAAAATGTTTTCAAAGAAAGAAGAAATGCAACATTGATTGGACGCGGCAAAGATACTCGAATGTCGTTAAGTAATTCAAATATGTCACGTTAAGGACAAATGAAAACACATGATTTATGGTTTCATCATCCATAACACACTCGCAGACGGGATCCTCCATGTTAAACAGTCTGTAAAGATGACTAGCCACAATGCAGTGTGTCTATCCGCAATAGACATACGACTATACTTAAAAAAATGTAGCACGGTTACTGTGACAGTTCACAAATTTGCCCCAATACAACCTTGTAACGACGTTCAGTAATTTTTATAATTTTATCAACTTTAATATAAAGCCTCAATTCTAATAAATTGCAAGTTATTTAGGTAAATACATTACATAAAACTAACAATAATGACAAATTAATACATCTTGTTACAAATTAGCAAAAATGTGACAGTTAGTTAAAATCAAATAATATTTGGTGACGTTTGTCAAAAGTCACTACGTTAGTCTGCATTGGCTAGGGATGGGGTATACGGTAGTTGGATTTTAGGTTTTTCATACCTTAAATTAAATGTTCGTAATTAGTATTAATTCATAGTGGATCTTGGCCTATTTAAAGTAGATACAAATCATACGATACATTAGAAAGTCAGTAGAATGATAATTAGGAATTAAAACGTCAGTTTAGAGAAAAATAATTTTTCGATTTATAAAAAACTATTCGATTTATAAAAAAAAAGAGATTTTACCCTATCTCTTTGAGACATGACGTTTCAAACGTCACAGGAACTATCCTACATTTTTCCAAGTATAATATTTCAATTTTTGTATAAATATTTAATAAAAATAATAAAAATCACCAGCCTTAAGAACAATTTTGTTAAATATTAATTTCGAATTCATTGAAATATCTAAACAATAGGACCCCAAGCGTGTTACAGACGCTCAAATATCCATGAATGTGTAATCTCCGCTTGTAAGTGATTCATTTCAATACATTTTTAGTCTTCGTATACACTTTGTCTATTTATATTATAAGATATTTATGTTAATGCAATTTATGTAATATAAAATATGTATGAGTTAACTTAAGATACGAGCTCACGCTCTTTGTGTTAGTATTTTATCTGGAGCCAACTCATGTAACAAATTACAAAATAAGAATAATATTATACGAGTATACTGTAATTTATTTTTATTAAACAATGTTTATTCCACTTTTTTGTGACGGAATAACCCTACCGGTATCAAGGCTTTTACCTAATCTTCAGGGGAGCACAAACAAGACTTAATGCTGTTCGAACTGGTACCGATATACACGCTTCAACGGTTGGGGGCTGAGGGGTGAGGGAGGCATGGGACGATTTGGGCCAAGAGCGGAGAGATTTTTGGGATATAACTGTTCACCAGATAGATGTTCGTTCACCAAATTGAATACTTAGCAACAGTGGTGTGTATAAACTTTTATGTGCTGACTGTGATAATTTCTATATAGGAAAGAAAAGCAGATCTTTTGAAAAGAGATTTCGTGAACACAAATCCGCCTTAACAAATCCTCTAATTTATTCTGAAATGGCTAATCATTGTCCCCGTGAAAACCATACTTTTTCTATCGATGATGCCAAATTCTTACATATCAGTAGTAACGGAAAAAAATCGGACAGGTTAGATGCCCTAGAAATTTCTAAGTCAGTACATCGATCCGAACATCGGGTGAACAGTTATATCCCAAAAATCTCCCCGCTCTTGGCCGAAATCGTCCCATGCCTCCCTCACCCCTCAGTCCACAACCGTTGAAGCGTGTATATCGGTACCAGTTCGAACAGCATTTAGTCTTGTTTGTGGTCCCCTGAAGATATGGTGTGCACCTTGAAACCGGTAGGGTTATACCGTCACAAAAAAGTGGAATAAACAGTGTTTGATAAAAATAAATTACAATGTCTTTAAATCTCCACAACGTTTATGCCTCAACTATAAACAACATATTATATATTGTTTTTAATCTATTTATTTAGGTTCTCGTGTAGAGGTGTAAGAATGATTGAATTATTGAGGCCACACCAAAGTGCTTCGGTAGGTGCTAAGCTAGGTTTTATGGTACGTGACTCATATACTAGGTGACTTCATTCCTGGCCACACCAAAGTGCTACGCACAAATTCATTTGACAGTTGGGAGCGGTTGAGTCAATATACTATGTCACTCTCAAAACTAACTAATTTCATTACAACTTAGCATCTTTATTTACTTTCTGTGCAACTTCATTCCAAAGTGATTTTATTACAGGTACATTTTTGTATAATTAATTTGCTCGATGTGTTCCACAACGGCTCCCTTTTATACACAGCTGTCATTAAAACTTCCGACATCTTGTAAATTAACCAACACGTCTGTTCGCTAGGAGATTCACTCGATGACTAATCGTCATGCAACGTGGCGCGAAGCGTACAGTGTGGCTACTGCGATAGTATGCGGTACGTTGGTTCGCTAGGATATGTCGCCTAACTCGCAACATAGCTCTAAGCATCAAGCGAGGCTCCTACCTGTGTGGCCGAGGCCTAAGAGATATGATAAGTGAGCTATATGGGAGATATCTAGTAAAATGTTTGAAAATGAAAATAGCGATGTCAAACGTTATGGTTATAAAGAGAAATGTGGAAAAAATATGTGCAATGTATGAGCTAGAAATATTGGAAAAGGTTTATGAGTTGTGTTGAGTATGGGTTTATGGGCAGTATGTTTACGTGGGATGAGCGAGTTGAAAAGTATATTTAAAGAAGAGTAGTGGCAGGGAACAAGGTAAATGGAACACTTACTGTTATATCCAATAATCGCCCAATATCAATAGTAATAAAAATTAAAATATATAATATTTTACTTATAACATAGATAAGGCATTAATTAATATTGTGGAGGTTTAAAGACATTATAATTTCTTTTTATCAAACACTGTTTATTCCACTTTTTGTAACGGTATAACCCTTTTTCTTCCTCTCCACCATCCCTTCTTTTCCTTTTGATTGATGATATCTCACTTTATATGAAAAATAATGTTCGGGTGATTGCCCGTCTTTGTGGGGTTTGTGGGCATGTGCTCACGTATATGTTTATGGATTTCGTGGGGATGGATAGTCATTTGAATGATTTATGCGACCAAATTGCTTCATTTACTTTTGTCTGGTTGGCTGGAAGAGATTGCCGCCTGGCAATAAGCTCGCCAGATTGTATTTGCAATAAAAGTGTTAAATAAATAAATAAATACACCCTACCGGTTTCAAGGCTTTTATTACCTCATAGTCAGGGGGGGAAGAAATAAGACTGAATTATGTTCGAACTAGTACCGACATACACACTTATAACGGTAAACATTCGTGTTGGGGACTGTGTGTGGAGGGAGGAGACAACCTCAGCGTGCAGCGGCGAGATTCTGGAAATATGTGTTTTGCCAGATGTTCACCCCGACGCACTGACTAAGAAATTTCTAAGGCCTCTAATTTGTTCAATTTATTTCCGTTACTACTGATATGTAAGAATTTGTTACTTCTGATATGTAAGAATTTGTTACTACTGATATGTAAGAATTTGTTACTACTGGTATGTAAGAATTTGTTACTACCGTTACTACTGATATGTGAGCGTGTGATATTCATGGTTATTCCATCAATATGCAGGATTCTTCTTTAATTATCTTCGTCATTCAGATATTTTATTTTGGGGTGAGTATAGTTCTTAATAATTTGCATAATTAATGTTTAGGAATAAGCATTCTTAGGGATAAATTTCGAAACCTCGCCGTTGACCTTTATTTCTGTGACGAGAACTAAAATTTAATTGCTCAAAACATGAAAAAAAAACATCGGACGCCGTTCACAAAACGGGCGAAGCGACTACCTCGAACGAAAGCCGGCTGGCTCTCTACTAAGTGAGAGAAGCGAGCGAAGTGAAATTCTATTTGTTGCGTTATATACCGAAGTAGAGTGAGAGTGAGACGTGAATAGCGTCGCTTCCTCACCCATAGCGGGTTTTTTAGAACGAATATACATACGTCACACACTGGCACACATTTGATTGTATTGGTGAATTTATTCCCGATTTTCACAAAATATCTCTGATGTGGCCGATGAATGTAAATTATTATTAATATTGTAATTTATTTTTAACAAACACTGTTTATTCCACTTTTTTATGGCGGTATAACCCTACCGGTTTCAAGGCTTTCACCTCATCTTCAGGGGAGTACAAACAATACTCCCCTGAAGATGAGGTGAAAGCCTTGAAACCGGTAGGGTTATACCGCCATAAAAAAGTGGAATAAACAGTGTTTGTTAAAAATAAATTACAATGTCTTTAAACCTCCACAACGTTAATGCCTTAACTATAAACAACATTATTAATATTATTTTTAACTAAAATCTAAACCCAGTATTTATTATATTTATAGAGATATTAAAGTATTTAGAAGCGATGTGTACTAGTTACACATCACAGGACAGAAAGGGTTAACGGCGTGGCTGGACCAAAAAAGAGCAGATTTTGAAAGAAGAATTAAAAACAAGAAGTATTAATAATAAAAGATTGTGCATGACGAGATGTATAAATGTGATTGGATAGAAAAGTTGGAAGGTCTGTTATCTCTTTCTACTCCGCAAATGTCATGGCGTGATGACATGTGAATATGATATATAAGGTATCAAAACTGACTGAATTTAACAGAAGTATCGAATGACACCATCTTGGCTCAGCTCGCAGTTCGCCTTGAGTTGTTTTACCAACACACCGAGCGCGCGTTGGAAAGGGCGACTCGCCCTTCGTACGAAGCAATTTATAACTTAAATTTATCTATACCTTAGTATGAGGTATGTCTAAATCGCAATTGTTTATTTATATCTGATTTATATTATTCATTTGTCTGTATCTTTAAGGAAAGGAATTAATGTATTAGATTTTATGTCCAAAATATGTCATACTGAACTTAAAAATAAAACACGTAGAAAAAATAATTACATTGGTTCCTGAAAATATGTGCGAATGTTTGAAAGTAGAGGGATGTAAAAAAAAACATCAAAAAATCTATTTTCAAATATTTATTTATCAATGTGCATAATTAAGTTAACGAGGCGTGTTTAAGTGCTTTCAGGTGTTTTCTTTATAAACTTGTCAAGAGTTAGTTGAACACCACCCTTTTTTTCTTTTCTTGATAAAGAGTTCCATAACATACTGTGTATTTCTCAATCGCCCTACGTACTTGAGATATACGTTCTCCATTGGGATCACATTCTTCCATGATAGTCAAAAAATTGTCAAGATGCATGAAGGATTCATTCATATTTTTGATTGTCAAAGTCTTGACGATTTTATCAGCTTCTTTTTCCTAACTTTCAGTGTCTATTTCATTTATCTCTTGTTGCCCAATTAAGTATTCATTTGACAGAGGTACTGAGTGATATTCTATCAACTCATTACCATCTTCGTTGTTGACGTCCAAGTTTAGTTCATTCATTAGGCTAACTATTTCACTTGTGATTCTTCAGAATGTATAAAATCACTCATCATTTGTGTGCATAATTGTTTCCAGGAACTTTTCATTGTTGACTCTTTTATTTCAGCCCACGAGTCTCCAATATTGTTTATTACGTTTCACATATTATAGTTCTTCCAAAAAAGTGGGAACGACTGCATGGAAGCGAACAATTTTTGCATTATTAACAAAAATATTAAAAAAATAGATTTTTTTTCAATATGCGAAATAGTGAATTGTGCGAAAGTAGAATGTGCGAAAGTCGAGGGCCGCCTGTTAGTGTAATTTTTTAGTAAATATTTATTTTAAATATACACCTTTTCTTTTATGCAAAAATAATAAATAATATTTTTTTTATCTATCCAAGGTTTTTTTATCCAAGATACATCAGTGAGTTGCTGGACTGATGATGATGATGATATCTCAATGTGTCAATTACATTTAAATTATGTAATATTGATGAAAAAACTATTCCATTAAATAACGTTATTGATGTTCCACTTGAAATCTTCGTTTCGTATCACCCTTGTCGTATTTTATGAATAATAAATGGATGTAGCTTATTCAGTGCATACATGATCCTTCGTTTCTTCCAAGAGCTGCATCAACGCTCCCCCCCCCCCCACAATTATTACTGGATGCAGTTCCACTTCAGATGCATTTATTTTTCACACCGTCACATTACGTTCCACATGGAAATACTATTTATTTATAAACGTACAATGTACCTTATAACAATGATAACAAGTATATGTGCTTGACATAGATCTACGAAGAGGGTGGGGAAGAAGTTAGTTGATAAATTTAAACTGCGGGAAAAAAAATAAGTATGAGAAACAGAAGCGCATGTATGACAAGTTATATAGATACGGACGATGTGAGAGCTCTGAGAGTTGGTAGACAAGCGTAGATATGTGTCCTCTCTGCCCATCTCAAAAGGGGTACGATGTGATGGTATATATAAAAAAATCAAGTAACGTTCGATGCACGCATTTCTACAGTATTTTTTTCGCCTTCATACACCAAAGATGACTTGATATAATTATGAATATAGATTATTCTAATATAAGACTACGCATATAAAATAAAAAGGGGAAAGCGATTATCAAAACTTAACAATAACACAAAACAAAGATGAATACAAAACCGTCAGATATATAATTTTAAATGTATTTTCTACTATACAAAGCTGCCGTTGTTACTCGTCTGAACACTTGCAACATTTTTGCTTTTCCGTTTATGTCGATACTTCGATTTCCCATCATTTCTTCTCATTTCCTATCAGCAATGCACGTGTCATTGGTCTTATAATTGCTTTGCAATATTTGCTTAATTATCTCGTGTTTCGTATTCGATTTCATGCAAAATTTTGCTCGTTTTTATTTCAGACTTTATTTTATCTTGCTATTTGTATGACAAACGGCAGTTACCTTTTATGTGTATTAATAGTAAAAACCCATCAATAATAACGTAAGCAATTTTTTTTCCACGAAATAACGCTGCGTTTATCTATTTGTTACTTCGTGTTATTAATACATCTTAAGTGAAAATAAACAGGGTTTTAGTAAACCAATCACAATGTCTCTAAACCTCCACAGTTTCAATGCCTCAGCAATGAATAATATACAATTTAGATACATAATTATATAAGGGATTGTCATTTCTGTACTTAAACTTTCAAACATATACAAAAAAAATGAAACAATTTTAATCCCTTAAAAGTGAAACCATTCTGGTAGGAAATATAAATGGCAGAAAGAGCAGAGGCCAAACACCCATCCGATGGAGTGACCAGGTGAAATAAGCTGTGAGTGTCTCCTTTCAGGAGGCGCTACATAAGACAAGATATCGCTTGTACTGGAGAGAGATGGTTGATGACCATGGTAACCACGATTAATTGAGGTAAACAATCAAGAAAAATACTGAAACAAGCCCCAACAGTGATCTTCAGGCCTAGTGGTCGAACGTCTGTGTTTCCTTTGAGTTTTGGTTTATTTTCCGATGGTAAAAAATTAAGTTGGGTTTTAACTAACATATACCCTTCTTAGTAGAATCTACCTGGTAAAATGTGCCTTCGAACCCGGAGATTACGGGTTCGATTCTTACATTTACACGATTTAAAAATAATCCAGTATGATTTAACCCTTCAACCCTCTTAAACTTCTTTCTGATGAAAGAGGTAACCAAATTGCAATAAGTCCGTCAGGTTATTTTTTATACAACGAACGTGTAATATATTGTATAACAATATACAATTAAATAAATAGTATATCGATTCAATTCGACATTATACAATACATGTTGACAAAACAATTTAAATTTGAATAACTTTGAATATAATTAATGTTAGGGGAGGGTGAAATCTATTCCTTTTTAAAAAAAATAATTGCTTTTTCAAGTATCATACGAGTATGTTAAAAATTAAATGTGCACTTAAAAAAGGAATCAACGTTACTGCTGATGTGAAATGCATTTTAAATTCGTTTTATTGTTTTATAAATACATACATACCATCTTCCTATTAGGGTTGACATAAAAGAGAGAGCGCTAGACTTTTCTATCGTGACACACATATTTTACCTCTTCTACATGCATTCTCATACAGCTCCAACAATTTCCTTTCTTATCTTAAATATCATATATTTGATCCAACCATACTTTCCTAGATCTTCCACTTCGGCGTCTTTCACTCACATTTGCAATGTATATTTGTTAGTTTTTCTTCATTCATTCATTCATTGCACGTGCTCAAACCATCTCAGAGAGCTCTTTTTCATCTTACTCAACACATCAGCCTCAATTTCATATTCATCTCTAATCATTTCATTCCTTATTCTATCATACATTGTCACCCCGTGTATTCTTCTATGAGCACGCATTTCTACAGCATTATTTCGGCTCTTTTTAGTCATGTTGCGCAATTATTTTAACATATTCGTAATAAAGCTTTAGGAAATTTTCATACTTGTCTCTTAAATTAAACGTAAACAATAATTCTAAATATTATTTCTGCTTTCATCACATTCATAGTATATACATACATTTCGTTTAACCTTTCCCTTCCGGTGCTAAAAAAAATCGCGCGTTCCGGTGCAGTGTATACAATACACCATTAGTATTCAGTGCTAGATTACTGGGGACACGACAAATGAAAGGCAACAAACCCAGATCCGTTAAAATGGTGGGTCCAAATTTAATAAACAGTGTATATTTCTTGTCATGTGTAAAATAAATAAATAAATAAATATTGTTAAGAGATAGATCAATAAAAGTATAGTTGTCTCAATTAAACAATATTTGAAAGAAGGATACGTAGAAAGTTAAAAAAATCGTAGGTATATGGATATAGAAAGAGACGCAAGATAGGAAAGTCTGGTACTACGTCCTTTCAGTTTACCCCAACAGAGAAATGGTATTTATTAGTTAAAGATAACCGATATAAATAGTTATAACGTTAACTTAAAATTTGCATCTAAATATAAGAATAAAATTTTGATTGAAAATGGAAACGACAGTTTGTCAAGAAAACCGATTAAGATTCTTATATAAAATCGTCCTACATTAGACCAGTTTAACTGCTACAGACTGTTTGACAAATCACTTAAACCCCTTGTTTGTTGTCAACTCAGTAATTCACGTGCTTAGTACTGGGGCCAATACTAAACTCTGTATATTTAAACTCAAATGGTGGTAAATTAGCGGCATATGTAAACACCTGAGCGACGGTTTGATTTAAGGGTTCGCTTCGATTGGAACTTTTTGCATAAAAAAATATATCTAATCTCAATTCAACTAATTTTGAGATATTTGAACACACGTTATACAGCTTTTACAAAATACATGTACATATAACGATACATTTATAATTGAAATAAAAAGACAGATTTAGATTCACTCAACTTGTTTTATTTGTCAAGCTACACATCAATAGTTTTAATATCTTAACGGTAAGACACTGAACTTTATTGGGTCTGTATAAGATGAGGTCAATACGAATATTAAATTCATGACTTATATTTATAAATGAAATACCACACCACATTTAAATTTATTCAACCAAATTTATTTGTCAACCTCAACAACAATAGTTTTAACATCTTAACAGTAAGATACTGAACTTCATTGGATCTGTATAAGATGAGATTAATACGAACATTAAATTCATGACCAATAATAAATAACACATTTACATTTATTCAACCAAATTTATTTGTCTAGCTCAACAGCAATTGTTTTAACATCTTAACAGTAAGATACTGAACTTCATTCGATCTGTATAAGATGAGATTAATACAAACATTAAATTCATGACCAATAATAAATAACAGATTTACATTTATTCAACCAAATTTATTTGTCAAGCTCAACAACAATAGTTTTAACATCTTAACAGTAAGATACTGAACTTCATTGGATCTGTATAAGATGAGATTAATACGAACATTAAATTCATGACCAATAATAAATAACACATTTACATTTATTCAACCAAATTTATTTGTCTAGCTCAACAGCAATAGTTTTAACATCTTAACAGTAAGATACTGAACTTCATTCGATCTGTATAAGATGAGATTAATACGAACATTAAATTCATGACCAATAATAAATAATACATTTAGATTTATTCAACTAAATTTATTTGTCAAGCTCAACAGCAATAGTTTTAACATCTTAACAGTAAGATACTGAACTTCATTGGATCTGTATAAGATGAGATTAATACGAACATTAAATTCATGACCAATAATAAATAACAGATTTACATTTATTCAACCAAATTTATTTGTCAAGCTCAACAGCAATAGTTTTAACATCTTAACAGTAAGATACTGAACTTCATTGGATCTGTATAAGATGAGATTAATACGAACATTAAATTCATGACCAATAATAAATAACACATTTACATTTATTCAAATAAATTTATTTGTCAAGCTCAACAGCAATAGTTTTAACATCTTAACAGTAAGATACTGAACTTCATTGGATCTGTATAAGATGAGATTAATACGAACATTAAATTCATGACCAATAATAAATAACAGATTTACATTTATTCAACCAAATTTATTTGTCAAGCTCAACAGCAATAGTTTTAACATCTTAACAGTAAGATACTGAACTTCATTGGGTATGTATAAAATGAGATTAATACGAACATTAAATTCATAACTAATATTTATAAATGAAATATCATAACACATGTAGATTTATTCAACCAAATTTGATTGTCAAGCTCAACATCAATAGTTTTAACATCTTAACAGCAAGACACTGAACTTCTTTGGGTCTCTATATGATGAGGTCAATACGAATATTAAATTCTTGTCTTATATTTATAAATGAAATATCATAACACATTTAGATTTATTCTACCAAATTTGATTGTCAAGCTCAACATCAATAGTTTAGACACCTTAACAGCAAGACACTGAACTTCTTTGGGTCTGTATAAGATGAGGTCAATACGAATATTAAATTCTTGACTAATATTTATAAATGAAATATCATAACACATTTACATTTATTCAACCAAATTTGATTGTCAAGTTCAACATCAATAGTTTTAACATCTTAACCCATCCCTTACGGTGTTAAAATTGAAACGCGTGCTCCGGCGTTGGGTAGTGAGTACGCGATCAAAAATTAGCGATTTTAAATCGGAAAAATAAGAACATTCATAGATAATCCCCTTAATTAATTATAATTGAAATTAAAAATTATAATAATTGAGATTTATTTGCTGAAAATATTAAAAAACCATCTGGCAACGCTCACGGAACGGGCGTACGTTTAACCTATTTGCAAGCCTAGAAGCTACTGTGGCGCGTAACATCAGTCGCATACCCCGGCGCTTACTTATGCTTGCGACGTTGAGACAATTCAGCTCCTCGCAATTCAGTGTAGTATGCAAGAGTGAGATGCGAATATAGTGTCGCGCTTCCCGCATACTCTTCACCTATCGTCAAGACGAGGCACTCGCAGCGTTTAAATGCGAATTGGTTTTCGATCTTTACAAAACACCTACGATGTAGTCGATAAATTCTGATTATTATAAATATTATTTTTTAAATCAATGCGTAAATATATTATGGAGGAATACCTAAAATCTTAACCTTGTATTTATTATATTTATAGAGATATTGATGGTTATTAGAAGCAACGTGTAGAAGATACCCAACACAGGGAAGGAAAGGTTAACAGCAATACACTGAACTTCTTTGGGTCTGTATAAGATGAGGTCAATACGAATATTAAATTCTTGACTAATATTTATAAATGAAATATCATAACACATTTAGATTTATTCAACCAAATTAAATTGTCAAGCTCAAGATCAATAAGTAAGACACTGAACTTCATTGGGTCCGAATAATATGAGATTAATTCGAATATGCAGTTCATGAATAACATATATAAATAACATATTTGTATGAACTGAACTTGTTTTATTTGAAAAGCTCTACATCAGGTACATTTACTTTTTCAGACTGAGGCCATCATGTTCTCCCGAAAAATCAAGGAAAGAGTGCCGTCGATGCCCTTATTCATCGGTGGTTGCCTGGTTGAGTGGCAGGACGTGGTTAAATACCTCGGCCTGCACCTTGACCGGCGACTGACGTGGAAAACCCATTTGAATACCATCAGACAGAAGGGTCACAAGGGCATAGGGGCTATCAGTTCGATATTTCATCGACGCAGCTTCCTTTCACCCAAAAATAAGCTCCTCCTCTATAAAACCCTTATTCGTCCTATCTTGACCTATGCTGCACCCGTTTGGGGTAGTGTGAGCAACACGGATCACCTGAAACTCCAGAGAGTGCAGAACAAGGCATTCAAGATATCTTTTAACACCCATCCCAGAACAAATCTTACCCGACTTCACGCCGAACAGCGAGAAGAAACCCTACAACACCACATCCTCGCTTGGACCGTGAAGTTCTATAAAAGCCAACAAAATCACAGAAATCCCTTAGTCGCTGCCCTGGGGGCTTACGAGAGTAAATCCGACCTACCCTTCCGTTATAAGCACAAGCTCCCGAAGCATTATCTGTTGCCTGACTAGTCCACCTACAGTATTAGCTGGGACGACCAAGGTCTGAGTGAATGTGATGGAATACAAGTAGCCTGAACGAGTGGACTTGTTTTTGCTGAATAATTAGTGTAAGAATTGTTATCTAGTTATAAGTAGTATGTAGGTGTTAATTATTTCTAAGATCTCATTTATTAAGATTGAATAAATAAAATGAAATGATATGAAGGAAAATAAGTTTAAATAAGTTCATAAATTATAACATATAATTAAGATTAGTTAAGTAATAAATTTGTATATAGGTATAGCCTTGACAAATGTTTGTATAGTAATTTACTTGTTTAATAAAAAAAAAAAATAATTAAAAAAAAAAAAAAAAAAACTTTTTCAGATTTATTTGAGTTTCGTATATGTTTAATATGAAGTTTTTTCTCCGCTACTCGCACCGTGTTAAAAATGCCTGAATGAAATACACACATATCTGTATTCCACTCACAAAAAGAAATATATTCATTACGTTATTTAATTAACAAATACAGGAAAATGTACTTTTTGATTAACATAAATTGAATTAGTTGAGATACACGAGGGAATACATATATTTGAAGGAAATGGAATTGTCATTTTATAATATAATTCATATGATAAATAACTATATTAAAAAATATATGACGCATTATGTCAGAGTTTCTTAAAAATATAGAAATTTAATTTTTGCCACTAAAAACTGTTATATTTTAAACGGACCGTCTTAAACTTTCTTCTTCTTCGTGTACTTCGTGGTCCTCTGCTATGTCTTGAACTTCGCGTACCCCCGTGTTTCCAACCCTCCCTAGACTGGTCCTGTATCATGCCGAATGCAATGATTAAAAAAAATCCTGCTAAATCATTTATTCAATCTGTCCATCTCATAGGATAGCTTCCTTTTACTCATCTTCCATAAACTGTCCCAATAATCATCAGCTTCTCTAGACTTTCATAATTTCTCTAACAACATTCCCAAAGTATTTGTATTCATTTATGTATATCCTTAAAATTTACTGGCAGTATAAACTTCCTGCTCGGTATCCCACGGCGGAGCTTTTCAGAGAGTATCAAGTCTTGAACATAGCCAATTTACATCTCAAATCCATTATCTGGCACTACCATCGAGAGGAAGGGAAGATGCAGACTCAGCAGAGACACACATGACACGCATGGCAACTAATGAAATGTTCACCATCCCTAGAGTTAAAACCTCTTTTGCCCAAAGGCAATATGCTTATTTGGCTCCCATTACATACAATGGCGTGCCGACGTCAATAAAGGTAAAGGTAGGAAAACCATTTCGATAGTCGATCGGAGCGTGGTTGTTATTGCGACAGGATTTTGGGCTTTCAGGATGAATGACGAGTGGAAAGGATTTGTGTGAGTTTCTTCTTGTTGTTTTAATTTTGGTTGTTTTTGTATTTGTGTTTCTGTGTATTTTTTGTTTTAATTTTATTTTTTATTTTTATTCTTATGATTATGTGCGGTATATTGTGGGATGAATATTTTTGGTCTTTCTAGAGTGATGATGTATGAGGAGTTGAATTTCGCAAGATGTTTCCAGTTGTAGTTGAGTGTCACTGTTTGTCAGGTTGATGAGAGCGTGCAACGGGGTTTTGTTTTTGTGTAATCAAAAATCGGAAAGAAGTATCGATTTATTTTTTTCAGGATAAATATCCTCAGTGAGATACAGGCAAAAACCTAGTTTACTGGGGATACGACAAATTAAAGGCAACAAACCCAGATCCATTAAAATTGTATGTCCAAATCAAATTACCTGTTGTTTTTTCGCAAATTGTGTATATTTTCTTGTCATGTGTAGTAATAAATAAATAAATAAAAGTATACAAATGGTTACAACTTGCTTCTAATGGTCACATATCCCTTGCAAAGCTTATGTCTTTATAATTATGTGGATCCATGTCTTTTGATCTTGGACTTAATCTTCCTTTCTACTTCTTTCCCCAAGTTTCTACACTATGGTAGTCATGAAAATTGTCATATTAGACTGCTTCTAAAACGTCTAATTGGGCTTAAGTATCGCAAACGGATTGATTTCACACTTTTTCTCTTTGTATTCAAGTATTTTAATGAGATGTTTCCTTTGTATCTTTCAAATCTGTGTCTGAGAGATGTTCCTTCGGAGAGGAGAAAAACTTTAACCTTTCCCTTCCTGTGATAAAAAAACTCCGCGTGTTCCGGTGCTGGGTATTCAATACACATGTAAAAATGAGCGATTTAAAATCGAAAAAATAAGAATATTCATAGCCAATCGCTTAAATTAATTAAATTTGAAGTCAAAACTGATAATAATTGAAATTTAATTGCTGACAACATGAAAAAAAATAAACGTCGGACAACGTTCACAAAACGGGCAAAGCGACCACTTCGAACGATATCACGCTGGCTTCTAAACGAGAGAAGCGAGCGAAGTGAGATTCTATTTGTTGCATTCCCATATACCGAAGTAGAGGGAGAGTGAGACGTGTATAGCGTCGCTTCTTCACCCATAGCGGTTTTTTTCGTGACTCACTGAGCGAGAGAAGCGAGCGAAGTGAGATTCTATTTGTTGCGTTCCCATATACCGAAGTAGAGGGAGAGTGAGACGTGTATAGCGTCGCTTCCTCACCCATAGCGTTTTTTTTAGAATTAATATACCTACGTCACACACTGGCACACGTTTGATTGCATTGGTGAATTTGTTTCCGATTTTCACAAAATATCTCTGATGTGGCCGATAAGTGCTAATTATTATTAATATTATTATATTTATAGAGATATTAAAGTTTTTAGAAGCAATGTGTACTAGTTACACATCACAGGACAGGAAGGGTAAAGGTCGATTTTTTCTTCACCTAATAAATTGATTGTTTGTAATCCATCCCACAGGTCGGATGTTATGACAGAGCTTTTTCTGTTGCTGGTCCTAGACTTGGAATAGTCTATCTCTTAGTGTCAGAGATATGGAAGGCTTTTTGCAGCTTTATGAAACACTTGAATACAGCTTTTTTGGGAGTCTTAACAAAACCTATGATGGTATATGAACACTACACATACAAATTACACTGTACATATATTGGAAGATCTACAAATGTTTCTTTGTAGTACATCTTCCCCTGGTAAGTTTTCTGCGGCTTTCTTACCAAATATATTTTACTGAACACATACAGATGCGGGCAAGAACCTAATCTAATATCATAGCCGTAGAAACTAACTTCCTTCAACTTATTTACATTTATTTTGTAATATATTTAGTCTGTATATAATAATAGGTTCAAATCCCGAACTCAAGCACCGTGAGGTAAGTGCTCGCTCTTAACAGCACTATATGAATTTCCGTTTTATCATTTTATACTTGTATCAGTCGAGATTTTTAGAAATGTTTATGGATACATAATACAATCCGTTATCAAACAAAACTTTGATAATCAAAAACAAATGTTTCAAACCAATTCACATTAATTAACAGTAAAGTTTTTTCTTTAGATGTATTTTAATATTTTTTTAAAACATCACAGCAAAAGTTATGTCGTACTTTATAAGATAAACATTAAACCATTTTGAAAAGAAAATTATACAACGCAAATTATATAAGGGTTGCCTAGAAAGTACTCAGCCCCTGGTCTGCAGACTAAAGTGCATATTTTATACGAGGCTTAGTACTACATCTCAAAACAATGTAATAGGTTAGTCAAAAAGTTTTGAAAGCGACATCTATGGAGCAGTAGAAAACCAAAATTTCTACGCCATTTTAATATCTCATCTTTCATAAGAATGTACTCAAAATTTCATTTCGATCTGTCAATTCATTCTTTGTTTACAAGCCATTTGAAGTTGACGTGTCAGTGTATTTTTTAACAATGAAAAAATCCGAATATCGTGCAGTGATTAAATTCTTTGTTTTGGAAGGTTTATCGGCTACTGAGATCCATGCAAAAATAGTGAAAGTATTAAAGGAGTCATCTCCTTCATTTCCAACCGTTCACCGATGGGTTTTGGAGTTTAAGCGTGGCCGTACAAGCGTTGAAGACGATCCACGCTCAGGACGTCCAAAAAGTGCATCAACACCAGAAATCATAGCAAAAATACAGGATATGGTTTTGGAAGATCATCGATTGACTGTGGATGTGATAGCTGACACCATAGGCATCTCACATGGAACAACATGGCATATTTAAGCTGAAGTTTTGGGTTTCAAAAAACTGTGTGCACAATGGGTGCCGCATTTGCTAACAATGCAACAAAAACACGTTCGAATGCGACTTTCTGAGCAACATTTGGAACAATTTTGAAAGGATAAAAAGGATTTTCTGCGTCGATTCATCACTATGGATGATACTCGGGACTACCACCATGATCCTGAATCAAAACGAGAGGCTAAGGAGTGGTGTGAACCGGGCACTTTGGCTCCGAAGCGAGTTCGTGTCCAGAAATCGGCCAAGAAGGTGTTAGCGTCAGTTTTTTGGGATGCAAAAGGAATTTTATTGATAGATTATCTCCAAACTGGTAAGACAATCAGCTCTGATTATTATTGTGACCTTTTGGACCAGTTGGATGAAAAAATTTGTGAAAACAGACCCGGTTTGCAGAAGAAAAAAATAATTTTTCATCAAGATAATGCACCTGCTCACACAGCTCAAAAAACCATCGCGAAAATCAGTGAATTGGGGTACGAATTGTTGCAGCATCCACCCTATTCGCCAGATTTAGCTCCCTCTGACTTCTGGCTGTTCTCACACCTCAAAAAATTCCTTCGTGGAAAGCATTTTTCATCAAACGAAGAGGTTATAGCCGTCGTAGAGGAGTATTTTGCAGGCCTTCCAGAAAGTCACTTCCGTGATGGGACAACAAAGTTGGAAGATCGTTGGACCAAGTGTATTGATCTTATGGGAGACTATACTGAGCAATAAAAGTGATTTCCGCCCAAAAGAAATGTATTTTCATTTCCGCTTTCAAAACTTTTTGACTAACCAGATGTCGGTAGAAGGGGTCACAATTCACACAACATGTATGACAGACTTTGAACACAATGTAAAATTTCCAAAATATTACTAAAATTTTCATTATGCGCCTTATACTGACATAATAAATTTAAAATTTCTAAGTCAGTACATCGATCCGAACATCTGGTGAACAGTTATATCCCAAAAATCTCTCCGCTCTTGGCCGGAATCGTCCCGTGCCTCCCTCACCCCTTAGCCCCCAACCGTTGAAGCGTGTATATCGGTACCAGTTCGAACAGAATTTAGTCTTGTTTGTGCTCCCCTGAAGATGATGTGAAAGCCTTGAAACCGGTAGGGTTATACCGTTACAAAAAAGTGGCATAAACAGTGTTTAATAAAAATAAATTACAATAACATAATAAATTATCTAGACACGTGTCATTGAGATGCTCACAACTCCAGAAGCCTAGACGATAACAATTTTTGAAGTGAAACTTCTATAGGCGCAGTAGGGCAAATTGGCTTGAACTTCACGAAAAGTGAAACGCTTCCCTCGAAGAAATTAAATTTAAAAAATAAAAAAATATATTTTTTTTTATTTAATTAAAGAGATTTTCTTGAATTAAATTCTACATAACCATTTCCTAATCCTAAAAAAAATGTCGTTTACAAAAGGAAAAAAAACCAATGCATAAAATCAACTTTTCCTAGGAGCTAAGAAGTTTCACTTCTACCACGCGAGAGTCTCACGCATCTGTTTTTTTTTTAAATTTTATCGTTACATTAACACAACTATTAAAAAAAATGTTCCTTGTAAGATGATAATCCAATCTAAGTATCAAAAATGTTCCTTGTAAGATGATAATCCAATCTAAGTATCAAAAATGTTCCTTGTAAGATGATAATCCAATCTAAGTATCAAAAATGTTCCTTGTAAGATTATAATCCAATCTAAGTATCAAAAATGTTCCTTGTAAGATGATAATCCAATCTAAGTATCAAAAATGTTCCTTGTAAGATGATAATCCAATCTAAGTATCAAAAATGTTCCTTGTAAGATGATAATCCAATCTAAGTATCAAAAATGTTCCTTGTAAGATGATAATCCAATCTAAGTATCAAAAATGTTCCTTGTAAGATGATAATCCAATCTAAGTATCAAAAATGGTTTCACAGAGAGCTGATAAATCTTATTATTAAGAAAGAGGCTGTACACAAAAGATTAAAAATGTCTAGAAAAATCTTAGACCACACAAAATTTAATGAACTACGCAAAAAAATAAGAATCTTTTTAAATAGTGTTTCTCTGAATTTCTAAAACAAAGCAATAACAACATTAATAACAGCTTTAAAAGTTACTGGAATTGTGTAAATTCATTGTGAAAAATTGATTCAAACATTCCAAGTTGTATATTTTATGACCAGATATCAGCTGATACTGTGGATGAGATTATTAATTTATTTGCGGACTTCTTTAACCCTTCCCTTACGGTGATAAAATTGAAACGCGTGCTCCGGTGTTGGGTAGTGAGTACGCGATCAAAAATTAGCGATTTTAAATCGGAAAAATAAGAAAATTCATAGATAATCCCATTAATTAATTATAATTGAAGTTGAAAATTATAATAATTAAGATTTATTTGCTGAAAACATTAAAAAACCATCTGGCAACGCTCACGGAATGGGCGTAGATCTAGTCTCGTTGCCAGCTCAACAGCTACTGCGGCGCGGCAGGGTTGGTGGCTAACTCGGGAGTGGCTTACACTTGCGAGGTTGAGACAATTGAGCTCCTCGCTATTCAGTGGAGTATGCAAGAGTGAGATGCAAATATAGTGTCGCGCTTCCCGCATACTATTCACCTATCGTCAAGACGAGGCACTCGCAGCGTTTAAATGCGAATTTGTTTCCGATATTCAGAAAATACTTACGATGTAGTCGATAAATTCTGATTATTATTACTATTATTTTTTAAATCAATGCGTAAATATATTATGGAGGAATACCTAAAATCTTAACCTTGTATTTATAATATTTATAGAGATATTGATGGTTATTAGAAGCAACGTGTAGAAGATACCCAACACAGGGAAGGAAAGGTTAAAAGTGTACTTGAAGAGGATTCACCCGATGCATCTTATCCCGTACCCTCATAATACAATACTGTCAAACTTTCTTCATACTTCCTCATTTTGGACGAAGTTATTATAAAAAAACTTGACTTATTGAAAGTCCTGACAAGTCGGACGGTTCTGGCATATCCGTTGTAAATTCTCTTCAATAAATCATTCTTTATGGAAGGTCGATTTCTACAAATATGGAACAAATTTCTAAGATTCATTCATTTTAACACTTGCCTTACTGTGCTAAAAAAATCCGCCAGCCACGGTGCTGACAGCTAAGCGTCCAGTGAAAAAATTATGTTTTAAATTAAAATAATGCAAAATCTGCTGGGTTATTTTTTTGTAATTAGCTATAAAAATCATTTTATTATGTATTAAAACGTCGAATAATCAAATAAAATATAAGTCCTGGTCACTCGCTATCCATCACAGGATGGCAAGTGTTAAACTAGGAATACCACATGAACAAAGAAATTATCCCTACTTGTTAAATCCAATGAAACTCTTGAATCTTTGTGACAAAAGAAAAACAGCCGATAATAGTACTGCTATATAAAATCATTCCCTCAGTGATCGATGCACCTCACTTACTCGCAAGCATTTCATTTCGTATTCCCACTAGATCCACAAGACACCTTACTCCCTTTTATACCGATAATTGCTACAATAATTATAAAATTAAATCCTCTATAATTCGTATGCAAAGGCTTGGAAATTAGTTTTGCAATAATTTAGATATTTTAAATATAAGTATATATAGTATTCGCCAGAATATCACAACAACATTTAGAAATAGCTACTAACTTTGTGCTCTCCTTTATTAATATAAATAACCTAGTATAAACGAAATATTAAGGACAATACTTTGCCTCTGGAGTTGAGTAACCCTGCATCAACATGTGGAAGGTTTCGATTCTGCAAAGCAACTGGCATCTTGTTCTACAAGTGAGCCAATGTGTTTTCTATATCTAAAGATCTATCCATAAAATACTATTATTCTGGTTCTATGTAAACGTCGTTCCACTAAAAACAAATCTAAGATATTTACCATTAAAAAATAAGCGTTCAACAATCACATAAGTATACTTGGTTAAATTTGGTAACATTTTGTAATACGAGTATGCATACATTTATTGTATTTAAATATGCATATTAATTTTAAATAATTTTAAACAAAAGCTTAATTTTTTTTATTGTCACTACTGCTTTTTGTATCTACATGCTACTTTAAGATAAACTTTTATATTTTTGTCAATAATTTTAAGCACTTGTATGATTTGTTATCTTGTGCATTTATGATATAATATATAAAAGAAACTGTTGTGTCGTAATTTAATAAATAATTCCTATAATATCTACAACGCTGCGGAAGACTGAAAAATCACGCTTTTTCCCTAGAAATCCAAATGATTATTTATTTATTTTACTTGAAAATATACAATAATAACATAGAAAAAGTTTCATGACATACATTTCAGAAATCATAAAAAGTAATCTCCCCTTTGGCTGCTGCTGGTTGACTAACAAGCAATCCCCTTTTACGTCAACCAGCTTATCACATGTGTCAATTAAATACTCTCATCATTAAAAGAACATAAAAAAACAACATCTCGATAAAGATGAGATCTGCACTTATATGGATCGTTGTCAATCAATGAAAAAAAAAGAAAAAAAAATACAATATTCAAATTGATACTCGTAAACATACCTTCTTCTTCCTTCCAGTGTCATGTCAGGTCCCCCCAACGTTGAATATCACCCAAGAGTAGGCATCTTTGCTCCTGGCTGCCCGAATAAGATCCTCAACGCTCCTTATACCAGGTCAATCACGTATATTGTGGAGTCAGGAGATTTGCCTCCTGCCAACACCTCTTCGACCCTCTATTTTGCCTTGGATGATCAAGTGCAGTAATTTGTACTTTGCTCCTCTAAGTACATGACCCAAGTAGGACACCATTCGGATTTTAATATTAGTCAGCAACTCTCTAACAACTTTGGGTCTTTGAAGAACCCTCGTGTTGCTGACCGTATCCGTCCAGGGTATCCGTAGCATTCTCCGGTGCATCCACATTTCGAATGCTTCCAGTCGGTTCATACTACCAACTTTGAGGGTCCAATGGTTCCACTCCATGCAATAACACTGACCAAACGTAGCATTTGACTAACCGTTGTCCAAGTTTCAAGTTTAGATTATCATCGAAGAATACGCTTCTCATTTTATTAAAAGCCGCACGAGATTATTCAATTCTGCACTTGACTTCGGTTTATGGGTCGAGGTCTTCCACAAGGATACTTCCGAGGTATTTAATTTTTTTCACTCTCTCTATATCAGCGCCGTTCAATACAAGACGTTCTCTCCAGACCTATCATGTAAAAATAATGAGAATTCTGCATTTTAACGCAAACACCTATGGACATGATAAGCTTAACAAATTGTGGCGCACGTTTTTCAGCATTAACACGAAGGAGAAGAGTTTATTTAATGATTGAAAATAAAAGTTATTAGAAGTCATAAATATACATGTAAGAAATATGTCATACTATATGCATGTCAAGGCTGGAGGAATAACGACTCGAGACGTGGCGGGTTATGAGCGAGAAAATTGCAAACAATAGTGTAGACTATCCAGAGAATCGTATGCAGTAGCTTTTAAAGCAAACAAACTGTTCCAATACTTTGTTTATTTTGTTGTTTTTAGTTAAGGCATTAACGTTGTGGAGGTTTAAAGACATTGTAATTTATTTTTATCAAACACTGTTTATTCCACTTTTTTGTAACGGAATAACCCTACCGGTTTCAAGGCTTTCCCCTCATCTTCAGGGGAGCACAAACAAGACTAAATTCTGTTTCGAACTGGTACCGATATACTCGCTTCAACGGTTGGGGGCTGAGGGGTGAGGGAGGCATGGGACGATTTCGGCCAAGAGCGGAGAGATTTTTGGGATATAACTGTTCACCAGATGTTCGGATCGATGTACTGACTTAGAAATTTCTAAGGCCTCTAATCCGTCCAATTTATTTCCGTTACTACTGATATGTAAGAATTTGGCATCATCGATAGAAAAAGTATGGTTTTCACGGTGACAATGATTAGCCATTTCAGAATAAATTAGAGGATTTGTTAAGGCGGATTTGTGTTCACGAAATCTCTTTTCAAAAGATCTTCCTGTCTTTCCTATATAGAAATTATCACAGTCAGCACATAAAAGTTTATACACACCACTGTTGCTAAGTATTTCATTGTATATCGAATGGTGTATATCGGTACCAGTTCGAACAGCATTTAGTCTTGTTTTTGCTCCCCTGAAGATGAAGTGAAAGCCTTGAAACCGGTAGGGTTATACCGTTACAAAAAAGTGGAACAAACAGTGTTTGATAAAAATTGATTAATTTTCATTGGACATATTGAAAATATAGTTGATTATAACTAGAGTAGGTCATGTTGATCGGCAATACTTTTTTTTTAACCTGGCGAGTTTATTGCCATGTGGCAATCTCTTCCAACCAACCAAAATATATTTTTACAGACCCTAAGTGTTAAACAGACTGGAATCCTATTTAAAAAAATCAGGGTTCCAGCGGGGATCGAACCCGTAACCTCCGGATCGGCAGACAAGTGTCTTACCACCAGGCCACGGAGGACGTCTTGTGTAAGGTAGAAATATCCAAAGAAGTAGTATTTACCGTTCTTTATTTTTGACGTTCACAACAAGTTGGACTCGGTGAATCCACAACATGGCGTATTTTACGAAAATATTTAGCTCTGAAGGGACATAAGGTTCAAATAACACAATAACTAAATCCAGCGTATTTGTCAATTGGGTCAAAGAACAACCAGATGAATTTAAAAAAGCGCTCAATTTGTAAGACCCTATAGTTAGTGAGCTTTATTCTAGTTTTATAATTTTATTATAGTTAGAGTCATTTTATTACAGTTATAGCTGAAGAGAGTCTGCTCTTTAGAGAGCATACTCTCCTCAACGGCACTCAGACAGATTAATAAAAGAAAAAAAGATGTGTGTAAACAAAGAAAGGCGATGGGTGTTGTCATTAGTTTGGGTACTTCCCTGCATCTGTATATATTTAGAAAATACTTCCCTTCTCTGACTTTTTAAATTTCCTTCATACAAAATATATTTCCCTTAATAATAAAATGCTTATTTTGTTTTTTAACACCCATCCCAGAACAAACCTTACCCGTCTTCACAACGAACAGCGAGAAGAAACCCTACAACACCACATCCTCGCTTGGACCGTGAAGTTCTATAAGAGTCAACAAAATCACTGCCCTGGGAGTCGCTGCCCTGGGGGCTTACGAGAGTGAATCCGACCTACCCTTCCGTTATAAGCACAGGCTCCCGAAGCATTATCTGTTGTCTGACTAGTCCACCTACAGTATTAGCTGGGACGACCAAGGTCTGAGTGAATGTGATGGAATACAAGTAGCCTGAACGAGTGGACTTGTTCTTGCTAAATAATTAGTTGTAAGAATTGTTATCTAGTTATAAGTAGTATATAGGTGTTAATTGTTTCTAAGAAATCATATGTTAAGATTGTAAAAAAATAAAAATAAAATGACATGTAGGAAAATAAGATTAAGTCCTTCCTTCCGTGGTTGCAGTCCTAAGACTGGTTTGCAGCAATTTGAACTCTTCTCCTCCATTCCCCCCTGTCCTGTGCGGCTCTCTTTAAGTCTGTATATGTTGAGCAGCGCACGTCCACCAACAGGTCCTCCAGATACTCTCGGCGTGGGCGTCCCCTAGAGTTTGTCCCCTCGGTCATACCCTCCATTATGGCATGCAAGAGGCCCTCTTGTCGTATTATATGACCGATCCATCCTGCACGCCTTTCGGACAGGATCCTGAGCAGGTGCCTTCCTCCTTCGATTCGTTGAGGAATCTCTTCATTTGTGATGCGGTCTCTCCAGGAAATTCCTAATAGTCTTCTATAGGACCACATCTCAAAAGCCTCTAGTCTTCGTCTATCTCTTTCGGATAGGCACCATGTCTCGCAGCCGTACATCAAGATACTCCATACATAGGTCTTGATGAGGGGTGATTAAGTAAGTTCATAATAATATGAGTGTGTCAGAACCAGATATGACTATCCCAAATTTGTCTTGTTTTGAGATAATTGACTTCAAAGTTGCAGATCTAATTAAAAACGGTTTGTTTTTTATTGTTTCCAAAATTTAACGGTAGATATCTTCACTTATGGTGAACTATAAACTCATAATAATGTTTGGTTCTGATAGAAATGAGTATAAATATGTAGCGTATGTGCCTAACTCAAATTTAATATTTTCGTGGGATAATCAAGTCTGGTTCTGACCCACTAATATATAAATAAGATTAGTTAAGTAATAAATGTGTATATAGGTATAGCCTTGACAAATATTTGTACAATATATTACTTTGTTTTATAAAAAAAAAAACTTATTTAGTTTTTCTTTACTGTGTCTGAATCTCACATTCGCACTTTAATTTGTTTTATAATTAATTTATTTCATCCCTTCAATATTTTTTTTCGTTAACATTTTAGTTACATATATTTGAGTCAATGAACATGATAAAATTTAATCTAAAGGTGAATTAAATATAAGTTCTCCCAATAAGACTGTCAAATTGCATTGTCGCCCCTTTAATTCAGTGTAGATCTTCCATACATTTACTCCTTTTGATTCGTCTGTACTCTGTGCTTAAGTCAGGAGACAGCTGACACCGCGCTACAAAATATATGGACAAATCCGTGACATAAGACAGATGCACACCTGACATATGTCAGACACTCATTATGGCGTGCACAGTGGCTTAATTGTCAAACTGACAACTTTCGGCATTGTCGTCACAACATACTAGATGGAAACAACAAGCAAGAGAGAGCAGTGTACGAAACAAACCGAATAATTGACAATACCTCTACTGACACTTGGCTCGTTGCTGACTTCTGACTTAATCTTTTCCACGTCAGGCATAGAATAAGTGGTGTATACTAGTAGGTCAGACTGTTTCTGACATTTGTATTTAAAAAATATAAACATAAAGCGTTTTAATAAGTTAAAAGTTTATTAATCACGGTTTGTTGACGCTCTGTTATATTTTAAATCATTTTCGAAAAAAAATCAAAGATTTTTTTACTACGAGTATCTTGAAACTAAATTCAGGGTTGTCACTTCACTAAAAAACGAAAATTTTATATCGCAATTCACGAATGTCGTTTATTTTTTTTTTATATACGAGTTTAACACAAATTTCATTTATTACCACTAATGTAAAATATTTGAAGAATACCTACCACCAATATTAAAAAAAAATTTAAAAAAATACGTGTTTATGCTTTATTAACAATGATTTAAAAGATAAAAAGCCAAAAAAATATTAAAATAGAATTTGTAACTTTGTATTAACTTTTAGGACACACGAGATAAATTAATGTCCGAAAATAATGTGTAAACCACTTAAAAACTATTGACGCGTCAGTCTTGTTGATATACGCTATGACGGCTATCAAATCACTTAGCATTTAGAAATATGTCAATATCTTGATCGGAAATCAATTTAATAAGAATACAAATTACAGCGTCTTCAAAATGTGTGTCTAAGATTCATTTTCAACCTACGAAAGTACGATCATATAACTTCATACCAGAAGGCATTGAACTGGTTGAATGTTAGAAATATACGCCAAATTCACATACTGTTTCGATTGTATAATATCCTTAACTGTCCAACCGCACCCTCTTATCTCGCCGAAAGAGTTCAGCGTCTTTCCAATCATGGATTAGCGCTACGCTCAAACAGAGATTGTTTATTGGCCTTTCCAGTTCACCGCTCCTCTTTCTTTACGTCTTCCTTTACTGTCCGTGCAGTGAGACTCTGGAATCAAGTACAAACCAATATAAAACTCGCTCCGTCCTTGGCATGCTTTAAGAAGCGACTGAAAAAACTCTTAATTTCTAGTCAGTAAAAAAATAACGTGTTTCATTCCTGATTTTTCTTTTCCTTTCCTCTCCACCATCCCTTCCTTTCCTTTTGATTGGTGATATCTCACTTTATATGAAAAATAATGTTCGGGTGATTGTCCGTCTTTGTGGGGTTCGTGGGCATGTGCTTATGTATATATTTATGGATAGTCATTTGAATGATTTATGCGACCACGTAACTTGCTTAGTTTATTTTTGTCAGGTTGGTTGGAAGAGATCGCCGCCTGGCAATAAGCCCGCCAGATTGTATTGCAATAAAAGTGTTAAATATTTAAGTGCTCTTTGACATATTTCTGTTTTGTTCGAAGAAATTGCAACATAAATCCGTTAGGTTTTACTGTATACAACATCCAAAAATTTCCAATAAATATCTTAACAGTCAGAACTTATCCGATGAAGGAGTAAGGTGTCCTACCATCGGACCGAAACTCCGAACAAGCTATCCATCACTTGTACTGTATACAACAAAAGTTTAATATAATACTTTTTTGTTATGTACAGTGCAACCTGGCGGGTTTTTGTCATGTGGTAATCTCTTCAAATCAACCAAAAATATTTTAAAGAGGCTTTCAGTGAAAAACCAGACTAGTACCGTTTAAAAAAAAACAGTGACTATCAAACCTACAACCCTCAGACTGGAAGACAGTCGTCTTATCAACAAAGCAAAAAAACGTTATCTCTATAATCTTAATTCCTGAAAATTCTCATTTTTAAGGCAGGTGTCCTTTTAATTTCACAATCATATTTCTAGCTTGAATTCAATTAAGAACAAAATTCAGTCAACAAAATTTATGAAAATTTATTTCATATTTTTGATTAATAATATAAATTAATTATTACTTTATATTAAATTAAATTAATAATAGCGAAAGAAACTTCATTCCTTTTTCATTCACTTTTTTTTTAATTAACCATCCTAATTCAGTAATTCAGAGATATTTAAAATATTGCAGACAGCATCGTATTCAGCCTCATTAATCGAGCCTTCGGGTTTAAAGCCTTTGGAGTAGTACGAAACGCGTTGTTCATAATCGTACGTATTAACAATATAATCACACACGAAGAGGCAACGATACTCACGCCCCTAGCGCTCGTGATTATCGTCACAAGACGAACTTATTTACAAGAAAAGGATCCTTTTTTAATTATTTATTTTGGGTAACATCGGAAATCGAGCCTGAAACCCCCGGGTGAACGTCAAGTGTCTTACCAATTGAGCCCCGAAGATCGACTTAGTAACTGGAGATTTTTTTTATAAAAAAATCTGGGTATTAATGGGAAACAAATCCACAATTCCTGAGTTGAAACACAGCCATCCTATCAACTACGCCACGGTACATAAACACAGTCATCCTATCAACTAGGCCACGGTACGTAAACACAGTCATCCTATCAACTAAGCCACGGTACGTAAACACAGTCATCCTATCAACTAGGCCACGGTACGTAAATACAGTCATCCTATCAACTAGGCCACGGTACGTAAACACAGTCATCCTATCAACTAGGCCACGGTACGTAAATACAGTCATCCTATCAACTAGGCCACGGTACGTAAACACAGTTATCCTATCAACTAGGCCAAGGTACTTAAAAATCTGGGTATTAATGGGAACCAAATCCACAATTCCTGAGTTGAAACACAGCCATCCTATCAACTAGGCCACGGTACGTTAACACAGTCATCCTATCAACTAGGCCACGGTACGTAAACACAGTCATCCTATCAACTAGGCCACGGTACGTAAACACAGTCATCCTATCAACTAGGCCACGGTACGTAAACACAGTCATCCTATCAACTAGGCCACGGTACGTAAACACAGTCATCCTATCAACTAGGCCACGGTACGTAAACTTAAAAGATACAATGTCAAAATCATTAACATAACATAATGTTGTATCTGTTAAATGTACCTATATTGTAAGTATTATATAAAACATATTTCTTTTAGCAAGGATAAGTAAAAAATACATGATATACGTATCAAAAATTAATTCACTGAATATTTAACAAAAATAATTACTACTATCCCTCGATAAGTGCGATTAATGCCTTCTTGATAAGTTTCGCAATTATCGAAAGACAGTGTTCATTGTGATGATGTGTGAGGTGTTGAATTTCGCAAGATATTTCCAGTTGTACTTGAGTGTCACTGTTTGTCAGGTTGATGAGAGCTTGCAACGGGGTTTTGTTTTTGTGTAATCGAAAATCGGAAAGAAGTATCGATTTATTTTTTAATGCTTAATATCCTCAGTGAGATACAGGCAAAAGCCTAGTTTACTGGGGATACGACAAATGAAAGGCAACAAACCCAGATCCATTAAAATTGTATGTACAAATCAAATAACCTTTTTTGTTTTTTTCGCAAATTGTGTATATTTCTTGTCATGTGTAATAATAAATAAATAAATAAATAAATTGTAAAATAGGGTGATTGGTTATTATAATACTGGCAAAAGTGGCGAAAAGAAAATAAAAAAAAAACACATCATCATAATATAAATAGACCAAAGCCCGTACGACGGTTGTCACCAAAGAAAGAATACGAGAATTGAATTTTGAATACAAGAGAGCGAGAGAGGAACACTTGGATTCTCTCCGAAAGTGCTTCGAAATTTGAATCTCGGTGGGTCCGTGATAACTGAATAAATTTTAGATACCTAGCTAACAATTTATGAACCGGTGCAAAAGAGGACGATGTATAAACGATATATGTAAACAAATTTTACATTTATGAATATATATTTTCATAAATGTAGAATTTGTTTTACTTCCGTGAATATTTTACGGGTTGCAACTAGTATGTATAATTGGTGAAAATTATTTATGTTTATGAATCTTGCATTGATCGATTGGTATATCGCATTCCATCGGTTGGGAACCCCTGATATACAATATTACTCGAAGCCTATAAAATTAACACATGTGTGGTTGCAAACTAGTTTGTTATTAATTGAGTGTCCATAAGGTATTTTAGTACCACCTTTGATGTCTAAGAGTGAAACGAAGGTGCACGTGGAATAATACTGAAAAAAAGTAGAAATGCGTGCACTTAGAAAAATACATAAAGTGACAATGTATGACAGAATACGGATTGAAGTAGAATGGGATGAATGTAAACTTAAAACGGGTGTGTTGAGTAAGATGAAGAGCACTCTGAGGTGGTTAGAGCGCGTGGAACGAATGCATCAAGAAAGACTAATAAAGCAAATACTCGTATATAGTGCAAATTGTAAGTGGAAGGCGTCGTAAAGGAAGACCAGGAAAAGACTGTTTGAACCAAGTTAATAAATATTTTGATAACTTAACCAATTTCACTTTTTTCAATTCGTTGTATTTTTAAGTATTCGCAATGGATGAACAAGTAAAGATCTACTTAAACGCATGCCGTGATTGACTGGTAGACAGCGAACTATACTTGGGAAAATGTAGGATGGTTCCTGTGACGTTTGAAACGTCATGTCTCAAAGGGATGGGGTAAAATCGTTTTTTTTTGCAAATCGAATAGTTTTTTTATAAATCGAAAAAATGTTTTTCTCAAAACTGACGTTTTAATTCCTAATTATCATTATACTGACTTTCTAATGTATTGTATGATTTGTATCTATCTTTAAATAGGCCAAGATCCACTATGAATTAATACTAATTACGAACATTTAACTTTAGGTATAAAAAAATCTAAAATCGAATACCCCATCCCTAGCCAATGCAGACTAACGTAGTGATTTTTGACAAACGTCATCAAATATTATTTGATTTTAACAAACTGCCACATTTTTGCTTATTTGTAACAAGGTGTATTAATTTGTCATTGTTGTTAGTTTTATGTAATGTACAAGTATTTACCTAAATAACTTGTTATTTATTAGAATCGAGGCTTATATTAAAGTTGATAAAATAATTAAAATTACTGAACATCGTTACAAGGTTATATTTGGGCAAATTTGTGAACTGTCACAGAAACCGTGCTACAATTTCTTAAGTATAATGATTGAGCACCCTTGTTCTATATCAATAAGACCATTCTTTCTAAATTCTTGCTTGAAATTCAAGTAATTCATGGACATTTATAATATTTATTTAATATAAACCTAACCATCTTCTTATGTCATTTGTTTCTTGAATAATATCCAGCTATCATTTTTTAAGATAATCGAATTAAATCGATTTTTTCATAATTTACAGAAATATGGAGTCAAATTATAAATTAAAATTCGCACTAATCGATACCGCACTCATCGAGAGGTACTAGTAAATATTTTACAAAGTTTAATGATAAGTAACAGGAAGGTTGTTACATGAAGTAATATAAAACAATGTAATAGTCCTTTAAAATGCAAAAAATCATCTTTAAACGTATACAAAAACCGATAAATAATGACAATAAAACTATAAAGACTACAAAATCGCTAAGAATGTCGATGACATTTGTCACGCGCTGTGTGGTAAGTGTGTCGCATATGCAGTGGAAACCTACCCTTCAATTATACTCGTAAGTACGACCATTTGGTTTTTCTACATGTTGGTAGTCAAGATATTACACAGAACGAATCAATATATATAAATAGGCCAAAGCCCGTACAACGGTTGTCGTCAAAGAAAGAATACGAGAATTGAATTTTGAATACAAGAGAGAGAGAGAGGAATACTTCTAAATTTGGATCTCGGTGGGTCCGTGATAAATTATTTTTGATCGATGTAAAAGGGAAACTAAAACAAAATAAAAATCATGCAATGTACAAATTTTTCGATACAATTCCCTTTTCCTTATTTTTTTTATGAATCGATGAGTGCCTTGTTGTCAACAATCAGTGAATTATCCTTTAAAAAAAATAGTTCTAATTTAAATATTCTTTTTTGTATACTAAAAATGTTCGTCACCTTTAATTAGATTGCATATAAAAACAAAATAAATGATAGTATAAATAGGCCAAAGCCCGTACAACGGTTGTCGCCAAAGAAAGAATACGAGATTTGAATTTTGAATACAAGAGAGCGAGAGAGGAATACTTCGAAATTTGAATCTCGGTGGGTCCGTGATTTTTGAACAGGTGTAAAAGGGGACGATGCCAATTTGTTTTGAATTATAATTCATTAAATAATTTATTTATTTCCTATTATATTAAACCTTATAATTACTTGTGTTTATTTATCTTGCGCTCTTTTTTTGAATGCAGACAATTTTATGTGGTTTTTTCACGATGTCGGAAACGCGAAAACATTCAAGTCAATATATTTGAAACAAGTCTTCAAGGAAAATTGAACAACAGTAATGTTTATACACAAAACTACCATCTTTATTTACTTCCTATGCAACTTCATTCCAAAGTGATTTTATTACAGGCACATTTTTGTATAACTTGCTCGTTGGGTTCCACAAAGGCTCCCTTTTATACACAGCTGTTAGCAAAACTTACGCCATCTTGTAAAATCACTTTGTGACACAATTAAATTAACTGACACGTCTGTTCGCTAGGAGACTCACTAGGTGATTAATCGTCACGTAGCGTGGCGCGAAGCGTGCAGTGTGACCATTGCGATAGTATGGGGTGCGTTGCTTCGTTAGGATATGTTACCTAGCTTGCAGCGTAGCTCTAAGCACCAAGCGGGGCTACTATCTGTGTGGCCGAGGCCTGAACGGTTTAATTGACAAAATGTAATTTAAAAGTAAAGTTGTATGAGGTATTTTATAGTGTTGTATCGCGTGGTTTGACTTATGATGTTGACGTTTCGAAAACGTCGCAGTCTTCATCGTCAGGGCTAAGTAGTCAGCTTCACCGTCACTTACGAACAACTGATACGAAGAATTGCGAAAGCTGACAAGAAATATACATCATTTGTGAAAAAACAACAGGTAAATTAATTTGGACATATAATTTTAATGAATCTGGGTATATTGCCTTTCATTTGTCGTGTTCCCAGTAAACTAGGCTTTTGCCTGTATGTCACTGAGGATATATAGCATGAAAAAATTAATCGATACTTCTTTCCGATTTTCGATTACATAAAACCCCGTTGCACATTCTCATCAACCTGCCAAACAGAGACACTCAATTACACATGTATACATCAGGCGAAATCAAACTCCTCACACTTTATCACTCCAGACAGACTAAAAACATTCACCCCACAATTTATTTATTTAACACTTTTATTGCAAATACAATCTGGCGGGCTTATTACTAGGTGGCAATCTCTTCCAACTAACCAGACAAAAGTAAATGAATCAAGTTAAGTGGTCACATAAATCATTCAAATGACTATCCATCCCCCACGAAATCCATAAACATATACGTGAGCACATGCCGACGAACTCCACAAAGACGGACAATCACCCGAACATTATTTTTCATATAAAGTGAGATATCATCAATCAAAAGGAAAGGAAGGGATGGCGGAGAGGAAAGGAAAAGAAAAATCAGGAATGAAACACGTTATTTTACTGAATAGAAATTAAGAGGTTTCTTAAAGCAGGCCAAGGTCGGAGCGAGTCTTATATTGGTTTGTAACTGATTCCAGAGACTCACTGCATGGACAGTAAAGGATGATGTAAAGAAAGAGGAGCGGTGAACTGGAAAGGCCAATAAACAATCTCTGTTTGAGCGTGGCGCTAATCCATGATTGGAAAGACGCTGAAAATTTTCGGCGAGATAAGAGGGGGTGGCGGTACAGTTAAGGATATTATACAATAGAGACAGTATGTGAATTTGGCGTCTATTTCTAACATTCAACCAGTGCAATGCCTTCTGGTATGAAGTTATATGATCGCAATGTACCGCACATAATCATAAAAATAATAAAAACAACAATATAAATATAACACAATAAAAAAACACTACACTCAAGAGCTCACACAAACTTTTTCCTTAAGTCATCCCTCTACATGCCCAAGTACTCAAACTCCTGTCGCGAAGTCAAGTTTACGCAAATTTATTCAAGTTTTATTAAACCTACATATTCGAATAACAAAAATTCTAAAAAATAGCGATATACGAGTAAGTAAAAACTTGATTAAAACAAATACTTCTTCTTCTTCTTCAACTCATTTTAGGCCTGTTGACCTGTTATGGTCCTGCATCATTGTTTGCCTCTTGCGACGTCGACTACCAGCTGTCTTTCCATCTTTTGGGAGGTCGTCCTGGAGGTCTGCTTGCTTGGGGGATACTGTCCCATGCCATTCTTACAGCTCTTGGTTCCGCCATTCTGGATACGTGTTCGTTCCAGAACCTTCTTCTCTGTCGTCCCCATCTGACAATATCTTCAACTTCGCACGTCCTTCGGATTTCTGTGTTACGTACTCTATCTCGAAGGGTTTGGCCAGCGATACTCCTGAGTACCTTCATTTCGCTGGTTCGAAGGAGATTTTTGGTTCTGACAGTGTCGGCTCTAGACTCTAAAACAAATTAATTACATTTATTTATATTAAATAATTAAGCGTGGATTGCTTTGCTTTTTAATTTTTTTTTTCATTCAGCATCTTACTGTAACATGTTAAATAATTTAATATGTTACTATTACCTGCAAGGCTTCACACAAAATTAAAAATATTTTCCAATAATACTTGTAACGGATTAAAACTTGACAGAGTCCATTGAAGAACCATTTTATTGTTAAAACACATTGTGTTTGTAAATTACGTTATAGTGAAGCATGATTTACAGAGCTATCGTAAAGCGAGGTATTACTGTACTTAATGAAGAAATAAATTGAATATTAATCATTTATTTTTTCAAAACAGGCTTAGTCCAATTACTTTGAAAAATACAAGACATATTAACACTTGCCTTACTGTGCTAAACAATTTCGCCAGCCACTGTGCTGGACGCTCAGCATCCAGTGAAAAATGTATGTTTTAAATTAAAATTATGCAAAATCTGCTAGGTTATTTTTTGTAATTAGCTATAAAATTATTTTATTATGTAAGTCCTGGTCACTCACTATGCAAGTGTTAAAAAAGAAGAAAAATGATATAGAAAAAATAAAAAATTATATAAAATAAAAAATAATGTATATGCATACATACGAGTATATATACACCAACAATGATACACATATATTCACAGTCACTTAAGTATATTGATGAGTGCTTTCTAACGCGCTCAATCTTAGAAGAAAATTTACTTTTGCTTTTGGTAATGTGATATGAAATATGTCAATATCCGAAGCAGTCCCGTTCAGAAGAGTTAAGGCCCTTCCAACAGGCATAGCGGCTGGAAGACTCGTTCTTGCGTATGTTATTGAGAACAGTTTTTGCCGGCTCAGTCTAGTGTAATTGTTAGGAACATTTAACGCTAATCGTTGTAATAATGCTGGACAGCTCACAACTCCTCGAACGAGTCTGACAACGTATACTAGAAGACGCAGATCTCTTCTTACGCTCAAGGAGTTATACCCGAGTATGCCTCACAGAAACTGAGTACGATAAAGCCACGGATAGACACCGAACTCTCTCATATAGAGATATCGTAGATATTTTTTTGTACTTTCTCCATCATGAGTGAGTTCTGAGCCCCCGCCGGGCCCAAATGCAAGCATTGCTTTCTTGTTTGCTACGGATCAATGAATTAAACAACGATTTGAGCACCAATTGGTTTTCAAACGACTTAGATATTCTCATTACAAATCCTAGGGGCTTAAAAGCTGAGTTGCACATAATTTCTATATGAGGACCAAACGCGAGATTGCTGTGGAACAAGACACCCAGATCTTTTATATAATGGTTATGATTAATTGATGATTACAATTTAATTTAAAAATAATAGTCATTTATAAAATGTTATTTTCTTAAGAATTAATATTCATTGTAAAATAACCTTTTATGTTTATCTTTTGTGATAATAATTTCATGTGTACATTTTTCTATCTAAATTGCACCCAAATAAAATAATATTTATCTTGCTTTGATAACGAAATACTCGCATATGACTTCGATAAAATATTTCTCAGCTGTATTTTGAGATGAACATTTCAAACTATTGGAAAATAATAAAAATGTATTATTTAACAGGGAAAAAATAAGTAAGTATTCTGAATTCTCAATATTTCTAGATAAATTATTCAACGTTATTCCAAAATAAATAACAATTTCTTTAATAAAAAAAAAACTCAAAAACTCATGTTATTTGAAAATATATGCTATTTGAAAATATTCAAAAAGATACCTGATAATTCAAATAATTAAATTTATAACAATATAGTATATACAGAGCCGTTCAGAGAGCAAACTCTCCTCAAATGCGATCTAAATCGGGATTCGAGTCAACTATTACTGACATAAAAAATATTACAAAATAAAAAGAGGAACTACAAAGAAATCTTGGTATATATTTTGTTAAGTGATATACTAGAGAAAATAAAGCACGGTTCCTGTGACAGTTCACAAATTTGTCCCAATACAACCTTTTAACGACTTTCAGTAATTTTAATTATTTTATCAACTTTAATATAAGCCTCGATTTTAATAAATAGCAAGTTATTTAGGTAAATACTCGTACGTTACATAAAACTAACAACAATGACAAATAAATACATCTTGTTACAAATAAGAAAAAATGTGGCAGTTTGTTAAAATCAAATAATATTCGGTGACGTTTGTCAAAAGTCACTACGTTAGTCTGCATTGGCAAGGGATAGGGTAAACGATAATAGGATTTTCGATTTTTTTTACCTAAAATTAAATGTTCGTAATAAGTATTAATTCATAGCGGATCTTGGCCTATTTAAAGATATATACAAATCATACAATACATTAGAAAGTCAGTATAACGATAATTAGGAATTAAAATGTCAGTTTAGAGAAAAACAATTTTTCGATTTATAAAAAAACTATTCGATTTGTAAAAAAACCTTTTTACCCCATCCTTTTGAGACATGACGTATCAAACGTCACAGGAACCATCATACATTTTCCCCAAGTATAGATAGTTATACATTCGGCTTTAGATGTAGTGTATTTGTGCAGTTTTCAAAGTATAATATTATAAATGTATTAGGTGTACAAATAAGTTTCCGCCGTTTTTTATATAAAAATGGGCATTTATTGTGAAAGAACGGAACCTCATGTTTTATTCGAAGTATTGCCCATCGCTTGCCACTACCTTTTCCCATCTTTCTGGCAGCATACGGATACAGCGTCGGAAGAATGCTTCATCTTTTGAGGCTATCCACGAATCGACCCAATTTTTGGTATCTTCATATGATGTGAAGTGCTGCTCAGACAGGTCATGCGTCATCGATCGAAACAAGTGAAAATCAGAAGGAGCAATGTCTGGTGAATACAGCGGGTGGGGTAAAACTTCCCAATTGATTGTTTCCAAAAAGGTTTTGACCGGCGCCGCAACACGTGGACGAGCATTATCATGCAGGAGAATAATTTTGTCGTGTATGGAGTAGCAGTGGGCGCGCTTTTCCTCGAGTGCTCGACTCAATCTCATCAATTGTGCTCGGTAGACAGCCCCAGCAATGGTTTCGTTCGGTTTGAGCAACTCATAATACACGACACCAAGCTGATCCCACCAAATACACAACAAGAGTTTTTTTCCATGAATATTTGGCTTAGCTGTAGATGTTGAAGCATGGCCAGGGGTTCCCCATGATTTCTTCCTTTTTGGATTATCATAGTGGATCCATTTTTCATCACCAGTGACTATACGGTGCAGAAAACCCTTTCGTTTATGCCTGGCAAGCAGCATTTCACATGTGGAAAATTGGCATTCAAAGTTTCTCCGTGTCAGTTCATATGAATCCCAATTTCTTTGTTTTTGAATCATTCCCAATGATTTCAACCCATGTGAAATTGCTTGTTGAGTCACTCCTAATGTAAGTGCAAGTTCTTCTTGCGTTTGGCACGAATCTTGATCCAATAATACTTCCAATTCCGCGTCTTCGTACACTTTCGGCCTTCCGCTACGTTCTTTGTCTTCGATGTCAAATTCACCGTTCTTAAACTTTTGAAACCACTCACGACAACTTCTCTCACTTAAGGCAGCCTCACCATATGCTTCTACAAGCAATCGATGCGCCTCAGCTGCAGATTTCTTCAAATTGAAGAAGTAAATCAAAAGTTCCCGCAAATGACGCTTATTCGGCTCAAAACTTGACATTTTCGAACACAAAAAAATATGTTATACTGATAAAAATTCACTAATATTTCAAGGTCATGTTGTTGACAGATGTCCAACCTTACGATAATGACATTTTACATCTGACAATTTTAACCATAACTTACTGGTGGCGCCAACTTTTGTCAAACGGCGGTGACTTATTTGTACACCCAATATATATACTCGTACACTGAGAGAAGTATTTCTAAATGTCCTAGTTTAAAAATATTTCGGAAAAATCGGCAAAACCTTCTTTTAAACGAAAATTTATTAAACTGTGCCTTTGAGGAACCCATTATTTCACTTGATCAAAATATAGATTCAAAGTTATCACAATTAAAAAAAATGTAGTTTTGTTCTTGGTTCAAAATGTCGAAATGCACGTTAACTGGCAGGTGGGTTATTAAATCTCATATAAAACACACTATAAGGCTTAAATAAGCGAAGTCCTGTTATCTGGGCATTATGTTTACGTGTGACAGACGAACTGAAAGGGACATTGAATGTAGGGTAGTGACAGAAAAAGAAAATATAAATATTTTATCCGAAATCATTTAAAAAATGAAAAAGAATATAACATAACATATATCCTTTTTGTTTCATATAATTATTACAAATTGGACTTTTTAGGTTCGGTTTCTTTATATGAGAAACACGCCATGTTTATTCTCTTGAGGTTTTTATAACAAATGTTTCAATTACGTTAATTTACAATATTTATTTCATATTTGATGACAAGATTTTTTTTTATTAAAAATCCTCAATATGGTATAATGAAAACAGGGACAATGTTATTCACGCTTTCCTGCGAACTGAATTGAGGATATTTGTATGTAAAAGATATTTTACTATGTAATATTCAACTATGAAAAACCTTTCAGTAGGTAGGTCTTGTAAAAGTATTTTATTACAATAAATACAATGTGGCATCGGAGACGAAGTCTTCTGAAGAAGGTTCATCAAGCGGGACATCTGCAGTGACCCCGAGTTCTGAGCCCGGTGCCCGCTGTGTCCAAGAAGCGAATCTGTCACTCGACTCATAAGTTTCGCGGCTCGCGCCGTAGTCGAGCCGGGCGAAAGACGAAGACGGGCCACACCGCTAAAAGCTCCGCGGCGCTTGCGACAAGCGGCCCGAGCAGGAATGCACTTGATAAGTAAACAAGAGGGGGGTGATTAGATGAAAAGGATGCACTATTGATGTTAGGCCTAAATCGCGAGTGTCTGTAAAACAGTGCCCACGATCGATAGGACGTAGAACGGGGCGGTCGGGGCGTGTAGTGGTGTGCCCGGTGGTGTGCGTGCCGTGGAGGGGGCCGCCGAGCTCTGATTCGCCGCGGGCCGCGTGGGGCCGGCACTCAGTCAGTCTCCGGCTGCCGAACGCTCGCCTGGCTCGCGTCGCTCCGTATCGCGGGTAAACAAACGCGCGTGCTGCCGACACAAACTTTTGACAACTTCGTACGTTGACGGGTTTTCATAAGCCGGCAAACTGGCTGAGCGCGGATCGTTGGTAGACTTTAACAGGTCACCTTTTCTATCCTGTTTCGCGGATGTGGTCAGGCTGAACGACGCTTCAGCACTAGGTTGGGACTACCGCCGGCGGGAAGTCCCTAGGGAGCCAGAGCCTCCCATGCAGTCCGAAGAAGACCTCGCGGCTGAGTCCGACGATAGGCAGGGCTCGCAGCAGTTCTGCCTGCGTTGGAATAACTACCAATCTAACTTGACGAGCGTGTTTGACCAGCTGCTGCAAAGTGAGTCTTTCGTGGATGTGACTCTGGCATGCGACGGTCGAAGCTTGAAGGCCCACAAGATGATCTTGTCGGCGTGCAGCCCCTATTTCCGCAATCTCTTCTTCGAGAATCCGTGCCGACATCCCATTGTCATCATGCGGGACGTGACCTTCCCGCAGTTGAAGGCTGTGGTGGAGTTTATGTACAAGGGGGAGATTAACGTGTCTCAGGACCAGCTGGCTCCTCTGCTCAAAGTGGCGGAGTCGCTGAAGATACGAGGCTTGGCCGAGGTGAATGCCGAGCACGAACTAGGCGCAACGGTCCCCGAGCGCGCCTCCTCTCACGGGGGCGAGCCGCCGGCCAAGCATAGCCGTAAGCGGCACCACAGTCCAGCCGGCTCCACGCCGCCCTATTGTGAGCCGCCGCCGGTGCCGAGGCCTACGCCCCCCGTGGGGCACTCGTCGGCCGCGCTGCCTATGCAGACCGTGCCCTGCTACTCCATGCATCCTGACGACATGGAGATCAAACCTGGTATTGCCGAGATGATACGCGAGGAAGAAAGGGTGAGTCATTTTACTTCATCTATCATCAGGCTTCACCTATAATTATTACTTGCTTCATTTTATTGCGCAAGTTCTTAAAAAAGAGAATTTTATATTCCATGGAAAATTTTATTATACATTTAAAAAAAAAAGAGATTTAGCTACCTCATTGAAAATAAATAATATAACTAAAACTAGCCCAGTAGATTTTCTTAGAAAATAATTAAATTTATTCCACAAAACACTAACCAATTAAATATTAAAATAATAAGTTCTTGTTTCATTTAATATAAAAATGTATAAAAGTCCCGCTTTATAAATTCTTAGCGTGAGTTTGTTGCAAGGATAAATAAATAAACGAACGCATAAAAAAATGAAGACTGCTTTATAAAGATTAATGACTTGGAATATAAGGGGAGGAATCACTATGTGGGTTATTAAACTAATAATATATTTTTATTGCTGTGTGTAATTAAGAAAATAATTACTAATACAATGATAGATCCGACAGCTTTTTTTATTTTAATGTTAATTTTTTTTATATTATTTAAAAATAATAAATATATTTATTGATTAAATTTCTATATCTAAAATTATTGGATTAAAAACAATGAAATATCTCGAAATTAAAACGCAACTAGGTACAGAAAATTTAGAATATAATTTTAAATGTCTTAAAAAAACTTTCACAATTAAAATAACACAATTTTATCTTTAAAAGCTTTTATTCCCTTTTCGACATTATTTTCAAAGTAAATTAAAATTATTTATATTAAAAAAAGAATCAACATCCATATATTTCAAATAAAGGTAAAAATAAATACAGAATATTTAAATAAATAAAACATTATTATAAATATTCAATTAAACATTTTCAAAAATACACTTTAAAATTATTTCATTATTTATAATAAAGAAAATCAAATAAATTTTGAGAAGAATTGTTGAACAATATTAATTTTACAACATTATGGAAAAACTTTTTTTTAGGTATTTTAAAAGAATTATTTAAATTTTTAATATAATATTTTCGTTACACGAGAATTAAATATTGGTTTAATTTTTATCGCATTCTTTATATAATAACTGATTATTTATTTAAAATCTACAAATTAAATAAATTTCAACAAATGAAATTTTTAATTATAACTAAAATATTTTTCTATCAAAATAAGTATTGTAAGTTACGACTGTATTTAAAAAAGGTTTACAGTATTATTTCCAGGATTTAAAAAAGGTTTACAATATTATTTCCAGGATTTAAAAAAAGGTTCTCCAAAATATAGTTAAAATTTGTTTTATCATTATTTTATTACAGTTCCAGTTGAACTTATAAACGAGTCACAAAAATGCATTTTTAAATAAATGTAGGAAAACTGTTAAAACAGAAAATAAAATCCTGAAACTTTCAAGACGAAAATGAAGCGAAAAAATCTAATCATAAAAATTTGACTTGTAAAAAAGACTTTCATTTTTACGAAAATAAAAAAAAGCTTTTATCATACATTTAAAAAATACGATTAAATATTGAAGATACACGTGAATCCATAAAATTCGAATCGGATTTAATGTTAGAACATTTTGATCGATTATTCATAACAATATTCATGAAAAATTATTCAAGTTCTAAATTATTGACTTCTTTCAATAAAGTATTAAATTTAGACTTGTACAATAGTTTAACTATTGTATTTTACTTTCCTTGTGTACACAACAACTTGGCAGGCTTATTGGCGTAATACAATCTCTTCCAACCGATACAGAAATATGTAAAAGTGGCCATGAGGGAAAAACAGACTGAACCCCTTTTTAAAAATCATCTAGTTTCAATCTGAATCGAACCCGCCACCCTCTAGTTGGACAATATGTGTCTATCAAATAGACAACGGAGATTATCTATAATGTTTATGAAAATACAAAAAAAATCGATCTACCAAATGGATTGGAGTATATTTGAAAAAATATATTAAGACTCAACGTATTTAGATTGGTAATGTGGATATATTAAATAGTGTGTATATGGAGACAATACTGCCTTCGGTTCCGTTTATAGAGCCTTCGGGATTATAACTATTGGAGTAGGTCCGAAACTCTCAGTTCATCGTTGCATGTGTTATAAACGCTACCACACGTAAAAAGGTAGCAATAATCATACACCCTAGCGCTAATATTGCCAGCAAACGAACTAATATTTACTAGACTGGAATCCTTTTTTTTATTTTTTCTCGTGTACCATCGGGAATCAAACCCAAAACCCTCGGATGGAAGTCAAGCGTCTTATCATTTAGGCCACTGAGATCGTCAATATTACTATGAAATTGCCAAAACTAATACTTACGAGCTTTTTTGAAAATGTGTCCGGCTCTGCATGATTAATTTGTAAATGGGTATAAAATTATTCGAAAATCTGATTTGACTAATTTTAGCACTTTAAGAATAGAATCAAGACTAATGTTCCCAGTGTCAGTCTTATTTTTGAAGAATTCTATTTAAACGCGAAGACTACAGTCTTTCTCCAGATTCAAATGTCAAAATCTTCAAGATCTGTTGCACATTGATGATACAGCATCCGAATCTCAATCATAAATAATCTAATGGGTATTTTCATTATCTAGTGTATTTATTATCCATGTTAGAAAACAGAAATCAAAAGACTATGTTATAGTTATAAGATTTAATTGTGTACAAAAATATTTAAAATACGACAGTTATATGCCCTTTTTTTAAAAGAGGTATCAATCACGTGAAAAAATGGGACCGGGACTTAATGTAAATTAAGTTTATCACGTTAAAACAGAAATCAAGAGACTATCGTTTTACGATTGAATTCAATACAGAAATATTTAAAATATGTCAGTTATATGCCGTTTTTTGGAAGAGGTATCAATCAATGAAAATATGGGACCGGGACTTAATGTAAATCTAGTTTATCACGTTAAAAAAGAAATCAGGAGATTATCGTTTTAAGATTGAATTATAAACAAAAATATGCCAGTTATGTTCCATTTTTTGAAAGAGGTATCAATCACGTGAAAAAATGGGACCGGGACTCAATGAAAATCTAGTCTATCACGTTAACACACGGGATCGGGATATAGGTTGCTAAGAAATCGACGCTTAAGTAATAAACATTAATATTTTAGAACAATTAAATGGTGTTTTGGTAAATAGGTATATGTCATCAATTACTTATTTGTCAGTTTGAAGTTTTGCAACACTTGTATTCCTGAAATACAGACCTCAGGCAAATTTTAAAGGTTAACTTTGAATATATAAATAATTTATGTATTCAAAGATGTATTTTAGGAATACATCTTTGAATACATAAATTGAGGTCTGTATTTCAGGAATACAAGTGTTGCAAAAATTCAAACTGACAAATAAGTAATTGATGACATGTACCTCTTTACCAAAACGCCATTCAATTTTGGTTATAAAAATCTGAGATAGATAAATATTGATGTCAAACACTTACATTCAATAATATATAAACATGGAAGAGCGCGTAAAAACATTTCAGGAATACATCTTTGAATACATAAATTGAGGTCTGTATTTCAGGAATACAAGTGTTGCAAAAATTCAAACTGACAAATAAGTAATTGATGACATGTACCTCTTTACCAAAACGCCATTCAATTATGGTTATAAAAATCTGAGATAGATAAATATTGATGTCAAACACTTACATTCAATAATATATAAACATGGAAGAGCGCGTAAAAACATTTCAGGAATACATCTTTGAATACATAAATTGAGGTCTGTATTTCAGGAATACAAGTGTTGCAAAAATTCAAACTGACATAAGTAATTGATGACATGTACTTACCTCTTTACCAAAACGCCATTCAATTATGGTTATAAAAATCTGAGATAGATAAATATTGATGTCAAACACTTACATTCAACAATATATAAACATGGAAGAGCGCTTAAAAACATTAAACATAATATTGATTCGATTATTGAAATAATTATAAATAATCAGTTTGTGTCAACTAGTTTTGAAATAATATACATTAATACCTCGCTTTACGCTACCTCTGTAAACGATACCTAGTTAACATATAACGCAGTTGACAAAAACATACTTGTTGATATGGCGCGACAACTAATATGTAGATTTCTTAAAGTTGATGATATTCAGACATCACTGAATGACAACGACAAACTTCTCACGAACGACAAACTATAAGAATTGGCCGAAGAAAACATGAAATGAGAATATGCTTATTCTTATTTCGATGTGGTGGAGCCACAAGCTAAAATTTTAGTAACAAAAATGTTATCAGTCTGTCGCAGTTAACTGTAACATCCGTTAGACGTTTTAACTAAAATTATTCGAGTGCTGTAAAAGAAAATTAATCAAAAGCTTAAACTTGTTATAGTGAGATGTTATGTGAAAACAAGAAAAAAGGAAAGCAATCGACGTTTGATTCGTTTATATCAAAAAATTTAAATTTCAGAAGTTATATTCGGTAAAATCATAATTAAAAAAAAAGCAATATGTGGAATTATGCTTGAATACATTTGCGTTAACTTTACTTGTGAATTGAATTTTGTCAAAAGAAATGAAGCATTTTCGAAAATATAAATTATTTTTCTTTGAGTAACGTTCCCTTATACTTCGCGTATTTTACCTATGTCAATAATCGTTCATTAAATGTAACGATTTCGAAACTCGTATGCCTATCGTTAAACATTGCAAATTGCATATAATTTTGAGCAAGAATTAAATGAATTTAAAACAATAAAAAACTTAAGCGGAATTGGTAACAAAATATTAATTAAGAAAAATCAATTACGGGACACTTCTTAGAAGTAATTATGCATTTTTTCAGCGTTTTATAATAATTTCAATGACCTAAGACGTCAAAAATAATTTATTAAATGTAACGATTTTGAAACTCGTATTCCTATCGTTAAACATTGCAAATTGCATACAATTTTGAGCAAGAATTAAATGAATTTAAAACAATAAAAAATTTAAGCGGAATTGGTAACAAAACATTAAATTCAGAAAAATCAATAACGGGACACTTTTTAGAAGTAATTATGCATTTTTTCAGCGTTTTATAATAATTTCAATGACCTAAGACGTCAAAAATCATTTATTAAATGTAACGATTTTAAAACTCGTATTCCTATCGTTAAACATAGCAAATTGTATATAATTTTGAGCAATAATTAAAAACAATAAAAAAAGTTAAGCGGAATTGATAACAAAATATTAATTAAGAAAAATCAATAACGGGACACTTTTTAGAAGTAATTGTGCATTTTTTCAGCGTTTTATAATAATTTCAATGACCTAAGACGTCAAAAATCATTTATTAAATGTAACGATTTTAAAACTCGTATTCCTATCGTTAAACATTGCAAATTGTATATAATTTTGAGCAATAATTAAAAACAATAAAAAAAGTTAAGCGGAATTGATAACAAAATATTAATTAAGAAAAATCAATTACGGGACACTTCTTAGAAGTAATTGCGCATTTTTTCAGCGCTTTGTTATAATTTCTATGACCTAAGACCGGGCAGCGACGGAATTTGTACATTCTGTAGACATTATTATGCCTGCATAACAATCCCAATTCTCTTTTATATATTCGCAAAAAAATCCAGTTTCTTACATAACACGGACGTTCTGATCAGGTGTTGGGAGACTCCTTTGCATACAAACACATTGCATATTTTCATTTGAAGTTCACTCGGTGTGAACTTAATGGAACGAAAGAATTATCAGAAGCGACTATCTTTATTAACGTTTAGGTGAAAATTTAAAAACTATTACATCACTCAGAATATCCTTTCATCCAAATTTTCCTTTGCTTCCCTTCCGTATCCTAGAACAAATTCATTTCCTCTAGTTCTACTATTATTGTTAGATATTATAATAGTTATAAAGAATCTTTCAAATTGAGCGTTTTTTTTAAATTCTTGGATAAAACACAGATGGTGTCGCGAACTTGCCTGGGTCTTGTGACATATGAGCAGTGTAATTAATGACATTTATAAAAATGGAGTCGTATACAATATAACAACGCGTTCAAATTGTTGAATTATTTTATGTATTGTAATCTCCGGAAACGGCGATGTTAATTGGCCACCAAGATCATGTGATCTGACACCGTTGGATTATTTTCTCTCGGGTTACGTACAAAGCCAGGTCTACCATATAAGAATGACCCTCGATCAATTCCTGAGCTGAAGGACGAAATGATTCGCGTTATTGTTGAGTTACAACCGCAATTATGACAAAATGTCATCGAAAATTTTGACAAAAGAGTGGACATCTGCGGAGTTGCAAGAAGTGGACATTTGGCGGATATTGTTTTTTTGTGTTTAAATGTCATACGTTACACTTCAATAACTAATAAAAAGTTTTTTGAAATCAAAGCAAATTGTGTGTTTTATTCAAGAATTAAAAAAACCACTCAATTTGAAAGACCCTTTATATATTTTTTTCTTAAATTTGAACGTTATGGATTCAAAAGTTAAATGTATCCAAGAAGAGCTGGTTGGTTGACAAAAAATGCTGTTTATCACGTTAAACCACATACACAAACGTATTAACATAAAATTAAGAAATATTTTCTCATATGTTAAACATTTTATTATAATTTCTAATCACAAAAAACAAAACAGTTTTTTGTTAATGATACATATTTGAAATTCAATTAAATTAAATGTAAATATCATTAATATAATTATATTAATATTTAAAAAAGTTAATTATATCCAGTTATTATTACAAAGTAACATTTTATAGCTATTTGAGATGCTATTTCTGACTATTGAAGATAAAATGAGGGCAATAATTCATGTAGGTTTCAAATTAACAACATTATGCACTTAAAGTCTATCATATAAGAAATTATTTAACAATCGATTGATTATGAACTACAACTTAATAACAAAGAATGCACTTTATAACTAAAATGTAAAAAAAAAATTGATCCCCCATACATTTTCTTATAAATAATCGTACAGATGAATCGGTTGCCATAAAAGATCAGATACAAAATATTATCTTTGTTCTAAAAAAGTTACGTGATATTTATTTTGTAATCTGCCAGTCTAAATATTTTATTCTTGTGTTGTATTGTACTTTCGTTGTATACAGTACAACTTGGCGGGGGGGGTTATAACAATTTGCGAAATTTTGCAAATTAACTAGAAATATGTTAAATAAGTCGTGAAATAGGGCTGGAACCCTTTAGAAAAAAAAACTAGGTAAACCCGCTACCCAGATTGGAAGACAGGCGTCTTATGTGTTCGATTTTGTATATTCTTATTATAGCTTCATTATTTATTATGTATCAGGGAATTTTATGAGAGAGAGAGAGTAATAAAAAATTTATACAAATGATTTGACTTAGAAATTTAAAGATTTATTAAAAATATTATATAAAAAATACAATTCAAACGATTAACTAACTTTTAAATGCACTAAACCCTGCTTGTTTTTATAATAATGATAATAAAATGATAATTTATAAAAAGCCATTTAAATGGCGATTTCTCCTCAAGAGAATTCTAACTTGGGACTAGGACACAATATTATTCTGTAATATTACAAAGTAACTAAACATATACATTTATAAATATACACACATATATATATATATATATATATATATATATATAAGTTGAATGTAAAATAGGAAGGTGGTGGCTGCGACCATTCAATAAGATACTTACCTATCTGTATATGTTCAGAAAAACATATTTGTTAAAAAAAAACCGCAGAAAACTTACCAAGGGAAGATTAACTACAAAGAAACCTTTGTAGATCTTTCGATATGTGATAGTAACACATTCAGCTTTAGGTGTAGAGTAGAGTATGTGTTCACTAATTCAGGAACACATTTTACATACTATTTAAGTAAATATGTGGAAATCTTCACTGAATTAAAGTTTCATGTTATATTTTATTGCACTTTAATTATATACAGTACAACTTGGTGGGTTAATTACCATGTTCAAATTAACTAGAAAGTTAAACAGGCCTTAAGTGATAACTAGACTGAATTACTTTAAAAAAAATGTGGATTCCAACGGGAATTAAACCCGTAAACCCCGGACTGGAAGACATACATCTAACCAATGAAGTTATTTTTTCTTCTTGTATTTTAATTAAAAATCTAATTAGGATATTATATATTTTTTATATCGTTTGTTCCTATAACTGCAGTCAGAACAAGAATTTTTTTTTTTGTAACAAAATTAATCTTTTCACTTAGGTATTTGTGTAAGTTCAAAATGGAAATAAAAGTTTTTAGTTTGTGTAAAGTAATTTTTCTTTTATTTTTCTCAATTTGTAGTTTCATAACTTAAGGGAAGAATTTTCATTTCATTAAAACAATAGAAAGAAGTCCAATAAGAGGGACGTAGAACCATTTTATTTACTTTAATAAAAATGCATCTTAGTCAATAAACCACTCAACGGAAAACCCGCAAGTTATTAATTTTAAAATTACGAACAAACTTAAATTAAACATTAAATACAAAACTTACGGAAAGATTTTTCACTTGAGTTGAACAACGGAAAGAATCTCAATAAGTTATTTACTTGAGTAAAAATGCATAAGTTATCATTATTTTTTACTTATAATCAATAAATATAAGTAATTTGAAGTATATTTCAGCTAACTTGATTTGTTCATATAACATATGACTTATAATAATTAGAAAATATTTTTTCTTTTACCTAAACTTATCCCATTTCGGGTTCAACTTATAATAAGACTTTAATCGAAATAGTTAAATGTGTCCACACAAACATTCGTTTTCTATTAAACTCAGCAATCAAATAATGAAACGCGTTATAAATAAAACAACTAATATATTTAGAACTCAAACATTTTTTTTAATATTTATTTACAACCATTATTATAATATATTTTTATACAAAAATAGTACTACTGAATAATATTATTAACTCCAAACTTATAATTATGACATTTATCTTTTGAAATTTTTTATTTAGGTTAACGACAATATTAAAAAAGAGAGAATATATATTTTTACAATATTTATTCAGAAACACATTGTAATGAAACCTGGATTTTCACGTTTAGAGCTGGTTAAATAAACGGTTACTATTTTAAACATTGCGCTAACGCCTCGGTTTTCATCCATACAAAGCAAACGAACGTACTGGTTCGATTCCTGACTGATATCAAATAAATTACAACTATTTTAAATACTGCGCAGAGAGCGCATAGACCGCCCTCGAGTATAATGTACTCTCGTAATGGTGCGATATAAGTTGTCCATTCGTTATTGTTATTATTAATCCTTGCGATTGTACCCTCAATTGGAAAAGTTTGCCTGTCAATCAATCTGAATTATCTACATTAAACATAAAAGAAGTCTGTGTATTTCTGTTATTTTGAAGAATGTGATCATAATTTTCTTCTCTCAAAAACAACTTCTGGTCTTGCGGATCTTATCGTTCTTCACAGGCAACTCCAAAAAAATGCGATTGAGTTATTTCATTCGTATTTTCGCTCAAAATATTTTTTTAAGAGGTTATTGTTTATGTTCAAATTGTTGAAAATTTTATCAGAGTTCGACAATTCGGAAATATACATTTAAAAATCTTATCTTTAATTATTTAGGTAATTAAGTATGATCTAAAATATCATATTCAATTTTATTAATTATAGATTTTTTAGACAATGCCTCGAAATTTATATAACATTTAATTTTTTACTTATTTTATCTATGCGCACTTCAAAATATTATTGTATAATTATTGTATACTATCGATCAATGGATTTGAAGGTGTGTAAAATACAAATGGCTAGGAATATTAAATTGTACGTATTTAAGTAAACTCTATGAATAATATAAAAACATATTTATATATAATTTTTTTTTTCCATCCTTTTGTATTTATAAAGTGTCTTTCAAATTGAGCGATTTATTTAATTTTTTTTTAAATTCTTGAATAAAACACACAATTTGCTTTGATTTAAAAAAAACTTTTTATTGGTTATTGAAGTATAATGTATGACATTTAAACACAAAAAAACAATATCCGCCAAATGTCCACCTCTTGCAGCTCCACATATGTCCACTCTTTTGTCAAATTTTTTTATGACGTTTTGGCATAATTGCGGTTCTACCTCACCAATAACGCGAATTATTTCGTTCCTCAGGAATCGATTGGATGTTATTTTTATAGACATGGCTTTTCATGTAACCCCAGAGAAAATAGTCCAACGGTGTCAGATCACATGATCTTGGTGGCCAATTAACATCACCGTTTCCGGAGATTACAATACATAAAATAATTCAACAATTTGAACGCGTTGTTGTATTGTATAAGACTCCCGTTTTTATAAATGTGATACATTACACTTCTCAAATGTCACAAGACCCAGGCAAGTTCGCGACGCCATCTGTGTTTTATCCAAGAATTAAAAAAAAACGCTAAATTTGAAAGACCCTTTACTGAAACATGGTTCACCTGGAGGGTTTATTTCTTTATAGCAATTTGGTCTAAACAATATGTTCATCTTGAATACATTAAACCGTTCAATCCAGAACAGATTTTATATTTAAAAAAAATTTAAGTATAAAAACAATAATTGATTAATCTCTGTCAATAATGGTAAAACTAGAGATAAGGAATTCGTTAAATGATAAGGAAAAAGGCGAAGGATTAGTATGAAAAGATGTTTTAAATATTGTTTTTTTTTTCAATTTTCTCTTAAATATTTACAGTTGGTTGAAACACATTCTCACATAGCAGAGAGTCATGTTTACTGTATACAATAAAATGTTATGTAATACTACACAAATATGAACAATGTCCTTTCTGAACAAAATATTAAGTAATACTATACAAAGATGAACATTGTCCTCTCTGAACAAACTGCGATATTAATTTTAATTATTTGTATAATTTAATCACTGATTAAGTTAGTATTTTTATAAATTAACAATAAAATAATGATTTTTATACCTTCAGGATAGGTTTTTAGAACAAAGATATTTACCTATTGTCACGTTATGTAATAAAAAAGTAATATTATGTTATTTTATATATTAAACCATCGAAATACGTTGCTAAGACGCCCATCTTCCTACCAGGGGTTGTGGGCTTGATTCCAGTTGGTATTCAGATTTTTTTATAATAGGGTTCAAGTCTGAATTTCACGTAAGGGTTGTTTAACACCTTTCTGGTTAGTCGGAAGAGCTTTCCACATATCAATTGACCGTCGTCGAGTGCCAAGGATCTTTATATAATTGTTGCCGTTAGTACGTCGGGTGCCGAGGATCTTTATATAATTGTTCCCGTTAGTACGTCGAGTGCCAAGAACCTTTATATTCGAAACATGTTGCCGTTAGTACGTCGAGTGCAAAGGATCTTTATATAATTGTTGCCGTTAGTACGTCGGGTGCCAAGGATCTTTATATTCGAAACATGTTTCAGAAGATCTTTATTTTCCAATATTATTTGACAGCTGATATAATTTGTCAGCTATCAATGTTTGTAAGAGAACATTTTTTGAAAAAAATCTGTGCTCTTTCGCAAAAACAGCGTTCATCAGATTTTTTTAAAATTGAATTAAAAAAGTATTTAAAGTTTTTGATTTATTCCATCATTATTGAAGGGTTATTGAAGTTATTTTATATTTTCGTTTATATTTAGGCATAGTATTTTGTTATCCATATTTTCGTTAGGCATAGTATTTTGTTATCCATATTTTCGTTAGGCATAGTATTTTGCTATCCATATTTTCGTTAGGCATGTTATCCTTATTTTTTCAGCGTATGTTATATCCGTTAAGGATAACAAACCCTTCTTAAGAAAGCTTTAACTCGATATTCGAACCCTCTATTTTTGGGTAGATTGAAAATATGACAACTTAAATATTGTAATTTATTTTTATCAAACACTGTTTATTCCACTTTTTTGTAACGGTATAACCCTACCGGTTTCAAGGCTTTCACTTCATCTTCAGGGGAGCACAAAAAATACTAAATGCTGTTCGAATTGGTACCGATATACACGCTTCAACGGTTGGGGCTGAGGGAAGTATGTGACGATTTCGGCTAAGAGCGGAGAGTTTTTGGGATATAACTATTTACCAGATGTTCGGATCGATGTACAATTTAGAAATTTCTAGGGCCTCTGTTAAATTTATTTCCGTTACTATTGAAATGTAAGAATTTGGCATCATCGATAGAAAAAGTATGGTTTTCACGGTGACAATGATTAGCAATTTCTGAATAAATTAGAGGATTTGTTAAGGCGGATTTGTGTCCACGAAATCTCTTTTCAAAATATCTTCCTGTCTTTCCTATATATAAATTATCACAGTCAGCACATAAAAACAAAAAAGTGGAATAAACAGTGTTTGATAAAAATAAATTACAATGTATTTAAACCTCCACAACGTTAATGCCTTAACTATAAACAACAACTTAAATACATATACATTGAGAGTAGTTAGGGAGGGGTGGTTACAGTCATTCGATAAGGTATTTCCCGGCATCTGGTTATGTTCAGAAAAAATATAATCGGTAAGAAAACCTCAGAAAACTTACCAAGAGAAGACGATCTAAAGGAAATCTTTGTAGACCTTCCGATATGTGACTTTTTATGCCGCCCTCATAAGCAAAAACGCAGCTAATGGCAAAGTTAAGTTTTGAGAAAACTGTACTTTTATGTTTTTCATTGCTGCTTAAAAATGTCGTGATTCATAAACAAAAAAGCAGTAAAATATGATTCATAAGCAAAACACAGCAAAATCATAGGCATTTGCTGTCTTTTTGCTTATGAATCACATTTTTTGCTTAGAAAAACTTAGCATTTCGTAAATTAAAAAAATACATTATGTCGATTTTAGTATTTTTTTTGTGGATTATGTATCAGAATTTGATATAGGATATTGCCTCATACTTAGTTAAATTTCTGATTTTTTCCCGTTAGTTGCGTTTTTGCTTATGACGGCAATATACAACCCTTACGATTTTTCTGAAACTTTTAAATTTCCTTCTTTGACGAGAAAAAAAAACGCCTTAATCAATTTATGAAAAATATTTTTTTTATTAAAATCAAGATAGTGTTTCTGTTTACGTTTTTTTTGTAACAACGCAGCTTAGATGCTATTTTCGTGAGTGTTATTTATTTTATTTATTATATTGGATTAAGATAACTTTAATTACATGAAAAGCCCAAATAATGAGCTGGCATGTACGAGTATATGTATACGTATTACACTCGTTCCAAAAGATAAGATAGCCGGTCGTTCCTAGTAATATTTTATTATATCCTCGTGGGTAAACATTTAAATTATTTCACTTTTATTTACATAACTACATATATATTTTTTAACGTAGTTTGTGTGTAGATATTTACTCGAAGCCAAATAAAGGCGATAAAAAAGGCATAATAAATGTCTTAATTAAATAAATAAAAAACACATGTACATAAATGATTTATTTAATATTATTTATTACCTGCAAATATTTTATGCAGAATATAAATAAGTTAAGAAAAATAATACATACGTACGTCATGTACCTTGCTGGGTAGGCAGAGATAACAGATCTCAACACTTTTTTATCCAAGCACACAAATTTTGCCTACTCCACATTCATATATCTCGTCACGTACAGAAAAAAAATAAGAGTTGAAAATAATATATACATATATCATTACGCAGTGTCCCTTGCTGGGTAGGTAGAGAGAACAGATATCAACACTTTTTTATCCAAGCACACAAATTTTGCCTACTCCACATTCATATATCTCGTCATGTACAGAAAAAAAATAAGAGTTGAAAATAATATATACATATATCATTACGCAGTGTCCCTTGCTGGGTAGATAGAGAGAACAGATCTCAACACTTTTTATCCAAGCATATGGTACAAATTTTGCCTCTTCCACATTCATATATATATCGTCACATACCGAAAATAAATAAGAGTTAAAAATAATATATACATATATCATCACGCAGTGTCCCTTGCTGGGTAGGCAGAGACAATAGATCTCAACACTTTTTATTCAAGCATATGGTACAAATTATGCCTCTTCCGCATTTATATATCTCGTCATGTATAGAAAATAAATAATTTTCGAAAATAATACATTTATTTATTTAATTAACGACACAACAGTGTCTTTATATAAAAATAAACAAGTGACAGGTTATACACGTACTTAAAATTATTGACAAATAATACAAAACTTTATCTTAAACTAACATGAAGATACAAAAAGCAGTAGTAATAATAAATTAGAGTCATTGTTATAAAATAATTTAATAATTATATGTATATTTAAGTTCAATTTATGTTATGTATGTATACCACAAAATATTGCCAAACTTTACCAAGCACACTTACGTAATTGTCGAAGACTTATTTTATAGAGGTAAAGAACTCAGATTTGTTTTTAGTGGAATAACGCATACATTGAACAAATATTGGATTTTTTGAGAATTTTGTGGCAATATGTGTACATATAGTATATCATCACGCCTTGTCCCTTGTGGGGTTGGCAGAGAGAAAATATTTTAATACTATTCTATCCAAGCACACATTAGCCTTCTCCTTATTGAGGTGTAATAATAATAATATATATGTATGAAGTTACATTTATTTCATAATGAAACATTGTTGGTATCGCTTATCTGATTAAAAAATGAGTTAAAAACACAGCACATTTGAAATGTTTATATTTTTGTCATATCTTTTTGACACTTAATTGTTGACGTTTTCAGAAAACTTAAAATAAAACGTTAAATAATTAAACATTGTAATTTATTTTTATCAAACACTGTTTATTCCACTTTTTTGTGACGGTATAACCCTACCGGTTTCAAGGTGCACACCTCATCTTCAGGGGAGCGCAAACAAGACTTGTTTGCGCTCCCCTGAAGGTGAGGTGAAAGCCTTGAAACCGGTAGGATTATACCGTCACAAAAAAGTGGAATAAACAGTGTTTGATGAAAATAAATTACAATGTCTTTAAACCTTGACAACGTTAATGCCTTAACTATAAACAACTACTTAAACATATTCGTATTATTCCAGTTGACGAAGATACCTTTAATAAATATATAATATATTGTAGTATACACATACTGAATACATATACATACCATCACACTGTTAGGGTAAGCAGAAAGGAGAGAGCGCCATACTTTCCTATCAGGACACATATTTTTCGCCTCTTCTACTTAATATTCACACCTCATATAGCTCTCACGATTTATTTCACATTTTATATTTCTGCCCTTCAACATATTATAAAATTGATCCTACCATACTTTCCTTGATCTTTCAGTACAACGCCTTCCACTCAAATTTATTTTGTTAGTCTTTTTCATACACCGGAGAATTCTACGGATACCCTGGACGGATATGGTCAGCCACACAAGGGTTCTTCAAAGAGCCAAAGTTGATAGAAAGTCGCTGACTAATATTAAAATCTGATAGGTGTCCTACTTGGGTTATGCACTTAGAAGAGCAAAGTTCAAATTACTGCACCTGATCATCCAAGGCAAAATAGAGGCAAATCTCCTGGCTCCGCAATATACGTGATTGGACTGGTATAAGGAGCGTCGGGGATCTTTTTCGGGCTGCTGGGGACAGAGATGTCTACTCTCAGGTGATATTCAACATTGGGGGGACCTAACATGACACTGGAAAGAAGAAGTCTTTTCCATCTGCCAAACCATCAAAATAGTGCTTTTCTGTGGTCCACGCGTTTCTACAACATTAATTTGGCTTATTTTAGTCTTGTTCTTCGTTCACGTTTCCCTCCCATACATCAAGGTTGGTACTAAAATACTACTGTATCTTAGAACATTTTAATACTGTTCGGATCGAGTATATATGTTTATGAGCTCCATTGACTTTGTTTCCTTTCGCTACATGCCGATCAATATCCCTCGTTACTCTTCTAACGAGAAATACTACTTAAATAGCATACTAACATGGTTTATTTATGTAAATAAATCTTCTTCCCAGTATCATGTCAGGTCCCCCCAACGTTGAATATCACTTGAGAGTATACATCTTTGTCCCCGGCAGCCCGAAAAAGATCTCCAACGCTCCTTAAATCAGTCCAATCACGTATATTGTGGAGCCAGGAGATTTGCCTCCTGCCAACACCTCTTCGGCCTTCTATTTTGCCTTGGATAATCAGGTGCAGTAATTTGTACTTTGCTCCTCTAAGAACATGACCCAAGTAGGACACCTTTTGGATTTTAATATTAGTCAGCAACTCTCTATCAAGTTTGGCTATTTGAAGAACCCTCGTGTTGCTGACCATATCCGTCCAAGGTATCCGTAGCATTCTCCGGTGCATCCACATTTCGAATGCTTCCAGTCGGTTCATACTACTTACTTTGAGGGTCCATGATTCCACTCTATTGTAAATAAATATCAATTTTAAATACACTTACTATTACATATTCATTATTTCTAAGTTAGAATCTTTAAAAGAAAAATATTAACAATGGGAGCATAAATATATAACCGAAAGTAAGTGTTGATCCAACTACAACTACTAATTAGAATACACCGAGAATAGGTCGATTTCGTACGCGGCAATAACACTCGAGCCGCAAAAGTGGTGTCGAGAAAGGCCAATACTTAGGGTCACCGAAGCTGAAAGAATATTTGACTATTACTGAGCCGTGAAATACATTGTATATTTATGTTCCATGTGCTAACGAATACAGATTTCAGATAAGCAATGTTTTATGGTCATAAATAATAGCGTTTATCTCGTTTTGTTTCGTCTTTTACAATGTGAGCGGTAATTCTTATCGTTCGAATTAAATGTGTTACAAATGTTCTAGCAATTTCTTCCTAGATTGTTCATCAAAGTATGGCATTTTTTTTAGTTCGTGGAACCGTCACTAAGTACTGAGTATAAATAACTGTTTCTCTTTTCTTAAGAAAGTGTATATTTAAACAAGCACTTCCACATTGTCATATCGTTAACAATCAACGGCAATTGAATGAGGTATTGATTTTTCTTGAACTCGACTGTAAATGTATTGAAAAATAATAAATGATAAACGTTGAGATTATTTATTGATGTGTGATAGTTTATATTTTTCTACCGAGAATTTTTTTTTGTTTTATTGCTGTAAAATTTTTCATTATCTGACATTAATTATATTTACTCGTATTTTTTTATACGTAATTTGTTTTTTCTTAAAATTATTCCAGACTAAATTTCGATAATACGAGGCATATCCAGAAAGTAAGTGTACTGAATTTTTGTAGGTTACAATTTTTTTTTATTTAAACAAAAAAATTACGTGGTTACCGTAGTACATATGTAAGCTATTTTTCGACATAGTCGACATTCCTCTCAATGCAGGTGGTGAAGCGGGGTATCAACTTTTTGATGCCTTTCTCGAAGTAGTTTCCCGCCAACCCCTCCGTCCACTTCTCCACCTCCTCCTTTACCTCCTCGTCGGTTGAAAACCTTTTCCACCCATGTGCAGCTTCAGGGAGGTAAAGAGATAGTAATCTGAAGGTGCTAGGTCAGGGGAATGCGCGGGATAGTTCAGGACATCTCATTTAAACGAGGCGAGCAGTTCCTTCGTGGCGTTGGCCGTGTGTGGTCTGGCATTGTCGTGCAGCAGGCAGACTCCCTTTGTCAGAATGCCTCTCCTCTTGTTTTGAATCACCCTCCACAATTTTTTTAGGGTCTCACAGTATCTTGCAGAGTTGATGGTCTCCCCTTGAGGCATATATTCAATTAAAATTATGCCTTGACTGTCCCAAAACACGGATGCCATGATTTTCTTGGCTGAAATTGTGGTTTTGAACTTTTTGTCGGAGGGTGAAGAGGTGTGACGCCACTGTTGAGACTGCCTTTTGGTTTCAGGCGTGTAGTGTGCAACCCAAGTTTCATATCCAGTAACGATGGAGCGGAGAAATTCATCTCCATGGAGTTTGGAGCGCCTCAAAAACTCTTGCCCGGCATTATTTATTTCGCACTTGGCGATTGACATTTTTCACGAAACGTGTTGTCGCGTCAACACTTCTCAACGTACTGACCTCAAACCGGTCTCGTTGTGGAGGGGAAGGGTCAGGCTACACGGAAGTGTAGCCAACATGTCGAAAATAAAATCCATCCGGTCGTGAGAGCCTCAGTACACTTACTTTCTGGATACGCCTAGTATTATGTTATATGCATACATATATCGAATTTAAATATACATGATTTATAAATATTATATTGAATTTATTAAAACAATGCCTTTGTAATTATTAGTACTGTTTTGTTGTGTCTTCATGTCAGTTTAAAACACGTTTTATGAAATTTTATCAATAATTTTAAGTATTTGAATTAACTAGTCATGTGTTGTATTGTCTTCATGTTATGTTAAAGACACCGTTTTGTTGTTAAATAAATAAATATTTTAAATAAATAAAATATATAATCACAAAGTTTATGATAAAATATATAATCAAAAATTAATGATAAAATATATTATCAAAAAATAAATGATAAAATATATAGTCAAAAAATTAATGATAAAATATATAATCAAAAAATTTATGATAAAACATATAATCAAAAAATTAATGATAAAATATATAATCAAAAAAATTAATGATAAATATATTATCAAAAAAATTATGATAAAATATATAGTCAAAAAATTTATGACTAAATTAGTAAAAGTCAGAATTGTAAGGTGTGTGTGGAAGATGTAGACCAAGAAAAATGTGGCTGGACCAAATATACCAGATTTCGAAGGAAGGTAAAATGAGAAGCATGAATAAAGTAACATTGTGCATGTCGAGATGTATGAATGTGAAGAAGGCGAATATTTTGTGCTTGGATAGAAATGTTTGGAGATCCGTTCTCTCTGCCTACCCCGCAAGTGACATAACGTGATGATAAGAGATGAGATTTTTATTTTCGTTATTACGATTTAATGTCGTTCAAATAATAAAACTGTAGCCTATTGGTCTAACATTCTTGACTTTAACCCTAAGGGTTTCGGTTTCGTTTCACGGTGGTGACCAAAAAGAGAAAAAAAAGAGTGGCGAACAATTAAATGAAAATAAAATAAATTAATCGTACATCTTCATCGTCCATTCGAAGGGATGTCTTCGTGTTGTTTTCCTTCAAGGCGCAACCTGTCCTCGGAGTGTTCAACTTCTGTCACAATATGAGACTTCGAAAATTTTTCACCTAGATGGAGTATTTAAATTGCTTATCTCCTTAAGTATATCGTTAGTACTTAACTGTGTCAACGATTGCGTTCTCATGTAAATGCCTATATATATAATAATAAAAAAATGATTTCATTTTCGGTATGTTTACCATAAAATAGGTGCTTAGAGGATATTTGAAATACTCGTACAACACGTTGAATAAATATTTTATAAATAAAATATTAAGATAATAAAATTCTTCAAGTTTACATAAAAGAGTGCTCCGTTATCGCTAATAAATAGTTATTAATCATAAAGTTCTCTAAACCACTCATAAACATATACTTAGTAAAGATTAAATTAATAAAAAGTTAACAATCCACGTAATTTGCTTTATTTTTACGGCTTATATCAAATTAGTCTTTTGCCGATTCTTTCATGTTTTATTATCTAATATAAGTAAATAGATAAAATATTAGCAATTTTGGATACTTCATTGTATAAATTTTAATATTAAACTTGTGATTAAATTCAGTTAATACCACTTAGACAATATTCTTCCTAGTGTCATGTCAGGTCCCCCCAATGTTGACTATCACCTGAGAGTAAACATCTTTGTCCCCGGCAGCCCGAAAAAGATCTGCCGTTTTCACCTGTTTCGCATTGGTGTCTACGACATAATTGGTGAAAATTATCGTTTTTTTTTTCAAAAATAATTTACTAAGTAAATTTCAAGATATTGAATTGGCGATACTCATATAATACATGCGTCGCTATGCATATTTGGATTTAGAGATTCCAATGTACCCCGTTCTGGAAATGAAAACATTTAAAATGTCGTTTTTCCACATGTTATAATATAACGGAGTTAGGTGATGATATTGTCTGTCACGGAATTAGTTTTCTAGAACACTTTGCTAATATTAAAAGTTATAAGAAACTACACCCTTATTAACCCTTGCCTTACTGTGCTAAAAAATTTCGCCAGCCACGGTGCTGGACGCTAAGCGTCCAGTGAAAAATGTATGTTTTAAATTAAAATTATGCAAAGTTTGCAACGTTATTTTTTGTAATTAGCTATAAAAATCATTTTATTATGTATTAAAACGTCGAATAATCAAATAAAATATAAGTCCTGGTCACTAGCTATCCATCATAGGGTGGCAAGTGTTAATGCCTCAACTATAAATAATATAACATTTACTTAATTTTAAATAGTTCAAATCCCTTTATTCTGCGTAATTTGAAGTCTCCTCAATGGAGTTTCATTATTCAGATATGAAACACTTGAGCAATAATTTTAAATGTTTTGCTATAATTATATCATATACCAATTTGCTTTAATAACATTATTTATTTATTTGATTATGTATTAAAACGTCGAATAATCAAATAAAATATAAGTCTTGGTCACTCGCTATCCATCACAGGGTGGCAAGTGTTAAAAAAGTCCCTTTTCTTTACATTCCGGTTTTCCAATAATTTCCTTATTAGTTTAATATGCCAAAGAGTCAACTGTTCGATATAGTGTACTGTATAAAACCGAAGCGTAAAACAATATATATTTTTTTGTTTTATTTTTGTTGTTTTATTTGTATTTTTGTATATTTTTGTCTTTATTTTTATGGTTGTGTGCGGTATATTATGGGATGAATGTTTTTGGTCTTTTTGGAGTGATGATGTGTGAGGAGTTTGATTTCGCATGATGTTTCAAAATTGTAATTGAGTGTCAGTGTTCGTCAGGTTGATGAGAATGTGCAACGGGGTTTTATTTTTGTAAAATCGAAAATCGGAAAGAAGTATCGATTTATTTTATCATGCTAAATATCCTCAGTGAGATACAGGCAAAAGCCTAGTTTACTGAGGACACGACAAATGAAAGGCAACAAACCCAGATTCATTAAAATTGTATGTCCAAATTAAATTATCTGTTGGGTTTTTTGCAAATTATGTATATTTCTTGTCATGTGTAAATAAAATAAAAAAATTGGAAAATCCGAATTTTTACAATAAAACATATATGGCACGAGTATACTTGAACTGAACAGTATGAAAATTGATTACGATGATAGTCCACAATAGTAATCTATTACCACATTTAATGTATAATACTGAAACATGGACATGTATAAATACAACAGTCAAATAAATACTGCAAAAATGCTTGCATGCAATGCATGAATATATGAGGTGACAATGTATGACACAATATGAAATGAAGTCATTAGTGATAAATTTTAACTTAATGCTGATGATGTGTTTATGGTAGTAATATAAATATGGCCACTCTGATATGTTTTTGACGTGTAGAACGAATGAATGAAGAAATAGTATCAAAACTAATATATAATGAAAACGTGAGTAAAACGCGTGGAAGAAGAAGACCAAAGAAAGTATTATTGGAACAAGTGTATGATATTTTAATAGAAGTAAACGTAGGAATTGTATAAGAACGTGTATGTGTATATACTCGTATAAGAGGCGAAGGATGCTTCTCGAGATACGAAAGTTACTTTTTATTTTGTTTTCTGCCATACGTTTTTGTTTTTTTTTCTATTTATTCTTTAATCTAAATATGCGGTGGTGTGGGATGGAAGCCCTTTGATGCCCTTGCGGTTGGGCTCGCCCTACATTGGTGGGGTGTATCTCGGCCGGGGGAATGTTTGTGGGATGAGCCCGGACCTTTTAGTGTCTTCTCTCTTGAATGTATTTTTTTTGTCATCTATTTATTTTCTGTGTTTTTTTTTATATTCTTGTTCTACGTGTTCAAAGGTGTGGGCTGAAAAACATCTGGTGTCCCCGTGGCTGGGTTCGCCCTATATTGGTGGGGTGTATCTTGGCCGAGGGGATGTTATTAGATGAGCCCATTTTAAAGCTTCTGTATTTAATGTATTATCTGCAATTTATGTGTTTTAGAAGTGTTATTTAAATATATTTTGTACATACTATGTTGCTATCAATAAACCTATATTTATTTATTTATTTCTTTGTAATGCAAACGTGAGTAAAACGCGTGGAAGAAGAATACCAAAAAAAGTATTGTTGGAACAAGTGTATGATATTTTAATAGAAGTAAACGTAGGAATTGTTAAAGAACGTGTATGTGTATATATAAGAGGCGAAGGATGCTTGTCGAGATACGAAAGTCTTGCGCTATGTCATCTCTGCCTATTCGAACACGGAAATGGCGTAATGGTATGTATGTATGTAACATGATGTAAAATCGATTCGAAAAATGATCCTTCTATTAGAAGGACATTTATGTATATTGTTGATTATTTATTTATTACTGAAATAATAAATACTTGTGATAATTAGAGGAGAGAATCTGTGTGTCAGGTTAGCCATGATGTGACCAATGTATGCACGCATCACGATGCGGAGTACCTACTGATATCTGATCGTAAAGCATTCGCGGTAGTGACACGGCGGTTTCAGCGGCAGGATTTAGCACTCCATCTCATCCGAAATGGTGTTATTAAATTCACCACACACTAATTTCATGTCCATCTGTATAGTGCATTTGGTTGTCGCTTCATATATTTGATTAGAACTCAACGGGAAAATGTGATTCAACGTTTACGTTAGATATTTTTATTTGAACTTAAAAGTTTCCATATTTTGGTAGATATAAAATATCCAGATGTTGTTAAAGAGCATCGTCATATTGAATATATAATAATAAATACAGCAGAGGAAAAGTTAAAAAGCATAAATTACAATAATAACATAGACTTTCGCATTAAAAAAAACGATGCAATAGAGACATTTATTTGTTCGACAAAAAAAATGTTTTTAAAATAAGTAGTGTTACCTCGGGTTACGAACTTAATTCGTTCTTTGACGTTTGTTATAATTTATAATTCTTTCAAATTAGATGATTTTTTACATACGAATATTTGATATTTGATTTCTATGGATGTGTCTAGGGCAAAAATTCCCAAAGTGGTCTATATGGACCCTCAAGGTCGATTTCGACTTGCAGGGAGTCTAAATCAGCGAGAAAAGAAATGGGGGGGGGGACACGAGATGTAAATGGGGGTCCACGTGAGCGGATCCCATTTAAGCAGATCATCACGAATATTTAGGCGTTCCGTAAATGTCTTATTACACCTAACACAGATTGTGTGTACATAATACTTATATTAGACAGAAAATACTTAAAATAAAGAAATCGAATGCAAATCACTGAACGTGGGGTTCACCTCACTAATTTGAAGCCAAATATTGAACCATTGCTATCAGAGCATCAGGTTTGATTCCTCTTATTAACAGTATTATTTGTGTATTAATTTTATGTAAGAATTTTACTAGGTTTTGATTTGTTTCGTTCCAAAGCCAAATATTTACTTGGATTTTGTGTCTCTCTTCCTGGCTCCACCCCAACTCATTGTCTGCGAAGACTGTTGGGGTCAGCTCTCCTCGTCCTCAGGTTGTATGCTCTTCTGTCCCGGACTACGTCCCCCAGGCCGTGCCTCTGCATCAGGTTATCTTTTTGCACCACCCATGAATTCTTTGGTCTTCCTCTGGTTGTTATTCGAGGAAGATCCATGGAGATTGCCTGGTTCACAATGTGATCGGGTGCTCTGCGTCCAACGTGCCCATACCATCTCAATCGCCTCTCCTCCATCTTGCTGTTGATGTATGTAACACCCAGGCTTCCACGAATGCGTGAGCTTCTTATTGTGTCTCTTAGGGACACACCTGCTGACCATCTTAGCATGCGCATTTCAGCAGTTTCTATTTGCCTAGAGTAAGAGGTATACATCGTCCAGCATTCGGAGCTATAGAGGAGTGCGGGTCTGACAATCATTTGGTATACTTTTCCTTTTAACTTTACTGGCATTTTCGGATCACATAGAACTCCCGTCATTGATCTAAACTTCATCCATCCCACACTAATTCTATGTGTTACATCTGCTGCACATCCTCCATCGCTATGGATGAGTGACCCGAGATACTTAAAGGAGTCACAATTTGGTAATGTTTCTCCATCTATTTGCATTACGGGAGTGACAGGATATTTGGATTTTGTGTCTTTTCAATAAAGGTATGAATAAAAATTGTACATGTTTTTCTTTTTTTACAACTGTCCACTCCACAAAAAAACCTTATCAAGGGGAACAGCACTGTGTCAGCTGTCAAAATCACATTTCAAGTTAATAAGTTTAGGAAAATTCAATATTAGGCAGGCAGGGGGTCTACGAAAAATAAAAAAAATCGGCAAGTTGTCTACGGGGTGAAAAAGTATGGGAAATTATGGTCTAGAGCATGATAAGGGAGACTACACAATTAAAAAAAAAAAAAATATATCATCATTCTGTCATGTACTATGCATCACGACTACCACGGTAGTCATTGACGACTCCCCTCCATCCATCATTGTACTCCACGGTTCGAAGAGCAGTGGTTAAGGGTAGTCCTGTTGCGTCTGTCACTTGGCCTGTATAACATATTGGGTGAAACGTAAATTAAATAAATATTTTGCACATATTTATTCCGAAATAAATTTTATACTTATAGGGTAGCTAAGTATAGTAGTTTGCAAACTGATTCTTCATATAAAAATGTTTTACGGCGGCGCTGAACTCGTTGTTTTCCATTGTTGCGGTAAATGTCAAAGAAATCGTTGTAATTAATTTTATCAAACACTGTCTATTCCATTTTTTTTGTAACGGTATAACCCTACCGGTTTCAATGTGCACACCTCATCTTTAGGGGATCACAAACAAGACTTTGTAATTTATTTTATGAAATACTTTTATTGTAACGGTGTAACCCTACCGGTTTCAATGTGCACACCTCATCTCTAGGGGATCACAAACAAGACTTTGTAATTGATTTTATCAAACACTTTTTTTTGTAACGGTACTATATAACCCTACCGGTTTCAAGGTGCACACCTCATCTTTAGGGGATCACAAACAAGACTTTGTAATTTATTTTATCAAACACTTTTATTGTAACGGTATAACCCTACCGGTTTCAATGTGCACACTTCATCTTTAGGGGATCACAAGCAAGACTTTGTAATTTATTTTATCAAACACTTTTTTTTGTAACGGTATAACCCTACCGGTTTCAAGGCGCACACCTCATATTTAGGGGATTACAAACAAGACTTTGTAATTTATTTTATCAAACACTATTTTTTGTAACGGTATAACCCTACCGGTTTCAAGGTGCACACCTCATCTTTAGGGGATCACAAACAAGACTTAGTAATTTATTTTATCAAACACTTTTTTTTGTAACGGTATAACCCTACCGGTTTCAAGGTGCACACTTCAGCTTTAGGGGATCACAAGCAAGACTTTGTAATTTATTTTATCAAACACTTTTTTTTGTAACGGTATAACCCTACCGGTTACAAGGTGCACACCTCATCTTTAGGGGATTACAAACAAGACTTTGTAATTTATTTTATCAAACACTTTTTTTTGTAACGGTATAAACCTACCGGTTTCAAGACTTTCACCTCATCTTTAAGGGATAGTCTTGTTTGTGCTCTCCTGAAGATGAGTTGAAAGCTTTGAAACCGGTAGAGTTATACCGTTACAAAAAAAAAGTGGAATAAACAGTGTTTGATAAAACAAATTACAATGTCTTTAAACCTCCACAACGTTAATGCCTTAACTATAAATAATATATCAAAGTAATCGATTCAGATGACTGTCAAACGTTAATTATGGTATATGTCGCATCTGGCCGAAATTTTGACAAATACTATATCGCTTGAGGAATGATTATTGTCATCTTAAGAAAATTTATCAAACTTTGCAAACTACCCCGTATTGTATTATAATTCTTTCAACATGTGATTGAATGAAACTAGATATACAATTAATGTGGTTTTTTTTTTAATAACATTCTGTTTACAAGGACAAATGAACAGTTCCTCCGAATAAACCCTCCGCTAGAAACATTGCATCGCTCCCATTAGCAGTGCGTGCGGGCGCGCGGCGCTACACAAGCCGGCCGATAAACCCCATACAAGATGTTATCTGTTTACTTTTAACACGTGGTTTTTGTGTCGTACAAGCATTTGCCGCCACGCCACTCCCCTCCACCCACACCCCGTCACAGCCCAAACGGCGCCGTCACCTGTAGCGTCTAGTGGTCGACGTTTGGAGTGTGAAAATACCCTCTTTATATTAGACGGGTTCACTGCTTCTGAAATCCCGCTGTCTATGGTATATTGAATTTCGATGGAATTGCTTTCTTTTGATGAACAGAATATGGAACTTATTTTATTAAGTGAATAACCATTCAATTTTGTTGGACTATTTAAATAAATAATAAATAAATAAATATAGGTTTATTGATAGCAACATAGTATGTACATTTAAATATAATTCAAGAACACATAAATTGCAGAGAATACATTAAAGACAGAAGCCATCAAAAGGTCTGGGCTAATTTAATAACATCCCCCCGGCCAAGATACACCCCACCAATATAAGGCGAGCCTAGCCACGAGGACACCATATGTTTTTTAGCCCACACCCTTGCACATGTAGAATACGAAGAGAGTAAAAAATGCACAGAAATAAATAGATGGCAGAAAAATAAACAAATCCACAAATACCACCTTAGATCAATTCAAACAAACAAATAAAGGTTCTTTGATAGCAACACAATGTGTACCTACATAACATATACCATATATAGTATAGTAACTCCTTCGGAGTATCACACTTACATCTCAAAATAAACTGCAGAAAATACATATAAGAGAGAATGTTTAATATATGTATTTATTCTCTCTTAAATGTATTATATAAAATATGTATATGTATATCATCATTATCATTGTCAATCAGGGTCGATCTACTGCTGGATGAAGGTCTCCCCAAGTGGACTCCCAATAGTTCGATTTTTTGCTCGTTGATGGCCATGTGATGCTGCCATACTTCCTGATTTCATCGTTCCATCGTACCTCCTGTCTTTTTCTGGGCCTCTTTATGGCTCTTGGGTACAATTGGATTATTTCGGATGTGCATCGGGAATCTGACATTGTGGTTACGTGTCCTGCCCATTACCACTTCATTTTCTTGCACACCTTTATAACGTCTTCTATCTTTGTAATATTGCGAATCCAGGTGTTTCGTTTACGGTCCCTTTTAGTATTTCCCAACATGCATCTCTCCATGCCCCTTTGTGCGGTCTGGAGCTTTTGTGTGTTCTTTACTGTGAGCGTCCGTCCATGTTTCGCCAGCCGTACGTAAGTACTGGGAGAATACACTGGTTGTATATCTTTCACTTCAAATATATTGGGAGGTTGCTTTTGAAGATATTGTTAAAACGTCCAAATGAGCACCATGCTAGTTTAGTCCTTCGTGCTATTTCCTCCCATATAACATACCACCTACAAAGGAAATAAGTTGGCCCAAATACACATATTCCTAGACAAGTTCTAGCGGCTTTCAATTCAAAAGTATTGATTTATAGTTGCAAAGCTGTTCATCATATATTTGGTTTTTGATATATTCATTTTTAAACCAACGTCTTTACTGACCTCTGTCAATTCCGGCAGTTAATGCTGAAGATCATTCTGGGTTTGTGAGAATATAACGATATCGTCAGCAAATCTCAAATAACGCAGGTATTTTCCATCAATCACGAGACCTTTATTGCCCCATTCCAGTTTACTAAAGACATATTCAAGAGTAGCTGTGAATAATTTTGGGGAAATAGTATCTCCTCGACGAACTCCCTTACCAATTTGGAAGGTTTCGAAATATTTATGGAGATGTATATTTGCTGTTGCATCCTTATACTCGTATATGTTATTGAACATCTTGATGTATGCCCTCTCAATGCCTTGTGTCTTTAGAGCTTCTAGTATGACAACTTTTTTGACAGAGTTAAAGGCCTTTTCGTAGTCCACAAACGCTTAGTAAAGAGGAAGTTCGTATTCTTCACATCGTTCTATTATTTCTCGCAGCACCTGAATATGATCCATGGTACTGAAACCCTTCCTGAATCCAGCTTGTTCTCGTGGTTGGTTCGTGTCAAAAGTACTCAAGAGTCGGTTTGTTAAGATCTTAGTAAAACATTTGTGTAGGGTAGGTAGCATGCTGATCGGACGGTAGTTCTTAACATCCTCTTGATCACCTTTCTTAGGGAGAAGTATTACGGTTGCAGATTTCCAATATTCTAGAATGTCTTTTTTCAGAAGGCACTTGTTGAAATGTGTTCATAAGATAGTATCCACTTCTCTACTTGTTTGTTTTAGGACATCAATGGACAAACCGTCGGCACCAGTCGGTACTATGTATACATGTATATAAATAAATACATATTCACAAATTCAGTTCATCAAGAAACAATTGTATATTTAATATAATATGAAGAAAAAAACGATCACAAATGTATTCCATACGAATGTTGCGATGGTCCGTTACGCGTGCTATGCACCACTGGACAAGAATGTCTCATGCAGACATTGTTGCGCATTTTTTCAATGTCTACTGCGACTTTCGCCTTACAGGAACGAGAATATTCGCAATTAAGGTTTTAAAGTGGGGTATTATAGAAGCGGGTTTCCGTAATGTAATTATTGCCGCCATAATAAGTTTTTCAAGGTGATGGATCTGTAATCGATTCTCCATCTCAATAAAGGTTAAAAGTCGATACATGGAAGTTTCACTTCATAATCATCGAGACATCTTCATATTATTGGTTAATAAAATGTAAATTAATAAATAATATGTTTGAAAGAAAACTAATAAAGATACGTTTCCACCAGTTTTTTCTTTTCTTTTTAAAAAGTGCTGCAAATTTTTTTTCGGAAGTTTTCCTAAAATACCAATTAAAGTTCGAGTTAAAATATTCTAAAAAAAAGTGCCTTTTTATGTAGATTTTTTTTTAATATTTTGCAATATATATATATTTGAAACATACACACACAATCTGTTCAATGCGAAAGGTGACTGAAGGGAAATGAAATACATTACCTTTTATTCAAAATACACTCCTTGTGAGTCAACACAATACTGGAAGCGGTTGTAAAATTTTCTGAAGCACTCCTTAAACTTATTCTTCGGAATTGCCTCCAAAATCGTGGTCGAAGCTTTCTGAATGTCTGAAATCGTGTCGAAACGCTTTCCTTTCATCGCCAATTTCAGTTTTTGGAATAGCCAGAAGTCGCATGGAACCAAATCTGTTGAATACCAGGACGAGGGAGGGTGATCGAGGCTTTTTTTGGCCAAGATATCGCGTACAATTTTGCATTTGTGCGCCGGTGAATTATCGAGTAACAAAGATCATGCACTTTGTTTTCGGTATCCGGGTCGAACTCTAAAAATCCTGGCCCATAAACGATTCAAAACACCCAAACATTCAAATACTGACATTTTTTATGTCATTAAGAATTAACCAGCGATGCCAGCGCTTTGAAACTTTTACGGAAGATAGTCGAAATGTGTCGCCAGTTAACTAATTTATTCATCCACACACACACATGCACACACATACACACACACCCACACACACAAACAAACATTTATATATAATACATTTCAGTTTTTTCTCATTAAATGACACGAAATAATAAATAATTAAATGACAATTTTTATGTCATTAAGAATTAACCAGCGATGCCAGCACTTTGAAACTTTTAACTAATTTATTCATCCACACACACACGCACACACACACACACACACACACACACACACACACAAAAAACAAACATTTATATATAGTACATTTCAGTTTTTTTCTCATTAAATAATACGAAATAATCGGAACTTCAAACTTTTAATCGGAATCAGTCGTTTGAAAATAACGTTAACTTATTATTTAAAAATTTATGCTTCTCATTCATAATGTATATTTTTTTGATATGCGTTTGTCACGAAGTAAAGTGATAATTAATATGTACCTAGTTACATAAAATTCATAAAGTAAATTCACAAGCGTTTTGACTTTATTTACACATTAGATCATTTGTATAAATATTGAAAAAATATGTCGTAAACACCTTTAAATAGACGCAACAGCACTCAAGATACGAAATTCATTGTTTTCTTTATTCATCTATATACAAAATTTATATTAGGCATACACGCTTTTTTCTCCTTGTTAAAATATGCGATCATTTTAAAGATGTGTCGTTATGTTTGTTAGTATAAGTGTGCAGAGTTGAATCCGTGATGTTAAAAATGATATACAATAAATTGTTTATTAGTTTAAAATATCTAATAATTTACTGTTTACAGAATAACGTGATTAGGGTTGAATGTGAACTTAAGGCTGATGTTTTGAATAAGAGGACGAAGAGGCCCCTGAGATGGTTTAAGCACGTGGAACGAATTAATAAAAAAAAAACAACAACAAAAATATATAGTCCAAATTAGAGTGGAAAGCGTGTGAGACCAAGGAAAATTAGAGTGGAAAGCGTGTGAGACCAAGGAAAATTAGAGTGGAAAGCGTGTGAGACCAAGGAAAATTAGAGTGGAAAGCGTGTGAGACCAAGGAAAATTAGAGTGGAAAGCGTGTGAGACCAAGGAAAATTAGAGTGGAAAGCGTGTGAGACCAAGGAAAATTAGAGTGGAAAGCGTGTGAGACCAAGGAAAATTAGAGTGGAAAGCGTGTGAGACCAAGGAAAATTAGAGTGGAAAGCGTTTGAGACCAAGGAAAATTAGAGTGGAAAGCGTGTGAGACCAAGGAAAATTAGAGTGGAAAGCGTGTGAGACCATGGAAAATTGGAGTGGAAAGCGTGTGAGACCAAGGAAAATACGGTTGGATCAAGTTGACGATATTTTGAAAGACATTGTGATTGGTTTACTAAAACCTTGTTTTTTTCCACTTAAGACATTGTGATTGATTTACTAAAACCCTGTTTTTTCCACTTAAGATATATCAACAACACGAAGCATCAAAAAGATAAACACAGCGTTATTTTGTGAAAAAAAATTACGTACGTCGTTATTGACGGTTTTTACTATTAATACACATAAAAGGTAACTGCCGTTTGTCATACAAATACCAAGATAAAATCTGTGACTTTATGACAGAAGTTGATATGTCCGTTTTACCTTGGTTTACAGGGGAAGCAATATTAACTTTGATAAGCTGTTAAAATCAGTGCAAATAAGCATTTTTTAAGTTTTTCCAAACAATATATCTTTTGTTTCGATAATGACTGACACACCAAGTTTTGCCACAACATGCTGAGAAATATTTTCTATAAATTGGGAGAATAAACACTAAATTACAAAAAAAACGCACATATCAACTTCTGCCATAACGCCACAGAAATAAAGTCAGAAATAAAAACGAGCAAAATTTTGCATGAAATCGAATAGGGAACACGAGATAATTAAGCAATTATTGCAAAGCAATTATAAAGACCAATGACACGTGCATTGGTGATAGGAAATGAGAGGAAATGATGGGAAATAGAATTATCGACTTAAACGGAAAAGCAAATGTTGCAAGAGTTCAGACGAGTAAGAACGGCATCTTTGTATAGTAGGAAATACATTTAAAATTATATATCTGACGGTTTTGTATTCATCTTTGTTTTGTGTTATTGTTAAGTTTTGATAATCGCTCTCTCGTTTTTATTTTCTATGCGTAGTCTTATATTAGAATAATCTATATTAATAATTATCAAGTCATCTTTGGTGTATGGAAGTGAAAAAAAACTGTATAGATGTGTGCATCGAGAAGAATACGTGAAGTGACAATTTATGACATAATACGGAATTAAGTGATTAGGAATGCTTATGTGTTGAGGAAGATGAAAAAGAGCCCGCTGAGATGGTTTGGGCGTGTGGAACGTATGAATGAAGAAATACTAACAAAACAAATATATAGTGGAAATGTGAGTGGAAAGCGTGTGAGAGGAAGACCAAGGAAAGTATAGTTGGATCAGGTAAATAAAATTTAAAAGAAGGAAACGTGAGAAGAAAGTCAGAGAAATCGTAGTGATATAGTATATAGTAGATGGGGAGGAGGCTAAAGATGTATGTCGAGATATGAACGTCAGGCACTCTGTATTTTTTCCCTACCCGGACAGAGAAATGGCGTGATGGTATTTATGTATGTATACTTTTTTATGCCAATTTTATAAAACGTAACAAAGAATCTTCAGAGAATGCTCTACAAATTCACCTTGCTTCTAAGAAATACAATATGACAATTTATGTCAATAAAACAAAGTGCTTAACAATATTAAAAGAGCCACTCAGATGCAAATTGATCATCGATTACGTACCCATCGAGCAAGTCATGCGATTCACTTACCTAGGTGTCGAGATCTCCAGCAACAGTGACCTACATAGTGAAATACGAGCACAAACTAATAAAGCGACAGCTTTTGCTGCCTGCCTGCGGGACACTATATGGAGAAACAAACACATGCTAACCGAAAGTAAGGTCAGAATATATAAGACATCCGTCCGCCCCATCATAACATATCGGATAGAAGTGAGAGCCGATACCAACAGGACAAAAAACATTCTCAGAGTGGCAGAAATGAGAACCCTACGCTCCATCGCAGGCAAAACTCTTAGAGATCGGATCAGAAATGAGACGATAAGGTCCGTCTGTGGTGTTGAAGACATAATGAGGTGGGGAAGAAGCAGAAGGTGCTTCTGGAGAGATCATGTGGATCGCATGAAGGATATAAGACTGGCAAAAATCGCTAAGACTGAAAACCCTAACAGCAGGAAATTACCAGGAAGGCCGCCGAAAAGGTGGAAGGACAGGTGGACGTCATCATTCCAGGACAGCCCACCGTCACAAACAGGTCATACGACCTAAACCAAGAGGAAGAAGAAGAAGTAACAAAGAAATATCCACTATCAGAAGATAAATAAAATTTATAAAGATTCATTACTTGATCATAAATAAATTAAAAATATATTCAAATATATATACTATTCAAATTCTACACTTTTTATTTAAAATTTTGCTGTTTATGAAAAAAAAACTCGTGTAATATACATTTAGTACAAATACAAGATTTGTTACATTTTTTAGATATATTATTAAATTTCTAGCTTAGATAACTTATTTTTTTTAAATATATTATATATTATTTAAAACGAAATACGAGTATATATGCCTAAAAATATCAATATCTGAAGGAATGGAGTTCGATAGCTTAACCAAATAAATGTAGTTATTGTATCAGTGACATATGTAGTAACTATTATTTTTTTTAATATTGTAATAATTATTTAAAAGGAAATAGATATGTCTAAAAACGTCAATATCTGAAGGAATGGAGTTCGATAGCTTAACCAAATAAATGTAGTTATTGTGTTAGTGACATATGTAGTAACTATTATTTTTTTTATTATTGTGATAATTATTTAAAAGGAAATAGATATGTCTAAAAATGTCAATATCTGAAGGAATGGAGTTGAATAGCTTAGCCAAATAAATGTAGTTATTGTGTTAGTGACATATGTAGTAACTATTTTTTTTTGATATTGTGATAAATAATAATAAAATATTAATTTATATAGCACTGTTTAAAATGCCGACTATATCAAGGGTGCTTGGGATTCGACCCCACTATTATTGATATCGACATAAAATAACTGTGAAGGTAAGGGTAAGAAGGTATTGGCGTTAGACATTAAATTTTGAACTTCCCCTTCTTCTTCTTCCTCTTATTTTAGGCCTGATGGCCTGTTATGGTCCTGCATCATCGTTTCTTTCTTGTGACGTCGACTGCCAGCTGTCTTTCCATCTTTTGGGAGGTCGTCCTGGAGGTCTGCTCGCTCGGGGGAATACTTTCCCTGGCCATTCTTACCGCTCTTGGTCGCATTCTGGACACATGTTCGTTCCAGAACCTTCTCCTCGGTCGTCCCTATCTGACAATATCTTCAACTTCGCACATCCTTCGGATTTCTGTGTTTCGTACTCTATCACGAAGGGTTTTGCCAGCGATACTCCCGAGTACCTTCATTTCGCTGGTTCGAAGGAGATTTTCGGTTCTGGCAGTGTCGGCTCTGGACTCTATGCTGTATGTCATTATGGGGCGGACACAGGTCTTGTATATCATCACCTTGCTTTGGATGTTCATATACTTGTTTTTACAGATAGTGTTCTTTAAACATCCAGAAATAGCTGCGGCTTTTATTGATTGTTCAAGTACTTCGCCATATAGATCATTATTGGACATTATGCTAGCACCCAAGTATTTAAATTTTGTAACATGTTCAATTCATGCGTCGTTGATCGCCACACTGCATCCAACTTGCTCTCTGGCTAGTCATGCATTTAGTCTTGTTGATGAAGATAGACATGTTGTATTTTTTGGAAGCAGTGTGGAATCGACGTAGCATTTGTTGCAGGTCTTCCTCTGATTCGGCTATGATGGTGGCATCGTCAGCATAGCATATGATGTTTAGCATATTGTCGCCCATCTTGTATCCCAGGTTAAGGTCGGCAACTTCTTCTATAATTTTATCCATAATCAAGTTAAAGAGAAAAGGGCTTAAACTATCTCCTTGTCTTACTCCGGTACTTTATAACATTTGTCATCTATAATGTAACATACTAGGTTTTAATTTAATTTAATTTAGAATGCAAAAATGTATTAATTTTATATTTCTTTATCATTATTATTATTACTATTTATAAATTTGAACTTAACTTGTGTATATTTTGTTTTCATTGCACGAATTAGGGAAATTTGTACTTTATAAATGATTGTTTAACTCTTCCTTCCCTGTGATGTGTAACTAGTACACTGTCTAGTCTAGTCATGCATTTAGTCTTGTTGATGGAGATAGACATGTTGTATTTTTTGGAAGCAGTGTGGAATCAATGTAGCATTTATTGCAGGTCTTCCTCTGAACTTCCCGCGTTTACATATCTTTGGAAAAACATATTTCGTAAGAAAACCGCAGAAAATTTACCAAGGGAAGACGACCCGTTAAGAAAGCTTTGCAGATCTTCCGATATTATATAATCGTATGTTAATTACAAATTCAACTTTAGGTTGAGTGTAGTGTATGGGTCTATAGTGGTTAAATATCATATAATCATACGTTTTGATAAGACTCCCCAAATAGGGGTGTCTTCCATTCCTTCCTAAAGCTGCACACTCCATCAATATATCTACATATCCTAATTAATAATTAACAGTTTCTCATAATGTAGGAAAATATTTCTCTAATTCATTCCTGCGTGAAGCATAAAGATATTTGTTTGTATTCATATTTTACATGAAAATGAATCCAATATGTTTGTAACGTAAACGGAGACCAAAATATCATCACTTGGAAAAAAATAACACTGGTATTTCAACATAATCTATTGTTTTCAATAAGAATAAGATTTAAACTAACCATTTACTTTTGAAATATGAATCATTATACGACTAATTCAATCAATAAATAAACTCTTGAACCAGTTGGATTTTATAAAACAAAAGATTTTTAACAAAGTAAATTATTGTACAAACACTTGTCAAGGCTATACCTATATACAAATTTATTACTTAACTAATCTTAATTATATGTTATCATTTATGAACTTACTTAATCTTATTTTCCTGCATGTAATTTTATTTTATTTATTCAATCTTAATATATGAGTTCTTAGAAATAATTAACACCTACATACTACTTGTGACAAGTTAACAATTCTTACACTTATTATTTAGCAAAAACAAGTTCAGTCGTTCAGGCTACTTGTATTCCATCACATTCACTCAGACCTTGGTCGTCCCAGCTAATACTGTAGGTGGACTAGTCAGACAACAGATAATGCTTCGGGAGCTTGTGCTTATAACGGAAGGGTAGGTCGGATTTACTCTCGTAAGCCCCCAGAGCAGCGACTAAGGGATTGCTGTGATTTTGTTGGCTTTTATAGAACTTCACGGTCCAAGCGAGGATGTGGTGTTGTAGGGTTTCTTCTCGCTGTTCGGCGTGAAGTCGAGTAAGGTTTGTTCTGGGATGGGTGTTAAAAGATATCTTGAATGCCTTGTTCTGCACTCGCTGGAGTTTCAGGTGATCCGTGTTGCTCACACTACCCCAGACGGGTGCAGCATATGTCAAGATAGGACGAATAAGGGTTTTATAGAGGAGGAGCTTATTTTTGGGTGAAAGGAAGCTGCGTCGATGAAATATCGAACTGATAGACCCTATGCCCTTATGTAATTTATGGCATAACAAAATATTTTTTTATTATTAAATATTCTAAAATTGCTTTTATTTTAAACGGGGATATACATGTTTATTCTCTAATAACAATAATAACAAGAGGACAATTTTTGTGGTCCCATTTAAAGAGCTCACTTTCCTCAAGGGGGCTTTTATATAAGTTGAGTGCAATTATAGGAAGGTGGAGGGTATGACCATTAGAATAAAACAAAATAATACTCACCAAGAAAAAACGGACTACAAAGACACCTTCGTAGATTTTACTATATACACGTATGATAGTAACACATTCGGATTTGGGTGTAGTGTAATGAATGTGTGTCTTATTGTGGATATAAATATATGTATACTTTATTTCAAAAAAAATATGAAGCATTCATTTTTGTTAAATATTTTACTAAAGACATAACATATGTTATATTGATTTTACTAAAGACATAACATATGTTATATTGATTTTACTAAAGACATAACATATGTTATATTGATTTTACTAAAGACATAACATATGTTATATTGATTTTTTTTAAAGTAAAATGTATTTTTAAAGTATTAATTTTGTCTGAAGATAAAGGTAACATTATTATACCTTCGAAAATCAGAAAAAAACTATGCTATTCGGTGGCAAGTAACGATTAAAGTGGGTGATCATCCCTCTTCAAATAAGTCAATAAAACATCTTAAATTATAGTATTAATTTTAATCACTTGCTACATCAGGTTTCCTGGCTGAAAAAAAGTTCTATGGTTAAATTGGCATTAAATAAGTGCTGTTCCGTAGTGACAGACCGTGATTATTTGACTAGAGCGATCGTCAACTTTCGACAACGTTCCATCTATGTATATATTTTATTTTATGGTGTTGAGACAAATACCATACAGACCAAAAAGTTAATTGATCCAACATTCGATATGTAAATGCATTGAAGAATACTCAGAATTTCTTGATATTATCGTATCTCAAACACCGTAGTACTAGGCTGAGTGTAGATTAAAAAGGCAATTGCTTCAAACATTCGATATGTGAATGCATTGGAGAATGCTCAAAATTTATTGATATTATCGTGTCTCAAACACCGTAGTACAAGGCTAAGTGAATATCAAAAAGGCAATTGCTTCCAACATTCGATATGTGAATGCATTGGAGAATACTCAAAATTTCTTGATATTATCGTATCTCAAACACCGTAGTACTAGGCTGAGTGTAGATCAAAAAGCCAATTGCTTCCAACATTCGATATATGAACGCATTGGAGAATTCTCAGAATTTCTTGATATTATCGTATCTCAAACACCGTAGTACTAGGCTGAGTGTAGATCAAAAAGTCAATTGCTTCCAACATTCGATATGTGAATGCATTGGAGAATACTCAAAATTTCTTGATATTATCGTATCTCAAACACCGTAGTACTAGGCTGAGTGTAGATCAAAAAGCCAATTGCTTCAAACATTCGATATGTGAATTCATTGGAGAATGCTCAGAATTTCTTGATATTATCGTATCTCAAACACCGTAGTACTAGGCTGAGTGTAGATCAAAAAGCCAATTGCTTCAAACATTCGATATGTGAATGCTTTGGAGAATTCTCAGAATTTCTTGATATTATCGTATCTCAGACACCGTAGCACTAAGTTGAGTGTAGATCAAAAAGCCAATTGCTTCCAACATTCGATATATGAATGCATTGGAGAATTCTCAGAATTTCTTGATATTATCGTATCTCAAACACCGTAGTACTAGGCTGAGTGTAGATCAAAAAGCCAATTGCTTCCAACATTCGATATATGAATGCATTGGAGAATTCTCAGAATTTCTTGATATTATCGTATCTCAAACACCGTAGTACCAGGCTGAGTGTAGATCGAAGACTTTTAAATACTATAAAATGTAGGAAAAATGTCTATCAGGGTCACATACTTAGCGAAGAAGAAAAACAGTCCCTAAAATTAATATTGATAGGTAAAATCGACGGTCGATGCGAAGTCGGTAAAATGTGCCTGTCTTTGTTAAGCAGCATTTGCGAATGGACAGTATCCGATAGTTGAGTAGCCAAAGACAAAAGTAATCGCCAATGTCCGGGGGATACATGACACATGATGAAAAAGATTGTCAATTTTTTATTAATATACATTATATCTCATTTAGTTGTATATAAACACATTAGATTAATTAAATTATCAAAGTAAATGGTCCATGTTAAAGATAATATACCATAAGTAATGTGCATTGTTGGTGAACTTTCTATCTGTTTCACAATTACAAAATGTACCGACGGACCAACTTTTTAACGATGCGAGTCTAATTAATGTATTTAATAAAGCTCATTTTGCGTACATCCTCAATGAAATGAATTAAAATATTTGCCGTAAATTATGGAACCATACATGTTTCAGCGGGCGACATGATGATATACGCGCGAATGGACAACACGACTAGTTCTGCTAAACAATTACATTTTGGTAACAATGTAAGTGTATTGGATGGCCTGTTATTTTGTTGGCATTCTTTAAAGGGTCCGATTCGTTATCGAGGCAATTATTTATTTATTTATTTATTTAACACTTTTATGACAATACAATCTGGCGGGCTTATTGCCAGGCGGCAATCTCTTCCAACCAACCAGACAAAAGTAAAGGAAGCAAGTTACGTGGTCGCATAAATCATTCAAATGACTATCCATCCCCACGAAATCCATAAACATATACGTGAGAACATGCCCACAAACCCCACAAAGACGGACAATCAGCCGAACATTATTTTTCATATAAAGTGAGATATCATCAATCAAAAGGAAAGGAAAGGATGGTGGAGAGGAAAGGAAAAGAAAAATCAGGAATGAAACACGTTATTTTACTGACTAGAAATTAAGAGTTTTTTCAGTCGCTTCTTAAAGCATGCCAAGGACGGAGCGAGTCTTATATTGGTTTGTAACTGATTCCAGAGTCTCACTGCATGGACAGTAAAGGACGACGTAAAGAAAGAAGAGCGGTGAACTGGAAAGGCCAATAAACAATCTCTGTTTGAGCGTAGCGCTAATCCATGATTGGAAAGACGCTGAAAATTTTCGGCGAGATAAGAGGGTGCGGCGGGACAGTTAAGGATATTATACAAACGAGACAGTATGTGAATTTGGCGTCTATTTCTAACATTCAACCAGTTCAATGCCTTCTGGTATGAAGTTATATGATCGTACTTTCGTAGGTTGAAAATAAATCTTAGGCACACATTTTGAAGACGCAATTATATACTTATATAATAAATAAATCCATTAAAACATATACATACATGTCATCAAGTAATTTCCCTCCAAGGGAAGGCCGAGAAAAAAGTGCTAGAACTTCAAATTTCGACATACATCCTTCGCTTCTTCTACATACAACATCTGCGATTTATCATACTTTTTACGTTTCCTTGTTTTTTAAATAATTTAATTGATCATACCATACTTTCATTTACCATATATTCCATTCACATTAGCACTATATATTTGTTTTCGTTAGTATTTCTTCACATATTCGTTCTACTTGCCTGACGACCTCCGTGGCCTGGTGGTAAGACACTTGTCTGCCTATCCGGAGGTCACGAGGTCACGCCCGCTGGAACCCAGATTTATTTAAATAGGATTCTAGTCTAGTTAACACTTAGGGCCTATAAAAACATCTTTCTGGTCGGTTGGAAGAGATTGCCACATGGCAATAAACTCGCCAATTGAAAAAAAAAACGATCTCAGAGTACTCTTCAACACATCAGCCTTAAGGTCACATTCATCCCTTATCAATTAATTACGTATTTTGTTGTTAAACCGATGAAATACATTGATATGTATCACTGAATATTTATAACAAACATTAAATTAAATAGATCGGAAATAATTGATTTTTTGGTAATTTTCTGTGTTATATAACTTGTTGATTAAAAAGTTCTTCTTTTAGAGTTAAAACATCTTTAAAAGGTAATATGCCTATTAAGCTCCCATGACATGCAATGGGGTGCCGAATTCAATAAAGGCAAAGGGAGGAAAACAGTCTAGGCAGTCGATCGGAGCGTAATTGTTATTGCGACAGGAGTTTGAGTGATTGGGCTTTCAAGAGGAACGACTTGTGGAAAAGGTTTGTGTGAGCTCTTGAATGTGGTGTTTTTTATTGTTTTGTATTTATATTTTGGTTTTTAAGTGTGAGGAGTTTATTTTGCGTGATGTATACATGTGTAAGTGAGTGTCTCTGTTTGTCAGGCTGATGAGAATGTGCAACGGGGTTTTATAAAATGAAAAATTGGAAAGAAGTATCGATTTATTTTTTTATATCATATGTCCTCAGTGAGATACAGGCAAAATCCTAGTTTACTGGGGACACGACAAATTAAAGGCAAAAAACCCAGATCCATGAAAATTGTGTGTCCAAATTGAATAACCTGTTGTTTTTTTCACAAATGATGTGTATTTCTTGTCATGTGTAAAATAAATAAATTGTTTTCATAGAAATTCGTTGAATATATTATTCAAATGGTCCCAAAAAGATTTATTATTTTATCACATATGTGAGTTGTAAATCATCTCGTATGACAAATCTGATCAATATATGAATTATTTGTCTTGTGTAATATATACGATGTATCATAATATCCTCAGTGAGATACAGGCAAAAGCCTAGTTTACTGAGTATGCGAGAAATGAAAGGCAACAAACCCAGATCCATTAAAATTGTATGTCCAAATTAAATTACAATACCTTTCGCAAATTATGTGTATTTCTTGTCATGTGTAATAATAATAAATAAATAATAAATAAATTAATAACAAATAAATAAATAAAAAATAAATAAATAATGGAAACATGAACTATGAGAAAGCTGAGAAGAAGCACGATAGATGAATTTGAGATGTTGTGATGGAGGCAGATTCTCAGTATGCCGTGAATTACAAGATACATCAACGTCTCTTATCATTAATAAAAAAATCATAAACCTCCAGCAACATGTGGGGAAAGGATCCTAACATACTTTGGGTATCATCATCATAATCATTGTCAACCAGGGTCGATCCACTGCTGGATGAAGGTCTCCCCAAGTTGACTCCAAATAGTTCGGTTTTTTACTCGTTGATGTCATGTGATTAATGCCATGCTTCCTGATTTCATCCATCCAGCGTACCGTCGGTCTTCTTCTGGGCCTCTTTATGTCTCTCTCGGGTACCATTGGATTATTTCGGATGTCCATCGAGTCTGACATTCTGGCTATGTGTCCTGCCCATTGTCACTTCATTCTTTCGCGCACCTTTATAACGTCTTCTACCTTTGTTATATTGCGAATCCATGTGTTTCGTTTACGATTTCTTTTAGTATATCCCAACATGCACCTCTCCATGCCCCTTTGTGCGGTTTGGAGCTTTTGTGTGTTCTTTACTGTGAGCGTTCATGTCTCGCAGCTATACGTAAGTACTGGGAGAAATACACTGGTTGTAGACCCTTCACTTCAAGAATATTGGGAGATTACTTTTGAAGATGTTGTTCAAACGTCCAAATGAGCTCCACGCTAGTATTGTCCTTCGTGCTATATCCTTCGATATGCCACCTACATTTTTAATATATCTACTAAGATATCATATTGAATTAAGAATTATTTTAAATATTTAATGATAATTTTCTGATAAATTTGATTTGAAATAGTAAATTATTTTCCAACAAGCGCCTTTGTTTATAATGATACGAAAATGCCAGTAAAGTTAAAAGGAAAATGATACCAAACGATTGTCAGACCCGCACTCCTCTGTGGCTCCGAATGCTGGACGATGTATAACTCTTACTCTAGGCAACTAGAAACTGCTGAAATGCGTATGCTAAGATGGTCAGCAGGTGTGTCCCTAAGAGACAAAATAAAAAGCTCACGCATTCGTGGGAGCCTAGGTGTTACAGACATCAACATCAAGATGGAGGAGAGGCTATTGAGATGGTATGGGCACAGAGCACCCGATCACATTGTGAACCAGGCAATCTCCACGGATCGTCCTCGAATAACAACCAGAGGAAGACCAAATAATTCATGGGTGGGGCAAAAAGATAACCTGATGCATAGGCACGGCCTGGGGGACGTAGTCCGGGACAGAAGAGCATACAACCTGAGGAGAGCTGACCCCAACAGTCTTCGCAGACAATGAGTTGGGATGGAGCCAGGGAGAAGAAGCTTTTGTTTTTAATGATGATACTATGTTATAATAATACTATAATTGTTTTTCTATTGACTCTTCTGGCTGAACGATCTATAAAATAAGTTCATTTAAAGAGTTGATATATACGAAGTCTCAAATGTCAGTTAATGTTCCAAGTTTGAAGTATATTTTTATGGGTAACCTTTCAAGTTATTGAAATGAAACTATTGTGTAAAAATAAAAACATTTTAAATTTCAAGTAGATACCTTCACCCCTACAGTAATGAAAAACGAAAAAATATATATTTATTACATATACTGGCCAAACTTGAGCAGAACCGTTCGAAAACGGCTGACATCGATACGTAGACACGGGGAAAGAGCGGGCACACCTCATACGGTATTCCACCCAATACGAGTATACCCCACACGATTTCTATAATAAAGCCGATGAATATTTTATTGTTCTTTGATTTCTATAACAATACTAGTTAAAGCGTATTCTTTCCTCGCTTCACATGTCATGTCTAAATTCTCAATTGTTTCATTGTGCTTTATTTTATATTCAGCGTACACCACGATGTAAATGAATTTTTTTAACGAATTGTTTTTAATGAAACCTACTTCATTTTAAACTAATTCTATTTTATTTTACTTGAAACGATTTCTATTTTCATTGAAAACAGTCGTATTTAATGGAACGAATTCTGTTTTATTTGAAATAAATTCTATTTTATTTGAAATAAATTCTACTGTACTATATTTGAAATACGTTCTATTATAATAAGAGAGGTATTCATTTATTTAATTTCTTGGATTTTAGAAAAAAACTTTTGTTTCACTTTGTTGAGTCATTTTAATATTTAAAAAAAATTGTAAATGAAACACTTAATTTTTATTTTATAGTCACCACTGTTTTATTTAATTTCACTGTCGGTTTAAAAATAAAAATAAATATCTTTTTTTTAAATTTATTTGAAATAAATTTCACTTTATTCGAAACAAATTCTATTTTATTTGAAATGTTTTCAATTTTATTTGTTATTTATTTTATAGTATTGGAAATAAATTCAACTTTTTTTGGTAAATGCCTTGTATTATTTCATTTCAAATTAATTGATTTATTTTAAAATGACCCTAATCTCCTTGAAACGAATGTTTTTTTTATTTGAAATTAATTCTGGGTTATTTTAAATTAATTATATTTAATTTACAAAAGGTTTTTTAAATTTTATTTCAAATTAATTTAATTTTAGTTTATTTAAATTTGTTTTATAGTTTCAACTTGTAAGAAATTTATGTATCGTAAATTTAAAAAAAATCATTCTGGTTAAAATTGAAATAGCATCAATCAATAGATTTCTTGTCTAAAGCTTATCTTCTAAAAAATGGTTGAATCATTCAGTTTCACACATGACCTCATTTTAAAAAATATATTTTCACTAAACTATTCTTCTTAAACAAATAAATACAACTCGTTTTGAATATTAAAATACTCTATGAGGTTCATAATACAAATAAGATAGGCGATATTTGTCTTTTCGGCTCGAAGATTGTATTGCATTACACATTCATTGTACACAGCACAACCTTGCTGGCATATTGCCGAATGGTATTCTCTTTTAACCAACTAGAAACGCGTTATACTGACCTGAAATGAATACCAGGTCCTAAAATAAAGGCATGCGACTTACCATCTAACCCACGGATGTCGTAAAATAAATAAACACACATCTTTAAGGAAATCGTGGTTATATCAAATGAATGATTTATTTAAAGACAAATACGTAAAAAGTCAGAGAAATCGTAGGACATGCACGAGAACGTTTATGGATAGAGAAGAGGCGATAGATCTGTTTCGAGGTAAGAAAGTTTGGCGCTCTGTCGTTTCTGTCTACTCCGACAGGGGCATTGCGTGATGGTATGTATATATGTAGTATTTTTTTTTTATCCTTCCTTCCCTGTGATGTGTAACTAGTACACATTGCTTCTTAACACGTTAATATCTCTATAAATATAATAAATACTGGGTTCAGATTTTAGGTATTCCTCCGTAATACATTTACGCATTGAATGAAAAAAAAATAATATTTATAATAATTAGCACTTATCGGCCACATCAGAGATATTTTGTAAAAATCGGTAATAAATTTACCAATACAATTAAACGTGTGCCTGTGTGTGAAGTAGGTATATTCATTCTAAAAAAAACTGCTATGGGGAGGAAACGGCGCTTTTCACGTCTCACACTCGCTCTACTTCGGTTTATGGGAAACGCAAGAAATATAGTAGAATCACAGTTCGCTCGCTTCTCTCGCTTCAGTAGCTTTCGAGCATTCGTTTGAGGTGGTCGCTTCGCCCGTTTTGTGAACGTCGGCCGATGTTTTTTTTTTTCATGTTTTCAGTAATTAAATTTGAATTATTATCACTTTTTACTTAAAAATTAATTCATTTAAGCGATTGGATATGTTAACATATTGTTCTTTTTCTGATTTTAAATCGCTCATTTTTACATGTGTTTTGATATGTATTGAATACACAGCACCGGAACGTGCGGATTTTTTTTAGCACATGAAGGGAAATATTAAGGGGTTAATATAGTAAATAAGTACATTTTGCTATTTTGAATGATTTTTATTTTTTTTTATTTATTAAACAAGTAAATTATTATACAAACATTTGTTGAGGCTATACCTATGTACAAATTTATTACTTAACTAATCTTAATTATATGTTATAATTTATGAACTTATTTAATCTTATTTTCCTACATATCATTTTATTTTATTTATTCAATCTTAATATATGAGATCTTAGAAATAATTAACACCTACATACTACTTATAACTAGATAACAATTCTTACACTAATTATTCAGCAAAAACAAGTCCACTCGTTCAGGCTACTTGTATTCCATCACATTCACTCAGACCTTGGTCGTCCCAGCTAATACTGAAGGTGGACTAGTCAGGCAACAGATAATGCTTCGGGAGCTTGTGCTTATAACGGAAGGGTAGGTCGGATTTACTCTCGTAAGCCCCCAGGGCAGCGACTAAGGGATTTCTGTGATTTTGTTGGCTTTTATAGAACTTCACGGTCCAAGCGAGGATGTGGTGTTGTAGGGTTTCTTCTCGCTGTTCGGCGTGAAGTCGGGTAAGATTTGTTCTGGGATGGGTGTTAAAAGATATCTTGAATGCCTTGTTCTGCACTCTCTGGAGTTTCAGGTGATCCGTGTTGCTCACACTACCCCAAACGGGTGCAGCATAGGTCAAGATAGGACGAATAAGGGTTTTATAGAGGAGGAGCTTATTTTTGGGTGAAAGGAAGCTGCGTCGATGAAATATCGAACTGATAGCCCCTATGCCCTTGTGACCCTTCTGTCTGATGGTATTCAAATGGGTTTTCCACGTCAGTCGCCGGTCAAGGTGCAGGCCGAGGTATTTAACCACGTCCTGCCACTCAACCAGGCAACCACCGATGAATAAGGGCATCGATGTATTTTGAATGAGTGAAATATAAGTAATTAATTTAATTCGGATTTTCGATCATTTTCAGCATAATCTAACTGTCATGTTAAAAATATGAGATCACCCATGTATGCCCTTCTTATCTACCCTAAAAAGAAACCGACGTGATTATGTACGCATGCATACTACATATCAATTCAAATTTAATGTAACTTACCTTCAAAATTACTTAGTTTATGTATACTCTTAATATGTGTATGAATGTACAAGTGAGTTGACCAAATCTTATTGAAAACTTATTTCATCGTACATTTATTTTCAACCTTTCAATTGAAAGATGAACAAAAATTGTATTAAGAAATACAACGAAAAAGTGACACGAAAACAGGTCTAAAAATTTAACCAATCAGGAAGTAAATCTACCTGGAACCAAACCCGATGAAGCCTCGATCCTAAACAAACGCTTTTTCCGACTAGATTAAAATTTAATTTGAAAAAGTTAATTTTTAATTTTGCTTCCATATTCGCTGATTTATAGAAGAAAGTAAATTTATCGTCTTTGAAATATAATTTATGATATTTTATGAATTGAAAGTTCTATAGAAACCCGTAGCTAGTATATTAGAAGTCAGAATTAAAGTGAGGTGATTAAGATACTTGACGTTGGTGCTTGGACTGGAGTGACTGGAAATGACTATTTTAGCCAATTTGTGATAGGCATATCCTGTTCCGTATAGAACAAGGATATTCAGTACTCGCAGCATGTCTGCGTCTCCATTGGGTCCCTGATAACTAGGAACAGTTGTACACAATTTGTCTCTTTCGGCCTCGGTTTCCTTCGAGTTGTGCTGAGCATTAATACTTTGAACTTTATATTTTACGAAAGCATGCTGGAAAAATAAAAAAAATATCAAGTATGATTATAGTTACACTTCAATATACAAAGAATTGAGGATTATATAGATTTGTTATGAACTTCAATATGCATTAGCTATTTTCATTCCATGACGATTAATTCAATATTAAATATCATGTAACATATAGTTACACTTCAATATTCAAAGAATTGAGGTTTATATAGATTTGTTATGAACTTCAATATGCATTAGCTATTTTCATTCCATGACGATTAATTCAATATTAAATATCATGTATGATTATAGTTACACTTCAATATACAAATAATTGAGGTTTATATATATTTGTTATGAACTTCAATATGCATTAGCTATTTTCATTCTATGACGATTAATTCAATATTAAATATCATGTATGATTATAGTTACACTTCAATATACAAAGAATTGAGGATTATATAGATTTGTTATGAACTTCAATATGCATTAGCTATTTTCATTCTATGACGATTAATTCAATATTAAATATCATGTATGATTATAGTTACACTTCAATATACAAAGAATTGAGGTTTATATAGATTTGTCATGAACTTCAATATGCATTAGCTATTTTTATTCCATGACGATTAATTCAATATTAAATATCATGTGTGATTATAGTTACACTTCAATATACAAAGAATTGAGGTTTATATATATTTGTTATGAACTTCAATATGCATTAGCTATTTTCATTCCATGACGATTAATTCAATATTAAACGACATTTTCTGACATCCGTTGTCATTTCAGTGAATATTTAAATCGTTACTCTTATATAAAAATACTGGTCGATAGATTTCTTTCACTTCATGCAATGGTAATAAATATAATCTTAATAATACTATTGCATTTTATATAAAAATAAGCGAGAAATTATATGATTCTTGCATGACAGCGTTTGCATTCTGACAATAAGGTGACGTGAATAAAATTGAAATAATATTCAGTTACTATTAATAAATAATCCGTCAGTGATGAGGGAAGCATTTTTTTTTTCAAAATGACGTGCTTCTTCATGTTGTCGTCGTGTTACTTCTACTATAGTCTCGCTTGCTAGTTCTGATTGACGCCATCGTCTCTTCCTTTTGGCTTGTGCAGTTTTTTTTTGCTGTCCTTATAATTTTGATAGAAAAGTATCTTTAATATTCCAATTTCATATTTTGTTTTGGGAAACAGTAAAAAACTTACATTAAAGAGGAATTTTTAACAAAATAATGAAATGAATCTATTTGTGGAATGAAATTGGAAATCTTTAATACTGTAGAATTTGAATGAAGCGAAACTCAGAGCAGAGTTTGTATCTTACTGACAGAAACTTTTATATACACTGTATTAAAAAAAAAAATTGTTGCATTGTAACAGTGTTAAGTGAGTGAGACTAAAATATGAATTTAATAATAGAGTGTTACTATTATAAATGTTAGAAGTATTAAAAAAACAACTTTATTTTGTTGTATTGTAACAGTATAAAGTGAGGAAGACTAATACACTAATAATATAATTACTATTATAAATGTTAGAAGTATTAAAAAAAAAACAACTTTATTTTGTTGTATTGTAACAGTATAAAGTGAATAAGATCAATACACATATATGAATTTAATAATAGTGTTACTATTATAAATGTTAGAAATATTAAAAAAACAACTTTATTTTGTTGTATAGTAACAGTATAAAGCGAGTAAGACTAATACACATATATGAATTTAATAATAGTGTTACTATTATAAATGTTAGAAGTATTAAAAAAACAACTTTATTTTGTTGTATTGTAACAGTATAAAGTGAGTAAGACCAATACACATACTATATATGAATTTAATAATAGTGTTACTATTATAAATGTTAGAAGTATTAAAATAACAACTTTATTGTGTTGTATTGTAACAGTATAAAGTGAATAAGATCAATACACATATATGAATTTAATAATAGTGTTACTATTATAAATGTTAGAAGTATTAAAAAAACAACTTTATTTTGTTGTATTGTAACAGTATAAAGTGAGTAAGACTAATACACATATATGAATTTAATAATAGTGTTACTATTATAAATGTTAGAAGTATTAAAATAACAACTTTATTGTGTTGTATTGTAACAGTATAAAGTGAGTAAGACCAATACACATATATGAATTTAATAATAGTGTTACTATTATAAATGTTAGAAGTATTAAAAAAACAACTTTATTTTTTTGTATTGTAACAGTATAAAGTGAGTAAGACCAATACACATACTATATATGAATTTAATAATAGTGTTACTATTATAAATGTTAGAAGTATTAAAATAACAACTTTATTGTGTTGTATTGTAACAGTATAAAGTGAATAAGATCAATACACATATATGAATTTAATAATAGTGTTACTATTATAAATGTTAGAAGTATTAAAAAAACAACTTTATTTTGTTGTATTGTAACAGTATAAAGTGAGTAAGACTAATACACATATATGAATTTAATAATAGTGTTACTATTATAAATGTTAGAAGTATTAAAATAACAACTTTATTGTGTTGTATTGTAACAGTATAAAGTGAGTAAGACCAATACACATATATGAATTTAATAATAGTGTTACTATTATAAATGTTAGAAGTATTAAAAAAACAACTTTATTTTTTTGTATTGTAACAGTATAAAGTGAGTAAGACCAATACACATACTATATATGAATTTAATAATAGTGTTACTATTATAAATGTTAGAAGTATTAAAATAACAACTTTATTGTGTTGTATTGTAACAGTATAAAGTGAGTAAGACCAATACACATATATGAATTTAATAATAGTGTTACTATTATAAATGTTAGAAGTATTAAAAAAACAACTTTATTTTTTTGTATTATAACAGTATAAAGTGAGTAAGACCAATACACATATATGAATTTAATAACATTGTTACTATTATAAATGTTAGAAGTATTAAAAAAACTACTTTATTTTGTTGTATTGTAACAGTATAAAGTGAGAAAGACTAATAATTAATACACGTACTATATATGAATTTAATAATAGTGGGATCTCGCATTCTCGCATAGAAGGATCTCGCATTCTCACTCATTACAAACTGTTGAACCGTTTAAATACGAGTATTTATCATTTTCTGTTCAATAGTAAATTCGCCTCTTCTTAATAAATACATTATATGTCATTGGTATTTTATATTTTGTAATAATACTAAAAAGTGACAGCTGTCATATAATATTTAAAAAATAAAAATGTCGACTTAAATTAAATTTTAATTATGATACTACCTTATCTTACACACGACCATAATTGAAAACGATTATATATTTTCTTGTGATTATCGAATATCTAGATAGTTTTGAATCAGGCTAAATTAGATTTACGAGTATATGAAAAAGTGATCTTAAAGTCGTTAGGTGCATTAATATCCCTTTTTTATGTGGAACTCTTTGTTCGTCTCAATAATTATATTCGGAGTGAAGAGAAAAGAAGATAATTTATCATAAAAGATACATAAAGCTAAAAACAAAAATAAAATAGTAATAAATGACTAAAATAGTTCAAAAGAATCTCTTCTTATTTATTTTTTTTCCTTTGGGCCAATACATTACACACACTTCCTATAAAACATAATACCAGTTGGACCCAAGCATTATTCTTGAAACAAACATAATACCAGTTGGACCCAAGCATTATTCTTGAAACAAACATAATACCAGTTGGACCCAAGCATTATTTTTTAAACAAACTAAGATTATTTTCTTCATGAAGAGAACAAGAGAAGTAGAAACACGTGTTGCGGAGATTTATGTAATTAGTGGAATAACAAAGTAATTCGTTATTAAATATTCAAATATATATATAAAACAAAACGTTTGTTTGTCTTGCAGTCCAAAGTATGCGAAGCATTCGTCGCCAAAGTCACGTTTGAAAAATACTGTACTAATTTTTTCTCCTGGTTTTGCTTTTATTCTATAGAGAACTGAAATAATGTAAGATTATTTATAAGATTTTTAAATAATTTTAGCATGAAAAAAATCGTCTCCGAGTTGCGACATTATTTATTTATTTTATACATGACAAAAAATATACATCATTTGCGAAAAAACAACAGGTTATTTAATTTGGACACACAATTTTAATTGATCTGGGTTTATTGCCTTTCATTTGTCGTGTCCCCAGTAAATTAGGCTTTACTGGGGACACGACAAATGCAAGGCAACAAGTTTGCCTTTTCTCACTGATGACATATAGCCATTTTGCCTGTATCTCACTGATGACATATAGCATGAAAAAATTAAACGATACTTCTTTCCGATTTTTGATTATATAAAATAAAATAATTAAGACCATCACTTTTCGAAATAAGTAGTTTTAGGAATATAAGAATCTTCCAAAAATAAGAATTTTAAGTTATAAAACCTAGTTTATGGTATTTCTCCCTTCTGTAGAAATACCTTTTTCCAAAAAAATTATCTTGTGGCTTTCTCTTTTAATTAATTTTTTATCAAAATTCTCAATGTAGAATAAAGAGGTCTGGAGTTAAATGTATCCCTTAAAGATGTCCTCGTTGAATTTTTACTAGTTGTTAAGGAAGGAATTTCTTAGTTTTAGGGCAAATTCATACTTAAAATTGCATCAAACTCTCGTGGACGGGGATTGTTTTTTTCAGTAATTTATCAATCTCTCGTGTGGTAGAACGATGGTTTTTCTCGATCAAAGCTTTTATTTGGTCATCATCAGTGGTTATCGACCTTCCGGTGAAGTCACCAACTTCGAGTGTCATATCACCATTACGATTTTTTTAAACTATATTTAACAAACACGATACAATATTGTACATATATATTTTTCGGTTTATGCCCATTTTACACTGGATAGATGAAATCAGGAAGCATGGCAGCATCACATGGCATCAACGAGCAAAAAACCAAACTATTTGGAGTCAACTTGGGGAGACCTTCATCCAGCAGTGGATCGACCCTGGTTGACAATGATGATGATGATAGTTTGTTTGCATAGTTGAATAGACATTTCTACAAGATGACGCAAAAAGTGTATTTAATTTTTGATTCTGCCTACCTAAAAATGTATAGCATGTCTTACGGTTCCTGAAAAAAAAAAGGGTTTTTTTTTTAAGAAATCAATTATCGAAAACACCAATTCGTGGAATTAAATATTATTTACATACGAAAGAATCAATAAAAGCTAAATATATTCTAATTGAACCCATAAATATGTTTCTTGCAATGGAAAATATAATTACAGTAAAAAGATATTTACAATGTGTGTTTTTATAACACTTGGTCATAAAATTATTTCGTAATTGAACGCAACAGAGTTTCGGCATTCAGTACCTACTTTGTTTTAATTTTATACAATGTTTCTGCAATGATCTGCATGTATCTGGAATATTATTTTTAATATAAGACAGCCTCCTTGGCCCAGTTAATAAGGCGTAAGGCTTCCAACCCAGATTTTATTTAAAAAAGGGTGCCAGTCTGCTTTTCCATTCAGGCTAATAATCAAACATTTACCTGATTGTTAAGAAGAAATTTATCACATGCAATAAACCCGCACGGTTGTAGTGTATACAATGAAAATACAATACAATGTGTTTCGTAATGAACATCACAAGACCGTTCAAGAATTTGTCATCATCGATGATATTCTATAATTCCGGACTGTTCAACTTTTTTATACATATGAGCAACTTTTTTATACATATGAGTAACTTTTATATACATATGAGCAACTTTTTTATACATATGAGCAACTTTTTTATACATATGAGCAACTTTTATATACATATGAGCAACTTTTTTATACATATGAGTAACTTTTTTGAAAAATACAAAATTATAATAAGATTTAATAATTTAATATTGTACTCGTATTGTATTATTACTATTTCGTTATATACAGTACAACCTGGCGAGTTTATTACTATGTGACAATCTCTTAAAACCGACCAGAAAGATGTTAAAGAGGCTTTACGTGAAAACCAGAATGGGATACTTTAAAAAAAATCTGGGTTCCAACGGGATTAGAACCCGTCAACCTCCGGGCTGGGAGACAGGCGTCTTACCAACTAGGCCACAGAGGTTGTCAAACATTTATTATGAACAAAAAATAATACAGTGTTAAATTTACATCTTAGTATTGTGGGAAAGATTTAGGACGGAAGAATAGTTATTCAAAAGCATGCTGCGATTGATTGATACTCGTAGTTCATCTTCCTTGGTTATAAGTCATTGGTAAGAAGCGACTTGGACTTTCCCTCTGTAGTATAGAACCCTAACTATAGCTGGTATGTTGGTATAGTATAGTTAGTCCAGCAGAGAATTTTGAGATGTCTGTTAAAGGAGAGGGGCTGGAAAGTGTTCGTGGGTCGTACAGAGAAACAATGTATTTTTTCAATCTTCAATCGCTCGAGGCTCGTGGACGTACTTTTTTATTTTTTTATACAGTTCTGAATGGTCTTGTAATCTCATTTGCTTCCCTGGAAAGTATTGATTTCAGTTTTCCCGCTCGGTCTTTTAGAAGGCCTGCATTGTTCAGTGTAACTGCATTAGAAGTAACATTGGCTTCTATAACTCAATAGTAAAAATATGCCGAGAGCACAATGCGGTAGCTGACTTGGATGTGAACATATTTAGTTCAACACTGTCAGAGTTTAAAAGGATTTTGTCTGAATTGATTGAGAAATAAGTGTTTTATTTTTTTCCATATAATTTAAACAATTAGTTACATTTCCACTGATCTGTGCATGAGACGAACTCTGGTTATTGGAATTTGAATCTATGGTATTATTTATAAATGTTTTGTGTGAAAATCTCGATTAATTTCTTGTAAGCGCGCTTTTAAGTAAAAATGAAATTAAATTATAATATAAGAATTCCTTATACAAGAAGTTACAATGTAGGAGGGTCATGCAGAAGTAAGGTTACAACATTTATGTAGGATCTAAAAATGCTTGTATTTAATTGAAATTAACAGGATACTTCACAAATATATTAAACTATTTTTCAACGTAATCGTCGTCGAGATTGAGACATTTCTGTAGTCAATGCACCAGCTTTTGTATGCCAGTGTCATAGACCTCCGCCACCAGCTCTTTCAGCCACTTATATACAGATTCCTCGACCTCCTGATCGTTGAAAAATTGTTGGGGTGTAGTGCATACCCACGTCTCATCCCCCGTCACGATAGAGTCCAGAAAAGCTTCTCCCTTCTGTGCAAAACGATCCAAAAATTCACGCGCGGTGGTCACGCGATTTTGACGGTGCTCCGGTGTGAGCATTCTGGGCACCCATCTCGCACACAACTTCTTGTAACTAAGTTTTTCTGACACATAATCACCAAGGAGACTTCGAGAAATGTCAGGAAGTTCTTCGTGAAGGTCGTCAAGCGTCACATCATGGTAATTTCGCACTTGTTCTTAATTTTTTTGCAGAAATTCCTCAGAAATCACTGCCTTTCCTCGTCGTATCAAGTACGGCCTTCTCTGAATAACCTAACCCACTTCGTGACATGTTGTGGACTCGTCACATCACTACCATAAACTTCCACGAGCTTCCGATGGATATTAGCGGCGGTATTGTTTTGCAAAGTCAAAAAACTGATGAACGCGCGGGTCTCGCACGGACGAGAGTTGGCGAGAACGCACGACGACCTCCATCGGAAGAATTTACTGTGACTGAATAAAATGGTCGACAAACACGCGGGACCAAACAAACTGACCGTTAGGATCCCCCCTACACGCCTGGTGTACCAACTTTGAAACAAAAAAAATCCCCCGGCTTCAGGAGTCCTTGTAACCTTAGTTTCTGGATGACCCTCGTATATATGTTTTTCAAAATAAATTCAACGTGAAAATAAATTCGCCAGGTAGTACTTTTATAAGTTTAAACGTAAAATGATACAACGTATGTCGTGCGCTAATGTCAAGATACGTTTAATCTACAATAACTGGTACTACCGTAGAAGTAAGTCTACGCTCCGTACATTAGATTAATAGATACGATATTAAATAAGAAACAAGCATCTCGGTGCACGGGCTGAGTCGGTAATGAATGCTACAAGTTTTGTTCGTCTGTTGCTGAGCGATTGTAGAACTTTAGCGTCTCTGCAGAGAGGCCTCTCAGTTGGGCACATCTGCTCGGGGAATATCATAAATTTATATTTATTATATTAATAATGAAATCTATTGGGCTCGCATGTATTCAATTCGCTATTAATAACACGCCGGCCCCTTGCGAGACTCGCTCCGAACCGGGTGTGTGTTTTTTTCATTCCATTCTTATTAGATATATAAATTGTTTCGAAGCACTTATGTGGATGCTTTATACTTGTGACGCCACTACTGAATAAATGTCGATACATGCATGAGCATGGGCGTGTTTATGCAAAAAGGATTCACAAAAAATGTTTATTAATCGTTTAATTTTTATTATCAAATGAGGATATTTCTTTCAGAGTACTGAAAATTTAAGAAATGTAGTTTTTATACTCAATGAATAAAAAAAAACCTCCAAATAGTTAAATCCTAACGTTTATAGATAATTTTGATTTCATTTTTATTTATATTTTTTCCACAATATTGTATGGATTAAAATTATATATAATATTGAAATATTTTTTATTCATCTTTTTCAAAATATCATAATTACGGAGTTTATCAAGCCATGGAAATAACAGCATTCTTCGATAGTACCACAATTTGAAAGCTTGTAGTATCTTTATAGGTGCCTGAGTGAGTGTCATGCTTCGACATCATAAGACGACCTCCGTGGACTGGTGGTAAGACGCTTGTCTGCTGATCCGGAGGTTGCGGGTTCGATCCCCGCTGGAAACCAGATTTTTTAAATGGAATTCCAGTCTGGTTTTCACTTAGGGCCCATTAAAACATATTTCTGGTTGGTTGGAAGAGATTGCCACATGGCAATAAACTCGTCAGGTGAAATAAAAAAAAAAAAGTACGAAGAATATGACAATACCCTTACGCAAAATTCGCATACGCATAATTCGCATAGATCGAAATCGTCGTTGTAGAGGATATACTAAATTTCGTAGAAGCAGCTTCCTGCTATCTCCACTCCTTTTTTGATCTGTTGAGAATGGTCCAAACTACTGATCCTTCAGCCAGCAACCTAGATATTTATTTTCATAGGTTCGCTTCAAAAATGTCTTTATTCACATGGAGAATTAACCTTGTCTGTACTTTCTTTGTACTGAAAATCTGTCATTTTAAAACTTAACATATTGGTAATTCTAAGCAATGTGCACTCAGACAAATGCTATGTAGGTCCTTGAAAATAAATTATTCGAAATAAAACAGATATCGATCGAAATTAATCCAAAAGCAAAATTATGCAGACTTTAATGTGCCGGTAATTACGATAGTGGACTAAGTCATTTATTTGGACCTTAACGTTTGTATGTAATAACAAATATTTTTCCATTATGTAACAAAATATTTTTCAAAGTACTAACTGTTATAATGTAAATCTGTTATGAAATTATACATTTTTACGAGTATCATGTTAAAATGTGTGTTTTTTTGATACTTCATTACAACTGTTTTTTAACAATTTTTACTATTTTCACAATTAATCAAACATCTTTAAAACGACTTATAAGAAAAAATCTTTTAGTTATGTCAATAAACTGTTAACAGTATTCACTTACATTTTGTAATTATAATTAACATTAGAATAATACTAGACATTTCTTTTATTCAATAATTGAAGAGGAAAACTCATAAACCAATCAAGAGCCAAAAAATACGCAAAGAGTTATAAGAAAAAAATTGCACATTTTCTACAAAACGTTTTATTTGTGAAAAATAAAAAAAACATACAAATGATATAAAGCTATTTCTATAGTTTGAATTCACATATATGCCATTTATGGGTATATTGTCGCTTGTTGATAGACTGTTTTTCCATAAAAAAAATGAAAAATAAAAAAAAAACTGGTTTTTATGTGGTTTATGAGTTTTACTCTTTAATTGTACTTACTTTTTTTGAAGTTTTTTTTGAAGAGTACGAAAATATTCATGGGAAATTGGCGCAATGTATGGTAACAGATGTATTTTTTTTCTTTGTAAGTCAAATACTCTTATAAGGTGGAAACAATTGATTTTTTCGTATATTATCAACCTTCCTTTTTTTTAACCTGGCGAGTTTATTACCATGTGGAAATCTCTTCCAACCAACCAGAAATATGTTTTTATAAACCCTAAGTGTTAACCAGACTGGAATCCTATTTAAAAAAGTCTGTGTTCCAGTGGGGATCGAACCCGCAACCTCCGGATCGGAAGACAAGTGCCTTACCACCAGGCCACGGAGGTCGTCCTTTTGTGGATGAAAGATCTAAAATCTAAAATCTTAAATTCTGCACTATCATTTAAAGATATTTTATAAAACATCTGATCAATAAACAGATTCTCCCAACCAACTTTGCATTAAAAGTCATTAAACGGTGTAATTTTTTTCTTATTTCTATATTAGTAAAATATAAATAATTATAATATAAAATTCATCCTAAAATAATTTATTCTAGTTCCTGACTATTTCCACTGTTATATGTATCGGCACATTTAATAAATAAATTCATGCTGCATTCAGTGAAAACTCGACTATGTAAAGAAACACTGGAGTTATTTCATTCCTCTGTTTTATTCCCTACATACAGTATTTTATTCTCGACATACAGTACTTTATTCTTCTTGTTCCACTACAAAGTGGGTATTTTAAAATAAACTTGTTTTATCTTATAACGGTGTTACGAAGCATTTGAAATAGTCTTACAAATGAATGCAAGATAATTCACTTTTATCAGAATAATGTACAAAATAGACGAAGTAAAACTCTACAATAAATATATGCTCACATACCCATAAATATTTATAAATTAATATTTAAAATAACAACAATTATGGTGCAATATTATATTCTGTGAATATACATTTTCCTATTTCGAAATAAATTGACTTATCGTATTTTTTTTAGATCATACCCTTTGTAACATTTAAAGATGTATCAACATTCACAATTCACGTCGAATTGTAAACTTTTTATTGTATAATTTTAGATCATGCCCTTTGTAACTTATATAGATGTATCAACATTCACAATTCACGTCGAATTGTAAACTTTTTATTGTATAATTTTAGATCATGCCCCTTGTAACATATAAAGATGTATCAAAATTCACAATCCACGTCGAATTGTAAACTTTTTGTTGTATAATTTTAGATCATGCCCTTTGTAACACATATAGATGTATCAACATTCACAATTCACGTCGAATTGTAAACTTTTTATTGTATAATTTTAGATCATGCCCTTTGTAACATATATAGATGTATCAACATTCACAATTCACGTCGAATTGTTAACTTTTTATTGTATAATTTTATTGTACAGGTATAATACATTTGTTATACATAATACAACCTTGCAGGCTAGTTAGTTACCATGTAGAAATCTTCCAGTTAACTTAAAATACGTCAAAGATACCTTAAATTAAGACCAGCATAATACCAACGAGAGTCGCGCCCTGAACCCCCGACACGGCAGATAGGCGTCATACCAATTAAACCACGGATGTTGTCTTATGATTTTTTTTTCTTGGTCATTCCCTTAATTCTAAGGATTATAAAGACCGGGATTATAATTCATTCTTCTCCATTACAAATGATTTCTTGAATGAATTCCCTTCCTCTAGTTCCACTAATATTGATAGAGATTCGTTTTATATATTTTTTTCTTAAATTTGAACGAACTGTTATAGATTCAAAAGTTAAATGTATTATTTTCCCCTAGTTCAACATTCAGGCATAATCCTTTTGTATATTTTTAAAATTTAGTTTTGAAGAATATTTTTTTTTTTTTTTGAAAATTTGTCTTGGATTGAACAGTTCAACGTATTCAAGATAAGCTGGTTGGCCGGAAGTAATTGCTGTATTGCACTAGGCCCGCCAGATGTACATACCATGTTTAACTATGTACACAAAATAATAAAAATAATAAATGTGTATTTTGTATTTCGAGATAATGTATTATTTTTTTCATAATATTATATCTCCATCTTCCAGAAATACAAATTGTTTTATGAATAGAAATACTAACTACCAGAAATTAAAAATTTATTGAATGTACACGCAAATCTTTTCTGTATCATAATTGGTAGCATCATTTTTTTAAATTTCATTTATAAATACATTTGACTCGATTAATTAGCAGTTTAAAATAATATTTTAAAATAAGTAATTATGATTTTCTCAAAATACTTCTGTAGTTTGAAGGCTTTACAAGTTATTTGTATCATATATTATTATAGTTAAGGCATTAACATTGTGGAGGTTTAAATACATTGTAATTTGTTTTATCAAATACTGTTTATTTCCACCTTTTTGTAACGGTATAACCCTACCGGTTTCAATGTGCACACCTCATCTTCAGGGGAGGACAAACAAGACTCTTGTTTTTGCTCCCCAAGTGTCTTGTTTGTGCTCCCCTGAAGATAAGGTGAAAGCCTTGAAACCGGTAGGGTTACACCGTTACAAAAAAGTGGAATAAACAGTGTTTGATAAAACAAATTACGATATAAACTCTTGATTATTTGTTATTTACAAAAGATGCACTGCTAGTGTTTTTCATAACTCAAATTAGATATTGCTATTTCGTTATGTTGAACCACGTGTTTTGGCTCATATTGATAATTTATTTTTAAATATAAATTATTGTTAATGTTGCAAATATATAGAGCCAGAAAAATTTGTGTTTCGTGTTTTAAATAAATTCAAAAAAGTCCGTACAAAGCTATATTTTCTGTCAATTATGTATTTGACCTATAACATAAAATGTTTGATAAAATATAGCTATTTTACATCTTTTGACATACGAGTATTAGAGAAAATATATCATTTCGAAAATATAATTTATGACAGAATACGGAATTAAGGGATTAGGAACGAATGTGACATTAAACGTATTGAGAAAGATGACTGAGATAATTTAGATACATGGAACGATTTAATAAAGAAAGGTTAACAAAAGAAATAAAGATACATTGTAAATGTAAGTAGAAGGTGTTGTAGAGGAAGGCTAAAGAAAAGATGGTTGGATTATGATAAGTGTATGATATTTTGAAAGAAAGAAAAGTAAGAGCTGAATGAAAAGGTGTATTAATCAGGAAGAGGTAAAATTTGTATGTCGAGAAAAAAATGATAGTCCTAGTTCCTTTATGCCTACTCCAACAGAGAAACTACTTGACGGCATTTTTGTATGTATGTACGTTAAACTTTTATTTATATTCAATTAATAAATTCAACGTGTTTAAACGATATTTATTACTAACAATTATTTTATTACATTTGAAATGTAAACGCATTTTAATGAAATGTTATATTATATAAAAATATTTGAGTTGTTCTTTACTCGAGGCGATGCACCGCGCGCCGCCGAGCTATGACCTCCCACGACGAGACATCCTCGGTACAATAAGAATAAACCAACTTAATATTTTGAATCCAAACAATGAACAAATGAGCCCTTGAATTAAACGTTTGAAGAAAGTGACTATGTTTGGGCTATTAGGAATTTGTATGGAACCGACGTGGTTACTTACATGCCACAAACAGAACTATATAAATGTAAAATGACATATTTAAATCAGAAGATTTTGATTTACTCTTTACAATATAATTATAATTATTTTTAAGAGTATCGGAAAATTTAATTAATTTTTTTTACAGCATTAAATATTATATACACGACCTCCGTGGCCTGGTGGTAAGACACTTGTCTGTCGATACGGATTTTTTTAAATATGATTCCAATCTGGTTAACACTTAGGACCTATAAAAACATATTTCTGGTTGGTTGGAAGAGATTGACACATGGCAATAAACTAGCCAGGTTAATATTTTTTTTTTAAATAGTAAAAGTTTGTTGTCTATAGTATAGTTAAGGCATTAACGTTGTGGAGGTTTAAAGACATTGTAATTTATTTTTATCAAACACTGTTTATTCCACTTTTTTGTGACGGTATAACCCTACCGGTTTCAAGGCTTTCACCTCATCGATGAGGTGAGGTGATTTTGTTTTTTTTTTACAGTATTAAATATTATATAGACGACCTCCGTGGCCTGGTGGTAAGACACTTGTCTGTCGATCCGGATTTTTTTAAATAGGATTCCAATCTGGTTAACACTTAGGACCTATAAAAACATATTTCTGGTTGGTTGGAAGAGATTGACACATGGCAATAAACTAGCCAGGTTAATATTTTTTTTTAAATAGTAAAAGTTTGTTGTCTATAGTATAGTTAAGGCATTAACGTTGTGGAGGTTTAAAGACATTGTAATTTATTTTTATCAAACACTGTTTATTCCACTTTTTTGTGACGGTATAACCCTACCGGTTTCAAGGCTTTCACCTCATCGATGAGGTGAGGTGATTTTGTTTTTTTTTTACAGTATTAAATATTATATAGACGACCTCCGTGGCCTGGTGGTAAGACACTTGTCTGTCGATCCGGATTTTTTTAAATATGATTCCAATCTGGTTAACACTTAGAACCTATAAAAACATATTTCTGGTTGGTTGGAAGAGATTGACACATGGCAATAAACTAGCCAGGTTAAATTATTTTTTTAAAATATTAAAAGTTTGTTGTTTATACTCTTAGTTAAGGCATTAACGTTGTGGAGGTTTAAAGACATTGTAATTTATTTTTATCAAACACTGTTTATTCCACTTTTTTGTGACGGTATAACCCTACCGGTTTCAAGGCTTTCACCTCATCGATGAGGTGAAAGCCTTGAAACTGGTAGGGTTATACCGTCACAAAAAAGTGGAATAAACAGTGTTTGATAAAAATAAATTATAATATTAAAAGTTTTTTTTTTTATATCTATTCGTTTCGATTGGGTTTGAAAGTAATAAAATATTTAACGTGATTTTTAAAAACGCATTAATAATTAATGCACTTAACATTTTTTCCATTGGCTCTATTATTTGATGATTCTTTTATAAATATTTCGCAATGCTGCAAAAGCTCTATTGTTGTATTTGTTTAGTATATATGGCGATGATAATACGTTTAAAATTACCGTATTTGATGAGAACATAATTTTGCTATCAAGTTCCCATATTTTTTTTAAATACTTCACAGCATCGAGAAAAAAGCATATTTTATTTTATGAATTTTTTTTTTTTGTTATGTATTATTTTTATATTAATATGTTTAATAATTATTAATTTTATTTTATATTAAATTATTTTATTTTATTTAATACATATATACTTTATACTTAATATATAATTATAATAATATACATATTATTAATAATATTAATAATTATATTATTATTATATCATAATACTATTATAAATAATATAATAAAAATAATATAATAATAAATAAATAATTTTTTAAAAATAATTGATTTAATAATTAATAATAACAAAAATATTTATTAATATTAAAAAATATAAATGTTATATTATTAAGTGTATTATATTATTATTAAAATTATTATTATTTATCATTTAAAATATAAATTTTTTTTTTAAATTTAATTAAGAGAGATTTTGTTGAATTAAATTCCACATAACCATTTTTTATTTCATTGATTTTCTTGAATTTAATTCCACATAACCATTTTTTATTTAATTATGAGAGATTTTCTTCAGTTAAATTCCACATAACCATTTCCTAATCCTAAAAAAAAAAATCGTTAACAAATGGAAAAAAAGCAATGCATAAAATCATTTTTTTAGAAGCTAATTCTTGATTTTCTACCGCGCGCGAGTCTCACGCATTAGTGTTTTTTAACATATCTTTGTGCCAACGGAAATCAAACGCGCAACCTCCGGATTGGGAGACAAGCGTCTTACCAACTAGGCTACAGAGATCAGAGACTACAAATATTTTTATATGTAGTTTCACAAAATTAAAACTTTTAATAAAATACAACATTTAATAGTTTGAAACAACTGCAAGGCAATACATTATTACAAATCACGACAATTAAGCATTCATTAATCGATTTTTTCGTATTTTTAGCCAGCTACCGCTATTAAAAATATAATAAATTATTAAAGTCCAGAATATCAATAGTACCAAAATATGACGTCCGTTAGCCGTTAATAAAATATTGGTCCTAATTATGAGTCCGAATATTGAGCCTTGGGGGTATCGGCTGGGTGACAGGGCGAGAGATTGCGCTCCAGTGACCGAATCGTAATGCGATTCTCATCAATTCGAGACTCCCAACCCCTGATATTATTATGTTAGTGTGATGACCATATTACTTACCAGAAATTGCAATTATGATACGCAAACTCACACGTCTCGCTACTGGATATCTAAAATATTTAGGACAGGGGTGGTCAATTTTTTTGTGGCACGTGTCAAAACCGGTACTGGGACCGTTAATGTATTTTAAAAAAATTGATAGGCAAAATAAATAGTCTGTAAATGCGTGCATTGAAAATAATACATGAAGCGACAATATATGACAGAAAAAAGTTATAAAGGATAAATATGAACTTAAGGCTGATTTGTTAAGTAAGATGAAGAAGAGACGGAACATATACGAGTATATAGGGTCATATACGAGTATATAGGTTTTTTTTAAAATTCTTGAATAAAACACACAATTTGCTTTGATTTCAAAAAACTTTTTATTGGTCATTGAAGTATAATGTATGCCATTTAAACACAATAAACAATATCCGCCAAATGTCCACCTCTTGCAGCTCCACAGATGTCTACCTTTTTGTCAACATTTTCGATGATATTTTGGCATAATTGCGGTTCTAACTCACCAATTCAGCTCAGGAATTGATTGGGAGTCATTCTTATAGACCTGGATTTTCACGTAACCCGAGAGAAAATAGTCGAACGGTATCAGATCACACATGATCTTGGTGGCCAATTAACATCACCGTTTCCGGAGATTACAATAGATATAATAATTCTCAATTTTAACGCTCAAATGTCATAAGACACAGGCAAGTTCGCGACGCCATCTGTGTCATCCAGGAATTTAAAAAAAACCGCTCAATTTGAAAGACCCTTTATATAGTGCAAATATGAAAGCAAGGCGTGTGAGAGGAAAACTAAAGAAAATATGGTTCGATAAAGTAAATGAAATTCTGAAAGAAGGAAATGTAGGAAGTCAGAGCACTTGTAAAGGTTGTATGAAAAGGTTTATGTTTGTAGAAAAGGCTAACGATGTGTTTCGAGATAGTAAAGTTTGGCGCTCTGTAATATCTGCCAACTCCGACAAGTAAATGTGGTTATTGTATGGTTTTATGTATCAAAATTTGAATACCTGAAAACAAGGTTATATGCTCCGATTTTCCCAGTTTTTTATAGCGCTGTTTTGTAGTATTTTCATCACTGAGAACACTGTGTGACGTATACCGTCGAATTGCTTATATACTGCTTCGAAACGCTCTAAAGGATATTTTAAATATAGACGACCTTACCAGCCCGGAGTAGTCACAGTAGAATAATTTGTGATACCATCGGGAATCGAACCAGGGACCCTTGATTCGTGAACCAATGACTTAACCACTGAATCATGAGGGTCGAATAATTCTTATATTGATTTTTTATCGAATATAAATACAATCACATTATATGAGTGTCATATTTAATAAATATTCAAATAATTTAAATATCAATTTGGGTACTTATTGCAAGTAAAAAAATAAATATGTACTTACGTTGCATTGTATTATTTTTACATTTTATTATATGACACATTTTGCGTCATATTTAAAGGCAAATACATAATTGCTTGCAGCATAAAAGACCCTGGCGGGCCGAGGATTGACCATGCCTGATTAAGGATGATGTTCATTGAAGCAAATAATGTAATTTACATGGATTTGAGCGCTTGCGTGCAATGTCACCGTTGGCAAGTCTTAATTACCAAGGGAAGGAAAACCCTCTGAAAGGACGTTATCACTCTTGTTACATATTGCTGTCTACAATTTTAAGAGTTGCATACTCATTTGGCTTAAATGCACATGTGGTTATTTATTTATATATTTAACACTTCATTATAAAAACAAGGCATTGACGGGCCTATTGCCAGATGTTAGTCTCTTCCAACCAAATTATTTTTAATTTTTATGAAATTTATAAACAATTGTCGTCATTACTGGGCTTCGTAGTCGAGTATCTCATCACCATTGGAATGTCAATGCAGTTGAAAAGCGAAACTGTGTCGCGTAATTAGATTTTTTAAGTGAGTGGCATGTTTTTTTTTTTCTTTTTTTTTTTTTTTTGAAAAAATACATTAATAACATATGTACATAGTAAAAGTGCGATATCATCAAAGGATAAACAAGGGATGGTAGAGTGGAATGAAAAATCAGGAATGATATACGTTATATTACCGACTAGAAATTAAAACCTTTTTCGGTCGCTTCTTAAAGCATCCCAAAAAACCGAACGATTCTGACATTGGTTTGTAACTGGTTCCAGAGCCTCACTGCATGGACAGTAAAAGTTCACTTAAACTAAGCATAATATTCTGATATCCTGGGTTTCATTAATTACAGCAATTTTAATATTTTTATATACAGTTATACCTCGTTTTACGTTTCCCCTGTAAACGATACCTCGCTTTTACGTAATTAACAAAACATTTTTTTATGTAAGTTACAATTGCTAGAGAAAAAAATCTCGAAAGATATTCGAAAATATTGACCAATTTTTTTTCAACCCGTAATAAATTGCTATAAACATAACAGTTGAAAAATAAATAGATAAAATATTACCTTACTTTATTCTATTTGTAACACACCAGCCTTATGCAATGTCTTTAGCAGGCTTTCTCTTATACATACATATATTACTATATATCCCGCTGTTTTCCTGCTAACTTAGGCAGACAGAAAACAGCTTAGACTTTCCTATCTTTCCTAGCTCTAGACTTTCCTACCTTGTCATACAGATCCTACGAATTTCTTAGTTTTTACTTTTCCATTTTTCAAACTATCATTCCCTTGATCAAAAAATTTTTTCTTTGGTCTTCCTCTACCGCGCTTCCCACTCATATTTGTTCTGTATAGTTTTGTTAATCTTTCTTAATTTATTCGTTCCAAGTGCTCAAACCATCCTTAGAGTATTCTTCTTCGCCGTACTCATCACATGCTCAGCATGACCAGGCGACTCAGCAGGGTCCATATGTCTGTGACATTTGCGGGGGGGAGTGCGCATTCAGGATCGGGCTATTTTCTCACAGAGGATCACACGATCGACGTGACAGAACGGTTCAAGACTGACGTTGGAGTGGTGAGGGGATCCTCGACTACGAGGCCCGGCAACGACGACGACTTATCACATCATCCTTGAGTTCACATTCATCCTTACTCACTTACAAGTGATGGATAGCTTGTTCGGAGTGTCGGTCCGATGGTAGGACACCTTACTCCTTCATCGGATAAGTTCTGACTGTTAAGATATTTATTGGAAATTTTTGGATCTTTTTGGGAATCGGGAAAGGATAGGTTTGTGGTAAATGTTGTGATTTTATGAATGATTATGAGAAATTATAAACGATTCAATACATATATAAATATGATGATATATACATAATATTAAATACAAATATACATAAATTTGTGTCGTCACACACTGTTTTATATTGAATGGGTGAAAAAAATAAATAATGATGGTGAATAAATTATAAGAATGAATATAGTATATGTAGATAAGTAAATGAGTGGGGAAACGTGTGTGACTTTTATAAATATATTAAGGTGTAGAAAATGTTTATTGAAGGTGAGAAATGCGGTTGCCTATGGGGGTAAACTGTCTGCCGGAGGAATTATCGATGATGGGGTGTTCAGAGTGACAATCGGCGGGTCATTTGGGCCTTACTCACTATATTTTATCATTCACTGTTCATGTGGTGTATTTTTCTAAGTCTAAACATTTCTACAGTATTTATTCGGATTTTTCCCGTCCATGTTTTACTCAAATACATTAAACCATTTATTCATGTATTTTTCCTAAAGTATTTATTTCATGGATACTTTTTTTAATCATGTATTTTTCATGTCCACGTTTTTCTCCAATACATTAAACCATTTAATCATGTATTTTTCACGTCCACGGTTCACTCCAATACATTAAACCATTTAATCATGTATTTTTCCTAATGTATTTATTTTATAGGTACTTTTTTTAATCATGTATTTTTCATGTCCACGTTTTACTCCAATACATTAAACCATTTAATCGTGTATTTTTCCTAATGTATTTATTTTATTGGTACTTTTTTAATCATGTATTTTTCACGTCCACGTTTTGCTCCAATACATTAAACCATTTAATCATGTATTTTTCACGTCTACGTTTTACTCCAATACATTAAACCATTTAATCATGTATTTTTCCTGATGTTTTTATTTTATTGGTACTTTTTTAATCATGTATTTTTCACGTCCACGTTTTACTCCAATACATCAAACATTTAATCATGTATTTTTCCTAATGTATTTATTTTATGGGTACTTTTTTTAATCATGTATTTTTCCTAAAGTCTTTATTTTATGGGTTCTTTTTTTAATCATGTATTTTTCCTTATGTATTTATTTTATGGGTACTTTTTTTAATCATGTATTTTTCCTAAAGTATTTATTTTATGGGTTCCTTTTTTAATCATGTATTTTTCCCAAAGTATTTATTTATGGGTACTTTTTTAAATTCGTGTATTTTTATAGGTATCCAGTAAGATTATGTTATATATTATTTAAAATAAACTTGAATAACAACCATGCCGCACCTTGGAATCAAGATGGATCATCCTAGACATGCAATGCGGGCTAAATTGGGTTATAATTACGTAGTAATTACGAGTATATATTATAAAGCGAAACAATAAGAGTTGAAGCAATATGTTTTGGATATAATAATTATTTTATATTTTTTACGAAGAGAATACAAACTCCTAAATTACGATTTAAAAAAAAGCTTTATGTTTCTAATGATATTGGGGTAACGAGACAATTTTTTCATAATTTTAATTGAATTTAATTTGATTATAATACCACGTCAGAATTTTAGTTCTTAAAAAGTTATCATTTTAAAATTAAATTGACATTAAAAATGTGTATGAATGTATTTGAAATTATCCAATTTATCATAATTGTCGAGTAATTAGGTGGGTTTTCTTTTCAAAATATATCTACTAGTATATCCCCTTAAAAAGATAAATATCCATAATAATCGATTAAAATATAATGCTTTAATTTCAGAGATATATTTGTAATTGATAATTCGATTAGACTTTGTCCCGGCTTAAAGGGATAGGTTAAAACAGAATCGACTAATTCTTCATTCAATTTTGTTCCGTCTTAAAGGGATAAGTCAGAGCAGTGTCGTTTTATTCTTCCATTCGACTTTGTTCCGACTTAAAGGGATAAAGTCAGAACAGAATCGAATAATTCTTAATTAAATTTTGTTCCGTCTTAAAGGGATAAGTCAGAGCAGTATTGTTTTATTCTTCCATTCGACTTTGTTCCGACTTAAAGGGATAATTCAGACCCCAATCGTTCTATGTATTCCTCTCATAGATTTTACTTTGACTTAAAGACACTTCATAATCAATATAAAACTATAACACTACCACTTTGTTTTTTCCACTTTATTATTTTGGAACTTCATAATCAATATAAGACTATAACACTACCACTTTGTTTTTTCCACTTTATTATTTTGGAACTCCATAATCAATATAAAACTATAACACTACGAGTTTGTTTTTTCCACTTTATTATTTTGCATTTCAACACTTACTGTTTAATCATCAGGTGAGTTGAGAAGAGCTGTAAACAACAAAGAGTCTATGCACTTTTATTATATACCCAAAACAAAACACACATCAATACGATGTGATCAATATAGTATATAATATAATTAAGTTCTTGTCAACTCAGCTGATAATGACACAAGTGTCGAAATACAATATGATATGCAAAAAATATAGAGCAATTATAAGTGACATTGTTTAAATTTTATTGATTTAGTTTTGTTTTCAATAAACTTAAAAAATTGTCAAATGGAGAGAATATTTATATTTCGTAATAAGTAATGTGAAAATTACTTCACCACTTTTTATCACCTTTAATTCGTTAAAAAACATTATTTACTCTATTTTTTTTTATATTTCGTTATAAGTAAGCATAATTTATATTTTGTAATAAGAAATGTTGATAAAAAATTGGCTCGCCATTAAATCTTACCGTTTACTCGTTAAAAAAACATTATTCTAACTTTTTTTTATATTTCGTTATAAATAAGCAGAATTTATATTTCGTAATAAGAAATGTTGATAAAAAATTTGCTCACCACTAAATCTCACCGTTTACTCGTTAAAAAAACATTATTTACTCGAACGTTTTTTTATATTTCGTTATAAATAAGCAGAATTTATATTTCGTAATGAGAAATGTTGATAAAAAATTTCCTCACCACTGAATCTCACCGTTTACTCGTTAAAAAAACATTATTTACTCGAACGTTTTTTATATTTCGTTACAAGTAAGCAGAATTTATTTTTCGTAATAAGAAATGTTGATAATAAATTTCCTCACCACTAAATCTCACCGTTTACTCGTTAAAAAAACATTATTTATTCTAACGTTTTTTTATATTTCGTTATAAATAAACATAATTTATATTTCGTAATAAGAAATGTTGATAAAAAATTTCCTCACCACTAAATCTCACCGTTTACTCGTTAAAAAAACATTATTTATTCTAACGTTTTTTTATATTTCGTTATGAATAAGCATAATTTATATTTCGTAATAAGAAATGTTAATATAATGTTTCGTAATAAAAAATAATGTTTCGTAATAAAAAATAAACATTATTTACTACGGTTGTAATATTTCGTAATTAAAATTTCATAATAAGCAAATACAATATAATTTATTTTTTCGTAATAATTAATGCTGAAAAAAATTCCTCACCACTCTGTCGCTTTTTACTCGTATAAAAAAAAACATTATTTATCCCAACATTCTTTATATTCCGTGATTAAAATTTCGTAATAAGTAAAAATAGTATAAATTTCGTAATAGTAATGTTGAGAAAACATTTGTTCACAATTCTTCGTCACATTTTACTCGTTAAAAAAACATTCTTTATTCTAACGTTTTTTACGACTTATTATTTTTTTTTATCAAACCGCAGTGTCATACGAACGAAATGACTTCCAGTTTTTCATCTATTCACCAAAAAAAAATTTAATACTAGTAATTATTAGTTAAAATTACAATTTAAATGTAATAACATATGTTATGGGTAATTTGAAGTTATATAATTAACGTGGCAGGGCCCGGACCGCAGGACGTCTCACCTGCACCGCTTGTACGAATCCAATTTCATTAATATTATATATTTCGCGCAATAATTATTAGAATCATTCACAAATATTACTTTCCTTAGAAGAACCAGGGACCGGGGAGTGTGATACCATTGTGTATTTTAACCGTATTATTTTTATATTAAAAATGATTTATTTGTGATAATGATAGACAATTACTCACGATCTAGTAATATTGTTATACATTGTATATAACCCTTCCTTCCCGGTTATGTTTAACTAGTTAGTACAGATTGCTTCTAAAAACTTTAATATCTCTATAAATATAATAAATACTGGGTTCAGATTTTAGGTATTCCTCCGTAATACATTTACGTATTGAATGAAAAAAAATTATATTAATAATAATTAGCACTTATTGGCCACATCAGAGATATTTTGTGAAAATCGGGAATAAATTCACCGATACAATCAAACGTTCCTAGTGTGTGATGTAGGTATATTAATTCTAAAAAAACCGCTATGGGTGAGGAAGTGACGCTATTCACGTCTCACTGTACTTCGGTATATGGGAACGCAAGAAATAGAATCTCAGTTCGCTCGCTTCAGTAGCTCTCGGGCAATCGTTTGAGGTGGTCACTTCGCCCGTTTTGTGAACGTCGGCCGAGATGTTTTTTTTTTTTTTTTTTCATATTTTCAGCAATTAAATTTCAATTATTATCACTTTTGACTCTAAATTTAATTAATTTAAGCGATTAGCTATGAATATTCTTATTTTTCCGATTTATATCGCTCATTTTTACATGTGTATTGAATACACAGCACAGGTACGCGCGGATGTGTTTAGCACAGGAAGGGAAATGTTAATATAGATGTCGAATGGTGTGTTGCGATAGGAAACAAATTCAATGGGTCACTAAAATATATATACTCACACCGGACAGTATTAGAATCTGCTAAGATAATAGTCCACAACAGTATTTTGGTATCAACTTTGTTGTATGGGAATGAAATATTGACGTGAAAAAAAGACTGAAAGAATCGAATAAATAATGTAGAATTGCATGGATTGCGATGAATATATTGTACAATATTGGATAAATTATTTATTTAACACTTTTATTGCAATACAATCTGGCGGGCTTATTGCCAGGTGGCAATCTCTTCCAACCAACCATACAAAAGTAAATTAAGCAAGTTACGTGGTCGCATAAATCATTCAAATTACTATCCATCCCCACGAAATCCATAAACATATACGCGAGAACATGCCCATGAACCCCACAAAGACGGACAATCACCCGAACATTATTTTTCATTTAAAGTGAGATATCATCAATCAAAAGGAAAGGAAAGGATGGTGGAGAGGAAAGGAAAAGAAAAATCAGGATATATATATGGATGGACAATGTATGACAGAATACGAAAAAAAAAATGTTAGTCATTAATGTGAACTTAAAGGCTGGTGTGTTGTTGAAACGTAGAAAGTCAGTGAAATCGTAGAATATATACGAATGTAGAAGAGGCTAACGATGTTTGTGGAGATAGGAAACTGCCGCTCTATTTATTTTGTCTACCCCGATGGGGAAATGGTGTGATAGGATGTATTTTTTTCTTCATTACCGGGAATCGAACCCGAAGCAGCCGTGTGTAAAATAATAATTTAACTTTTTAACAACGGTGTTGTCTACCAGACGACTAATTCGACTGCATGTTAAATCGTAACGAGTGTTGAGGTGTTGGCTTTGAACTGTCACGCGGCTACCGGTTGTATTGAGGGAAGATGCTCACTAGCGGCCATCTGCCGTGGCGGGTCTTGGATACAGTAAGATATAATTGCATAAGATAACATCCACACAAAAAAATGAGCCGTTCAAGGCAATCGTAACACATTTTTGAATTTTTTTTAGAAATTACTTTGTATAGTTTCGGATATTTTTTTTTATTAAATACAATTTTATATACGTATACAATATTTCAATCGTAATTTGTTTGATAAAAAATATTTTTTCCACTTAAAATAACGGGTTAACCCTACCGGTTTCAAGGTTTTCACCTAATCATCAAGGGAGCAAAAACATTACAATAGTTTGTGTTCCCTTGATGATGAGTCAAAGCCATGTCTTGAAACCTCTACAGTGCTAACTATAAATAATATATCCACTTAACAAACCAAGTTAACCCTGCCGGTTTCAAGGTTTTCACTAAATCATCAAGGGAGCAGTTTGTGCTCCCCTAATGATAAGTCAAAGCCATGTCATCAAACCTCTACAGTGTTAATTATAAATAATGTGGTTTTAAAATAACTTATTTTCATACATACATATCATTGTAATTTATTTTTATCAAACACTGTTTATTCCACTTTTTTGTAACGGTATAACCCTACCGGTTTCAAGGCTTTCACCTCATCTTCAGGGGAGCACAAACAAGACATCTTCAGGGGAGCACAAACAAGGAGTCTCGTTTGAAAGCCTTGAAACCGGTAGGGTTATACCGTTACAAAAAAATGAAATAAACAGTGTTTGATAAAAATAAATTACAATGTCTTTAAACCTCCACAACGTTAATGCCTTAACTATAAACAACATACATACCATCACATCACTTCACTATTGGAGTAGGTAGAAATGACTTTCCTATCTAGACACACATATTTATCTTTTTTACATCTATACACTTTCTCATACAGCTTATACGATTTCTCTGTTTTTTTTAATTGTTTGAAATAAGTATTCGTTTTTTTTTTCAAATTGCAATCTGCCTAGGGTCGTTTGAAAACTGTCCTACACATATAAAATAGTGTTTCTTGTAGCCTCCTGTAAATAACCAACGAAAAATATTGACTAATTTGTCTTTTTTCTTTTGAAAAAAAAAATGCAAACTCCATAAGTTAGTTTTTTTTATTGAATGAGGAGTTTCATACTTTTTGAACGTTAACATTTCAATCCTTTCAGATAAATAATAATTTTTTTTTTCTCATGAAGTATTCATATGAAATGAAAAAAAAATCGCGATGCGAGGAACCAATCATTGTATGATCTTGCTCTTTCACTGTATACAATATAATTGCTCTTTCACTGTATACAATATAATTGCTCTTTCACTGTATACAATATAATTGCTCTTTCACTGTATACAATATAATTGCTCTTTCACTGTATACAATATAATTGCTCTTTCACTGTATACAACTAATTGCTTTATAACATTGTTTTCCAACCCAGCAGAAAGATATATTTAAAGTGAAAACTAGATTTTATATATTATATATTATATTTGAGAAAAAAAAAGGGTACCAACGAGAATCGAACACAAAACCTCCATGTCGCAAAATAGGTGTCTTATCAACTAGTCATAAGTGTCTTATCAAAATATGTGTCTTATCCTAGATATTGTTATTTGTTTAACGTTAAGGGTTAACCCTTATCATGGCATTGTAACACAGGTGTTACACTAATTTAGGTGTTTAAAAAAAAATCCAGAAACAGTAACGTAATTTCAAATATGGCAACACATTCAAATACTATACATGCACTGTTATATGCAGTGGTATCATCTGGTGATAAATATTGACAACGCTACAATCTTTCAAACGACATCGGGTCAATATGTCTGGACAGCGTGGGTCCGTTTTGAAAATTGGGGTAAATAATCTAAATATCTTATTAATCACTACATGTAGAGAAAAAATATTCAAACCATTTATTTGTTGATAATTCAGCTATGTAAATGTTGTTCTTGTTTTAGATTATATAATCATTTTATAGCCCTTTTTGTGTTTTATAAAAATTGATATTTTGTCAATGTAACGTGGGTGTTACATATAAATTTTTTTAACGAAAAGTAGAGATTTTTTTTCCCTCAATTTTCCTTCATAACTTACCATATAACAATGAATCACCAAAGAAAAACGTAAATAATAATTTGGATAAATTGAACATTGCCAAGATAAGGGTTAAAAAAATTATTTTATTAAAAATAATTCACATCGTTAGCGTTTTGCATGACGATATATTCGCTCGTAAGTCAAATCGGGTAGTTATGAAATAATAATAATCCTTTGTCAAGTGATTCTTGAATGTGTCTTGGACAACAACGACGAAGGACGTTCTCGTACGGCGTGATGCCATTCATGAAATACTGATGCGTCTTGATATGTTATGTTCGCCAACTTTGTAACATTTTGTTGTGGTTTGTGTATACAAATACACATATACGAGTATATTGTTACAATTAACACTTTGTGTCCCGATCTCGTGTTTTAACGTGTTCAACTAAATTTGCTTTGAGTCCAGGTCCCTTGTTATCAAGTGATCGACACATCTTCTAAAAAAATGACATATTTCTGACATCGAGCAAATAATTTTGTAAACATCTCAATCTTTAAACCAAACTTTTTCACCCCGTAGACAACTTGCCGATTTTTTTAGTTTTCCGTAGACCCCCCCTGCCTGCCTAATATTGAATTTTCCTAAACTTATTAACTTCAAATGTGTTTTTGACAGCTGACACAGTGCTGTTCACCTTGATAAGGTTTTTTGTAGAGTGGACAATTGTAAAAAAAGAAAAATATGTACAATTTTTATTCATACCTTTATTGAAAAGACACAAAATGAAAGTAAATATTTGGCTTTGGAACGAAACAAATCAAAACCTAGTAAAGTTCTTACATAAAATGAATACACAAATAATACTGTTAATGAGAGGTATGAACCTGATGCTCTGATAGCAATGGTTTAATATTTGGCTTCAAATTAGTGAGGTATGGTCTTAAATCTTCACGTTCAATGATTTGCATTCGATTTCTTTATTTTTAGTATATCTATGTCTAAGATAAGTATTATGTACACACAATCTGTGTTAGGTGTAATAAGACATTTACGGAACGCCTAAATATCGATGATGATCTGCTTAAATGGGATCCGCTCACGTGGACCCCATTTACATCTCGTGCACCATCAATTTCTTATCTCGCTGACATAGACCCCCTTGCAAGTCGAAATCGACCCTTGGGGGTCCATATGTACCACTTTGGGAATATTTGCTTTAAACGATAGTCTTCTGGTTTCTATGATGGACAATACGTTTGATCAGTGGTTCACATACTGTTTCGGTTCATAGCGCTCGTAGCGCATCATGATTTTTCCACGGTGCCCAAACTAACCTAACACTTATTTTGGTGTGGTAAGGTTAAAAAATAAATGAAATAATTGTATCTTTCAGTTATACTCCTGCTGACCACCTAAGCATTCGCATTTCTGCTGTTTCAAGTTGCCTAGAGTAGGAGCTGTACATAATCCAACATTCTAAGCCATACATAATTGCGGGTCTAACGATAGTCTGGTATACCTTTCCTTTCAGTTTTATAGACATTTTTGGGTCACACAAGACTCCTGTTACCGATCTGAATTTCATCCATCCCACACTTATTTTATGGTCAACATGGTCTCCGTATTTGTGAATGAGTGAGCCCAGACACTTAAATGAGTCACAGCCGGCTAATATTTCCCCATCCAGTTGCATTGAAGGAATTGTGGCATTTGGGTCTTCAAATGACAGATACAGATATTATGTCTTTTTCCTACTAATTTTAAGCCATTTTCCTCAAGGATCTTTCTTCATCTCTCACATCTTTCTCCATTTCTCGTCACAATCGTATCAACACATCGATGGTCTAATAAAAAAACCACGCCAGTCTAATTTCAGTGAAAATATTAAAATATTCCGCAGCGCCCCTGTAAGCTAGCCGGCGATTCGCGGCGCATACTTTGGGAACCACTGCCCTAGATAATAAAAATATGCATTAATTGATTTGTTATAGAGGTTCTGACGTCACCTTATCAATGTGCAGTGAAGTGTCAGATCTTGAAGATTTTGACATATGAATCTGAAGACTGGTGCTGATTCCTCTTAAGCGGTTGTCAGAGACTACTATATGCCTCAACATGCGTAATATGTGTTTCATCAACTGATGAAAAAAATGTGCGGAATATGCCAAGTATATGCTAAGCACAAGAAGATAATTTAGACCATGTGCATGTGTAAGGAGTGTGATGTAGCTCTCCACAAAGGAGAAGGCACTAAATTAAATTATTCAAGTATTTTAAATTTTGTTTTTTTTTTATGAATAATTATTTAAAGTATGTTGTTGGGGTTTTATATTACATTTTACAACAATAAAAATAAAATTCTTTGAACTTCTCAAGGAAACAAACATTAACCAAAAATATAAATTATTAATTCATTCAATATTACGTAAAAATAATTTAACTGTTGACATAGCAGAAAAACATGTTAGAATGACAAAAAATACATTTTTTTCGACTTAAACCAATAAAAAAATAACTAATATGTAATAGAACATTTGGCACCGCTTTAAGACTATACAAATAGACAAAAATGTAATAAATTATAATTAAGTTTAAAAAATCGAAGATATGAGAATAAAGTACGACTAACAATTACACCAAGATATGAGAATAAAGTACTACTAACAACTACACCAAGATATGAGAATAAAGTACGACTAACAACTACACCAAGAGATGAGAATAAAGTACAGTGTAATTTATTTTTAACAAACACTGTTTATTCCACTTTTTTATGACGGTATAACCCTACCGGTTTCAAGGCTTTCACCTCATCTTCAGGGGAGCGCAAACAAGTCTTGTTTGCGCTCCCCTGAAGATGAGGTGAAAGCCTTGAAACCGGTAGGGTTATACCGTCATAAAAAGTGGAATAAACAGTGTTTGTTAAAAATAAATTACAATGTCTTTAAACCTCCACAACGTTAATGCCTTAACTATAAACAACAGAATAAAGTACGACTAACAACTACACCAAGATATGATAATAAAGTACGACTAACAATTACACCAAGAGATGAAAATAAAGTACGACTAACAACTACACCAAGATATGAGAATAAAGTACGACTAACAATTACACCAAGAGATGAGAATAAAGTACGACTAACAACTACACCAAGATATGATAATAAAGTACGACTAACAATTACACCAAGAGATGAGAATAAAGTACGACTAACAACTGCACCTAAACTCGTATAATTCAAGTATTTCAAACAAATGTTGTTTAAAAACCATGTTTCATAACAGTATTCTTAATATTTACTTAGATATAGCAACTTTAGTGAACCCTTTTCAAAAATAAGAATTCGTCAAAAATAAAAATTCGTCAAAAATAAGAATTCGTCAAAAATAACAATTTGTCAAAAATAAGAATTCGTCAAAAAATAAGAATTCGTCAAAAAATAAGAATTCGTCAAAAACAAGCTGGGCACTGGGAAAGGTCGTGATTTTGATCGGGTCTTAAAGTGTTAAAATTACCCGGACGCATATGAGACAAAAAAATGCATTTTATTTAAGAATTAACTTTGTCGGCAAAATCGATCAACTTTAATTATATGAATGTAATGTCGAAAACTTTTTATTTATAAGAGTTGGTTATTTATTTCAATACATAGCGTCATGTCATATATGTAATAAATGCAACCAGTCTTTAGTATAAGAAAAACATGTCACTACAATGTTACATCAGAGTATATCGTGTATAATTCATTATAAGTGCAGCGCATTTATCATCATCATCATCATCTATAATAATTAATATCCTAATTGGAACGCATACTATTGGGTGTTAACATAAGTTGTGTCCGTTTTTTTCCAAATGAAGAGAACAATAGGACACAACAACAAAAAATTACAACAAATTAGTCAATAATGTATTCTCCTTCATTATTTTACAACAAATTAGTCAATTATGTATTCTCCTTCATTATTTACAACTTATTGCCAACGTTCTACAAGTTTTTCAATGCCTGTGCGATAAAAACCATCCGGTCTTGACTAGAGGAATTCGTCCAACCATGTCCGCAATTTGACGTCATTATTGAAGGAAAAACCATCGACGAGCTGTCCTTTCATACATAGCATCTTCACCGTACACTTCGCAAATATCGCGAGCAGCTTTATTCCATCGATTGAACGTGAACAGAAGGAGGTGTCGAAAATGCTCACTTTCGTCTACTTCATATTCCATTTTGAAGGCTTGTAATCAAATAAAATAATACATGTAACGTAAAAGCAAACACAATATCTTGTAAAGCAGAAAATTTTCTTTCGAATGACGTATAACCTTTACCATTTTATTGTACTTTTGGTGCTCATTTTTTAAATTGGAAAAAAAACGGACACAACTAATTAACACCCAATACATACACTATTATAAAATCCACGAAAAAGAAACTGGCCGACGTACACAAAATGGGCGAAGAGACCACCTCAAATGGATACCCTAGAGCTACTGAGAGCTGAGACGGGACTCGGTCTCGGACTGTTATACCTCGAAGGAAGAAACACAATTGCGAACTGAGGTTCTATTTCTTGCGTTCCCATATACCGAAGAAGAGTGAGAGTGAGACGTGAATAGTGTTGCTTCCTCACCCATAGCGTTTTTTTAGAATAAATATACCTACGTCGCACAAAGGCGCACGTTTGATTGTATTGGTGAATTTATTCCCGATTTTCACAAAATATCTCTAATGTGGCCGATAGGTGCTAAACTAACTAACTAGTTAAACATCACAGGGAAGGAAGGGGTAATCACGTTGCTGCAATGCCGCCTTTGTTTCTGAAATAAAGACGTCACCACAATAACCTTCTTGATTCTTAAAGCTTTCTTAGCTTTCTACTGTTTTTGATGATATCTGTTTTATGCAAAATACTATTTATTGATCTCAGTAACTTATGGAGATAACACGGTCTATGTGACCATCCCCCCATCTCTATTTCACACCTTGCTCTCCCTTTTAAATGCATAATCTATATGAGTCTAGGACTTAAAAATCAATTGCCATCATGATTCATTGATTTTTAATTATAAACCACACAATTTCAATATTTTGTGAAGTTCCGATAGTTCCATGAAAATTCCTTAATGAGTTTAATAAGTATTAGCGAGGCACTGATATAAGTTTGGAATTAAATCAAATTCAATTATTATACATTTTTGTATGAATCATTAAATTATTTAAATATTTAACATTTACGAGTATATACGAGTATTGTAATTTGTTTTATCAAACACTGTTTATTCCACTTTTTGTAACGGTATAACCCTACCGGTTTCAAGGTTTTCACCTCATCATCAGAGGAGCACAAACAAGACTGACCCCTGATGATGAGGTGAAAACCTTGAAACGGGTAGGGTTATACCGTTATAAAAAGTGAAGTAAACAGTGTTTGATAAAACAAATTATAATGTAATTTATTTTTATCAAACATTGTTTATTCCACTTTTTTGTGACGGTATAACCCTACCAGTTTCAAGGCTTTCACCTCATTTTCAGGGGAGCACAAACAAGACTGACCCCTGATGATGAGGCGAAAACCTTGAAACGGGTAGGGTTATACCATTATAAAAAGTGAAGTAAACAGTGTTCGATAAAACAAATTATAACGTAATTTATTTTTATCAAACACTGTTTATTCCACTTTTTTGTGACGGTATAACCCTACCAGTTTCAAGGCTTTCACTTCATCTTCAGGGGAGCACAAAGTTTGTGCTCCCCTGAAGATGAGGCGAAAGCCTTGAAACCGGTAGTGTTATGCCGTCATAAAAAAATGGAATAAACAGTGTTTGATAAAAATAAATTACAATGTCTTTAAACCTCCACAACGTTAATGCCTTAACTATAAACAACCAATTACAATGTCTTTAAACCTCCACAATGCCTTAACTATAAATAATATTTATATACATACTTGTATTTTGTGTAACATGTATTTTAGAATTCACGTATTTATTAATTTAAATTGTTTTGTAAATAATATTAATGGTTAAATTGATTATATAAATAAATAAATATGATAGACGCCGTCGTGTCATACGTTCATCTATATTTTGGCTCGTATTTGCTCTATTAAAGTTCTGTTTAGAAATTCTGTCTAGCATTCTAAGTAATATATTTACATTATGCAACGATACTCATACCTAGAACATTGTTTAAGTATTCCGTTTCAGATAACGGAATGACAAACAATGCCTCGGTTGAAAGAAACAAAAAAAAACATGTACTCATGGATTTTTAAGACGCGTAATACGAATATAATTATGCAGAAATGAGTCATACACTGTCAGAACACTTGCAACAAACATCACGTTTCGTTTGAAACTTGAAGACTTTAGTTATTCGTATCAAGTTCATCATCTTAGATAATGGGATTTCATTACATATGTATCAACTTAAAATACAAGTCTTGATCGTTATTATTGGACTTTACTAAAGAATATCTCTCCAATGCTTGGCGAACGCAACACCTCTGTCACTCGTCCGAAGGATATAAGTCGAACCCACATTTAATTGGGTAGTGAGCTGCAAAATATCAACCACACGTAGAGAGGTGTGTTATGTCGGAATTCAGGAGTTTGATGGTGATGATTGAAAATAGCCACTTTCTTCAGCATTTATTAGATGACAATTACTATACAATGATTACATGTTAGTATAACACGGAGATAATTTCAAAGAGAAAAGTGCTTTAGTGACCTTGTTCCTCGCCCACAAGAATGTATCTGTTTAATTTGATCCTTATGGACCCTTAATATTGTATATTTATCTTCGTGAAAGAGGTATCTTCATATCTTTCCAATTGAGAGTTTAGGAGCAGGAGCAAAGGGTAAATGTGGTCAGATAATATATATTTCGTTTTAGATAAACAAAAGGAAACTACTTTTATAGCGCTTCACTTATCTGCAGGGGATAAGAAGCGAGTTCATTAATAAATGAAGAAAGTGATGAAATATTCAGTATAAAGAAATGTCTGATGATAAGACAGGTGACCCTTAAGTTCACTTTATGGACGGAAAAGTAAGATATGTGTCCATCACATAACAGGTGGTTGATATTTTGCAGCTCACCACATGTGCAGGTAGAGTCATTCGAGATTCCCCATTTGACTAAGTTGTCCCACGTCCGATTCACTTTCGTCTAGGGTTTGTGCAAGCTCTTCCACGTGCGATAGTCGAGGTTTCCTCCTGGATAGAGGCACTCCGTCATTTGTCAGTCAACATTGTGGTCAGTTACGCGCTCCATTATTGACAAGACAGTCAGACCTATGGTGGTGGCCATGAAGCTCCTCTTAGATTTTTAGCCTTTGGCCCTGCTTCTGTTGTCTGTACTTGAGGTGGTATGGATTCGTATGTTAAAAAATCTTCTTGACGCGGGATTCAGTCACGTGGCGTATTGCAAGAGGGGCGATTCCAGCAAGGATTCGTACTTTAAGGTACCCGGTCACGATGCGGCATGTATCGTTCAGCGAAGTGTCCACTTGTTTAGCGTGGGAAGACTTATATTATACTGGGCAGGCGTACTCAACTACGGAGTTGAATAGTGTGAGGACCGATACCCTGAGAAGGCGTGGTTCGGCACCTCAATGCTGTCGAACGTGACCCACATTAAAAATCCTAAACGGTGTGCACTTTCTTCTCCAGCCTTCCCGGCATTCCGCTGTTCGCAGAACATCGCAAAGGTAGGCTCGTTACACAATTCACATGGTCGCTCTAGCGCATAGGTGATCTACTTTGGTTCCTGTGACCTTCCATATTAGTGACCAAGAATATTTCAATGCCATTTTTACGTGAAATGTTACAGTAGATCTGAAGAACGTGATGAGTGCATAATCTTCATAGCGTCAAAATGGTTCATTATCCTGTCTTGCAGCTTATGACTGAGCATCATGACTCCTATGATAGCACTCCTCAGTTCGATTAGCAGTTGTTAAAAGATAATTCTATTGCGTTGTTCTCTTGCTTAGTCTTACGCATTCGGGTTCTTCCTCTTGTGCGTCGTCTTGCCACGTTTCCAGTTATAACAATCCTCTCTGATCTGTTTCTTTGGCTACGAGCAATATGTAGAAAGAATTGGATGATTGGTAAATACATTGTCAACAATCTGATGGTAACTTTCAGATCTTCGATAATGAAGGCATTAGTTCAAGATTCTTAAAGCCGGATAAAAAAATACTGAAGTATTCACCCTTATTGTTACTTTATTTACCCCTTATCTCTTAGATCAAAGGAGTAGCTGAGCTGCCACGGTACTTCTTCATCCGAGTCAGTCCTGAGCCTTCTCGGAAACGATCACTGAGTCCAGCTAAAGTCTGTTCTAACACAGTCCCATCATTTGTCAATTCTTGACTTTTCTAGTAGACGTCTTCCATCGGGCGTCACTTTAAACACTATCGATATGGTCAACTGACATGTCCCAACGAACTAAACTGGCATTTTTCAGTCAATAAACTTATATATTTATTTAAAAATTTCACCATAAAATAACTGTATTTCGACCAAATATTGCGAGACGTTTATCTCTTTCAACCAACAAGACACGGTCGCAAAATTCACAAACAATATACACAATAAAAGTAAAAGTGAGATATCATCGACCAAAGCAAAAAGGAAGAAATGGTGGAGAGGAAAAGAAAATTGGGAATGAAATACGTAATGTTATTGTTTTTACAGTCGCTTTTTTAAACATGGTTCCAGAGTCTCACTACATGGACAGTAAAGGACGACGTAAAGAAAGAAGAACTGAGAAATACTACCTGAATATCAGAAATCTTCAACTCACTCCAATCTTCCATTCATTACTCACTCATATATCGCATCTACTTTTCCTTTCACACTTTTCTATCACCATTTCTTGGGATTTCGCACCAATTATTCTCGTATTAATTCTCGACATTTATTCCAGTTCAATAGATCACTTATTTTTAATGATACTCATTTGTATATTGAAAAGCTTAATATAATAATTCACCTGGTTACTAACTCAGTTATTCAAATAAATTTATGTAAAATATATTAAGTTTGATTATTGGATTAAAAAATGATGCTTCTCAAAACAATGTTTTAAAGATACTTTGATTTATTAATGAAGAAAGAAGTATGATTAAAGAAATAGTAAACTTTATTTCAAATATAACTTTAATGGATTTAAAAAAATGATGCGTCTCAAAACAATGTTTTAAAGATACTTTAATGTATTAATGAAGAAAAAAGTATGATTAAAGAAACAGTAAACTTTGTTTCAAATATACTTTTATTGGATTTAAAAAATGATGCTACTCAAAACAATGTTTTAAATATACTTTAATTTATTAATGAAGAAAGAAGTATGGTTAAAGAAACAGTAAACTTTGTTTCAAATATAACTTTATTGGATTTAAAAAATGATGCTTCTCAAAACAATGTTTTAAAAATACTTTAATTTATTAATGAAGAAAGAAGTATGATTAAAGAAACAGTAAACTTTGTTTCAAATATAACTTTATTGGATTTAAAAAATGATGCTTCTCAACACAATGTTTTAAAGATACTTTAATGTATTAATGAAGAAAGAAGTATGATTTAAGAAACAGTAAACTTTGTTTCAAATATAACTTTTTTGAATTTAAAAAATGATGCTTCTCAAAACAATGTTTTAAAGATACTTTAATGTATTAATGAAGATAGAAGTATGATTAAAGAAACAGTAAACTTAATTTTCAAAATATAACTTGAGTGTTAAGTGGAACCGGGAAGATAACCGACTCGGAATAATTGACAGTTCATATTATTTACTTTTTTTCTAAAATAGAAACACATGTTCCCTTCGAGCGATGTACACACCTGTTGAATTAACATTTCTTTACGAATAAGGACAAATATTTAAACAGAAAATTCTTCTCCGGTCATCACATACCTGGAAATGTTCACATATATTTTTATAAGTTGTTATCACGTGTTTCTTTAATAACGTACGATATATAAAAACGTAATATTATATATATATATATATATATATATATATATATATATATATATATATATATATATATATATATATATATATATATATATATATATATATATATATATATATATATATATATATATATATATATATATATATATATATATATATATATATATATATATATATATATATATATATATATATATATATATATATATATATATATATATATATATATATATATATATATATATATATATATATATGTGAGTCTATATATATAATATTACGAAATGAAAAAAATGGGAACGTCGTGTTGTACTAGGAATTAATTAATTTTTATTTAATTAAGTACTATTTTAAACAAATTTAATGATATTACACTGATATTGGTGTAGATAAAAATATTTTAATACCAAAGGAAAGGGAAATAAACTGCATAATAGTGCCAGCATATGAAATGAAACCTACTTGTGAAAGTGGTAATGTTGGAATGACTAAAAAAAAAAGGCACTCTAATACAAGAAGACGAGTGTAATATATTTAATAATAATTTTACAGAATTTGCTAATAATATAATATAAATGAATTATAACATGGTAAAAGTTTTACATACGTTACAAAAATACTCGTATATGAAACAATGAATTTAGAAACATCAAAGATATTCATTTTATTTACAATATTTAACACTTTTATTGTAAATACAATCTGGCGGGCTTATTGCCAGGCGGTAATCTCTTCCAACCAACCAGACAAGAGTAAATGAAGCAAGTTACGTGGTCGCATAAATAATTCAAATGACTATCAATCCCCACGAAATCCATAAACACATACGTGAGCATATAGCCACGAACCACACTAAAGACGGACAATCACCCGAACATTATTTTCATATAAAGTGAGATATCATCAATCAAAAGGAAAGGAAGAGATGGTGGAGAGGAAAGGAAAATAAAAATCAGGAATGAAACACGTTATTTTACTGACTTGAAATTAAGAGTTTTTTCAGTCGCTTCTTAAAGCATAGCAAGGACGGAGCGAGTTTTATATTGGTTTGTAACTGATTCCAGAGTCTCACTGCATGGACAGTAAAGGACGTCGTAAAAAAAGAGGAGCGGTGAACTGGAAAGGCCAATAGACAATCTCTGTTTGAGCGTAGCGCTAATCCATGATTGGATTAGCGCTACGCTCAAACAGAGCTATAAGCTACACAAAGCTATAAACAAAAAGAAAAAAAGTGCAAAAGTAATATTTGTAAAAAATATTATATTATTTATAGTTAAGGCATTAACGTTGTGGAGGTTTAAATACATTGTAATTTGTTTTTCAAACACTGTTTATTCCGCTTCCAGCACAATCAAGACTCCCCTGATGATGATGTGAAAACCTTGAAACCGGTAGGGCTATACCGTTACAAAAAGTAGAATAAACAGTGTTTGAAAAACAAATTACAATATTATAATTAATTTAATAAAATATAAATATCTCAGTTAATATATCTACAGTTTTGATGTACATAGGTGATCAATAGTAACGTAACATGACTATTCTGGTGTAGAATTTCATAACACACCCTGAAAGGAGGAAAAAGCATGTATAGCAGGCACTAATATAGATAAAATAAATCTCTCAGTTAATATATCTACAGTTTTGATGTACATAGGTGGTCGATAGTAACGTAACATGACTATTCTGGTGTAGAATTTCATAACAAACCCTGAAAGGAGGAAGAAGCACGTATAGCAGGCACTAATATAGATAAAATAAATCTCTCAGTTAATATATCTACAGTTTTGATGTACATAGGTGGTCGATAGTAACGTAACTTAACTCTCCTCCTCCATTCCTCTCTTTCCTGGGCACATCGTTTCCAGGTGCTCCCGGCCACTCTTCTAATGCAGTCTGACCACCGTGTCTGAGGACGGCTCACACTTCTTCTTCCCTGTCTTGGGCGCCACTCAAAGAGGATAGATTGCATTAATTAATAAAATATAAGTTATTTAAAGAACATACGAGTATATTAATACTTTGTAATTTGTTTTATCAAACACTGTTGATTGCACTTTTTGTAACGGTATACCCCTACCGGTTTCAAGGTTTTCACCTCATCATCAGGGGATCACAATCAAGACTCCCCTGATGGTGATGTGAAAAAGTGATGAAAACAGTCTTTTATTTTTAATTATATTTGTATATTTTTCATTAAGTATCCATCACAAAGATGTTTAGACATAAACAGTTTCGAAATCAAGGCCTTATTTACAATTTCAACGTTTCTCTGTATTGATATCATAATTTACATTAATTTCACATAATTTACATTGTTGAAAAGTATTATTTTCTAAAACAACATTTCTCGAGCAGACCAAACCAAAACATTGAAACTTTCCTGTGTTAAAAATGAGGGATGTTATGTATTTTTCCACATATCTAGAGAAGAGCGTTGGAATATCAGAAATATGTCGAAGACCGTCTTTGAAGTAATTATCGTGGAGGGTTGTAAATAATGAATAAAATCTTCGATAATTTATATAAATTGGGTGACCTGATTTTTCAATGACAACTTGGAAGAGTGTTTATAATTTAACACAACACATGATATTATAAAAAAAAAAACGTACTGTACGGTTATTAATTTTTCTTTGTATATTTCAGTTTATACACTACCTTTTCTATTTTGCCGTCTTAATTAATTTAAATTGCACTGAAAGAAAAACAATTACCTATAATCATATTCGACAGTTGACAAAAAATATAAATTATTTAAATTTTGTACAATTTTATAAATAAGTCATAATTACTTACATATGTACACTTTATATGCTTATTTTTTACTAGTTAAAAAACGCAAGTCAATCTTATTTCAGATTTTTTATCATGGCATTACTGGTCTTTGTATAATATGTACATTTTTCGTGCTGGATTTCTAAGACAAGAAAGAAAATTTTGTGACTGACTACAGGCGATATTGAACATCTTGCATCAAAAACAAATATTACATAGTGCTGTCCCAATAACTTAAGAAATGGTCGTTTTGATAAAAACATGTTTCGTTGTTTAAAAGGTTCTAGAAATCGTTCTCAAAATGTCATAAATCAGAGAAATCTTTGAATCTGTAAGGTATTTTTCAAATTGGCCAAGATGTATTTGAATTAAGTTTTAAGATTTGACATCTTTTGAGTATTTTATATGCTAAATATAAGTTTTAAAATAAGACAACAATAACATAACATTGTCTAAATTAGGGGTCTCCAAACTTGTTTAGCCTAAGGGCCACACTGACTCTTCCACTAAGTCCCAAGGGCCAATACCTAGCTAGCACATCATACCAACATACTGTAGTTTTGAATTACGCGCAAATTTTCGTATTGTGACTAGCCGGCGAGTGAGATATCTATGGCGCAGGGTTCGAGGGTGGATTCCGCTCCGTTCGCAATTTCAGTTGGTACTTACGGGCAAGTGTCAAGGATATTTCATTGCGGCAGAGATAGACGATGCGCGAAAAGCGAAATATAGTGTGTTTTGTGACTATAGTTGCTAAATAAAAACATTTGATTATTATTTTGTATCATTTACTTACATTGTAAATTTTACAATGAAATCTAAATAAACTATGACGGGTCGGATACCGGGCATATCCGGCCCGCTGCCGCGGGCCGGTTTGGTGGTACTCGCGGGCCGTAGTTTGGACACTCCTGGTTTAAATGATTTATAAAAATACTTGGATAAAATAAGTTTATATTATTTAATTTCAGTAAATAAACTCATGCATAATAAAAAAGGCGTGCTTGCAAACCATAAATTATCTTCTTCTCCCTGGCTCCATCCCAACTCATTGTCTGCGAAGACTATTGGGGTCAGCTCTCCTCGTCCTCAGGTTGTATGCTCTTCTGTCCCGGACTACGTCCCCCAGGCCATGCCTCTGCATCAGGTTATCTTTTTGCACCACCCATGAATTATTTGGTCTTCCTCTGGTTGTTATTCGAGGAAGATCCATGGTTTTTGTCTCGTTCACAATGTGATCTGGTGCTTTGCGTCCAACGTGTCCATACCATCTCAATCGCCTCATTATTGCACATTATGCTAGCACCCAAGTATTTAAAATTTGTAACTTGTTCGATTGGTGTATCGTTGATCGCCACACTGCATTCAACTTGCTCTCTGATGATATATACCTAATTTTCAGATTTTTTTTTATAAACGAATTTATAAAATATTAAAAAAATTATAAATAAAATTCACCTTTAGTGAAGATTATGAATAATTAAAGTTAACGAAATGATTGTTCTTGAACTTTGTCATTGCATATTTGGCATGAAAATCGTCAACACATTTATTATAAAATAAATTATGCAAATTGTCCGATTTGAAATTACGGTATTACTTTGTCTTGATTTGTAATGTCTATTTGTTATTTTATAATATTCAAAATAAAAAATGTTTCATTCTTAAAATATTTTCTTATACTACCTTGATCAAAAAGTTTTAGGAGTTTCATTCTGGAATTCTTTTTGTTAGGTTACCACATCTATCATTGACACTTCTCTCCAAATTTCAGCGTCATAGCTTGACATTTGTAAAAGTTACGCTGTACTGAGTACATCTATCTCTGCGTGTTTTCGATTTTTTACAAGTATGAAAATGGAATCAACTGTGCATCAACGAGTTTTGCATTAAATTTGGTTTGAAAAACGGATTTAACGGTCCGCAGACCTTGGAAATTTTGGAGAAGTGTTTTTCGGTGGCACGAACGCTGTGGCAGTCGAAAACCGATGAAAACATCGATAAAATCAAAGAAATGTTGGCCGAAAACCGCAAATTGACCATCAGAGAGCTGGCAGAGGACTTGGACATCGCTTATGGATCCGCTCAAGATATTTTGGTTAGTGATTTGGGCCTCAGACGTGTCGCTGCAAAACTGCTGCCAAAATATCTCAATTTCATGCAAAAAAAATACCGCGTTGAAATCTCGAAAGACATGATTTCCATGAGTTTTTGACCAAAAATATCACGACTACTATCCAGCAGCCTTTGAATTCACCTGATCTGGCTCCCTGCGACTTTTTCCTGTTCAACCGACTTAAAAAACCGCTTCGCGGAACGCGTTACAGCACTCGAGGGGATGTCATGAAAAATCGAAGAAGGCTCTGATGGACATACCGAAAATTGAGTACCAGCGGTGTTTCGAGGATTGGATCAAGCGCTGGCGTAAGTGCGTTGCAGTCGATGGGGAGTACTTTGAAGGGAACCATATCGATTTTGATGAATAAACTTTTATTTTAGATTTTATGAATAAAGTCATAAAACTTTTTGATCATGGTAGTAGATTTATTGCAGTACCTGAGAAAATGCTTTGTTTTGTCTCGCCATTGTGTAAATATCTATAGTATTTATTATATATGATTTTTCCGAGTTAAATATACCAATCTATGCATTTCTTCGAAAGTTATTCAATATTTTTTTTAGATAATTTTACCTCAATAATAATTTTTAAAAAATATGTTTATCATTTCATGTTAATAACAATCTGGTAAACTTATTGCTAGGTGGCGGTCTATTTCAACCAGATAAAAAAAATAGAAAAATGAATCACACGGTCGAGAAAAATATTCAAATGATTGATTTTTCACTTTCACAAAATATATGAATAATATATTGTGATTTGTTTTATCAAACACTGTTTATTCCACTTTTGTAACGGTATAACCCTACCGGTTTCAAGGTGCACACCTCATTATCATTAACAAGTCTAGTTCGTGCTCCCCTGATGATTAAGTGTGCACCTTGAAACCGGTAGAGTTATACCGTTACAAAAAGTGGAATAAACAGTGTTTGATAAAACACATTACAATGGCTTTAAATCTCCACAATGTTAATGCCTTAACTATAAATAATATATGTATAATATGTAATACATAGTAAACATATTTTGTTCCTTGTCGCTACAATTCTTTCAATATACCTTTCAGCTCGCCTATCACACGTCAACATACTGACCAGATCAACCTTTCCCACTTACAAGTTTTAAAAAAAATTGTTGAGTGCTTTGTGCCATGTATGAAAAATAAAAGGTTTTGACGTGAGCAAGGTAGAAAAAGAATAATAACACAGGCATAGTTTTTTTTTCTCCTTATACCCCGTAAGAGAGTTGCAAGATTGTAAGTACGTACGAATAGTTTTGCCCCACACTTCCGTCCTCACTAGTGATGAATTTCTCGAGGGGTCCAGTACATTATTATATGGATGCCCATTATTGAATGATGAAACACATCATACTATTCGCACTGCAATTTCGTATCATGCACCATCCGGCCAATATCTAGATGCAGTGCGGCTTACTAGTGCATTTCAATGCACTCATCGCTTAACTAAATTGCTTCCCTCAATTTTGAACCAATTTTATAATAAGTTCAATGCGCGCGATGGATGCACTTAGTAATTGTTTTCCTCATCGACAGTAACGACTAGGAAACTTGGTCAACGTGACAAAGAAGGGTATTTTTTAAATTCATTTTTCAAAACTTAGGAGAGTTTATTTATTTATTTTTTCTAAACAGGCTTAGCCCAATTACTTTGAAAATACAAAACATCAAAAAAGAAGAAAAATTACATAGAGGAAAAAAAAATAAGTTAAAAAATTATATAAAATAAAAAATAATGCATATGCATACAAACGAGTATATACACACAAACATATTACACACATATATTCACAGTCATTTAGATATGTTGATGAGTGCCTTCTAACGCGCTCAATCAAGAAGAAAATTTACTTTTGCTTTTGGTAATGTGACATGAAATATGTCAATATCCGAAGCAGTCCCGTTCAGAAGAGTTAAGGCCCTTCCAACAGACTGGAAGACCCGTTCTTGCATATGTTATTGAGAACAGTTCTTGCCGGCGCAGTCTAGTGTAATTGTTAGGAACATTTAACGCTAATCTTTGTAGTAATGCTGGACAGCTCACAACTCCTCGAACGAGTTTGACAACGTATACCAGGAGACGCACATCTCTTCTTACGCTCAAGGAGTTATACCCGAGCATGCCCAGCAGGAACTGAGTAGGATAAAGCCATGGATAGACACCGAACTCTCTCATATAGAGATATCGTAGATATTTTTTTTGTACTTTCTCCACCATGAGCGAGTTCTGCGCCCCCACCGGGCTCCAAATGCAAGCATTGCTTTCTAGTTTATTACGGATCAATGAATTAAACAACGTTTCGAGCACCAATTGGTTTTCAAACGACTTAGATATTCTTGTTAAAAGGTTATATATTAGGTCCTTACATATGAAATTGGCGTTTTGTTTGGGAGGAACATAAAGTTGATTTTTTTTTAATATAATATATTTATTTAATCAAAGTATGTACCATTGCTATCTATGCACTTTTGCCATCTCATAGGTAGTTCATCGATCCCTTTACTAAAAAAACCATTCGGACGGGAATCAATAAAATCTTTGAAGTCGGTTTGGACTGCCCCATCGGAGTTGAATTTTTTCCCTTGCAAGAAGTTATCCAAATTTCGAAAAAAATAGTAATCTGTTGGGGCAAGGTCCGGAGAGTACGGTGGATGTCTTAGACATTCCAATTGAAGCTCTTCTAATTTGGTAGCCGTCTGTTGTGCAGTGTGTGGTCTAGCGTTATCATGAAGCAGCAGTGGCCTAGAGCGATTAACCAGCCTCGGTTGTTTAGCAGCTAGCTTTTCCATCATGGTTTGCAGTTGCTGACAAAAGACATCTGCCGTAATCGTCTGGCCAGATTTAAGAAAGCTGTAGTGAACGACACCAGCACTAGTCCACCAAACGCTCACAAGTAACTTTTTTGGAGTCAATTTTCGCTTGGGGCATGGTTTGGCTGGTTCGGCAGGGTTCAGCCATTGCGATGAGCGCTTCCGATTATCATACAGGATCCACTTTTCATCACAGGTAATGATTCGATTCAAAATCCCTTCATTATTGTGCCGGTTGAGTAATGCAACGCAGCAGTCAACGCGCGTTTGTTGATTTGCTTCACTCAATTCGTGAGGTACCCACCTTTCAAGCTTTTTCACCTTCCCAATTTGCTTCAAGTGGATTAAAACAGTTTTATCACTAACACCGCAGCCTGCAGCTAACTCGGACGTGGTTTGCGATGGATCCGCTTCCACAATAGCCTTCAATTCTTCATTATCAACTTTGGTCTCCGGCCGTCCACGGGGCTTGTTATGCAGGTCGAAATTTCCAGAACGAAAACGTTGGAACCAAAAACGCAGTGTGTTTTCTTTTGCGGCACCGTCGCCATACACATCATTAATCCTTCGAGCCGTTTCTGCAGCACTGGTGCCACGGTGGAACTCGTACTCGTAAATAACGCGATATTTCAAGTTTTCCATTTTGTAAACTGAGTGACGCAAAGAAAAAAAACAATTGAGGAAAAAACAAATGAATTATAATTTTCGAAACACAAATACTTGAGTAAATAGCTGTATAAATTTGAATTTGGTATTCCTAACCAATGAGAAGATATTTGAGATCAAAGTTGCCAGTACGGCAAAACGCCAATTTCATATGTAAGGACCTAATATTTATAAGTAATATATAAACATAATATCAATAACAAATATATTGCTTCATCTCACTAAATGGGTCATGTTGCAGTTAAGATTCGACCTTTAACTTAATGAATTTTAAAAAAGCTCCTTCCTAACCCGGAAGTTAAATATTTTTTCCTAATTCTTAACAATAACCTTCATGTGAAACAGAATGAAGGTTTGATTGAAGTACGATAAAAGGATATTGCCTATGGTTTTATTGAAGGCTCTGAATTGATATTTCTTATCAAGGTAAATTGCAAAATAAAAATAATATTGCAGTCTAGAAGTTCAATCAAATATAATAAACTTTCAAAACACATTCATAGTTGTAAAAACCAATGAAATAATATGTGAAAAACTTCATTCATGACTTATTTAGTAATATGCCAGTCTCTTAACTCGTGGGTTGTGGCTTCGAATCCCGTTAGTACCTATTAAAAAAATCAGTCTTGTTTTCACTTAAGGCCTCGTTAATTTTTGAAGTGAAACTTCTATTGGCGCGGTAGGGCAATTGGCAATTGGCTAATTGGCCTGAACTTCACGAAAAATGAAACGATGCATTATATTATTATATTAATATTAAATAAATATTTATTATTATTAATAAATTATTATTAATTATTTTAATATTAATAATGATTTATTATTAAAAATTTAAAAAAATTTTTTTTTGTTGTGTATTATTTTTATATTATTATATTTAATAATTATTAATTATATTTAATATTAAATTATTTTATTTAAATTTATTTAATATTTATTTTTATATTTATTTAATATATAAATAAATATTATTGTAAATAAAATCATCATCTGCTTAGCCAATTCTACGGTGGTTTGAAGGATATTCATGAATAATATGGTTTAAGCGGTCCTCATCGAAGTCCACTGGTCGTCCGAAACGCTCCATGTCTTTTGAAATTAACGTCTTTGAAACGCAAAAACCATCAACGAGCTGTCATTGAATTCATAGCGTCTTCATCGTACTTTTCGCAAATATCGCGAACAGCTCTGGCAGCTTTATTCCCTCGATTGAACGCGAACAGAAGGAGGTGTCGAAAATGCTCACTTTCGTCTACTTGACATTCCATTTTGAAGGCTTGCAATCAAATAAAATAATATATGTAACGTTAAAGCAAACACAATATCTTGTAGAACAGAATATTTTCTTTCGAATGACGTATAACCTTTACCATTATGTTTTACTTTTGGTGCTCATTTTTTAATTTGGAAAAAAACGGACACAACTTATGTTAACACATAATATTTATTAAGTGACATTTTTAACTAACTTTTAACCTATTTCAATAATAGGGGTTTTAATCTCGAACTAGAGCGCCCTTGATGAGAGTTTGCTCTCTCAACGCCACGTGTGTATAAAGTGTCTTTTTTATTATTATTATGATTAAAATGTATATATACAAGCGATGTTTTTGTTACTATACGCAAACAGTCATATGTATTATTTTATATTTATATCGTAAAGAATAATAAAAAATGCAGGTAATATTCAATCGCCATCACCCGAGTTCCGTTACTCGACTACATCGATTTTCTCTAAAATTTCTTCCGAGTCGTATATTTAATAATAGATGTTCAGGTCGTTACGAGTTCGTATTTCGTAGTACCTCTTACCTACGTAAAACATTCAAATAAAATAATAACTTTTTTCTTTAATGGCTGGCAATAAAAAGAAATTGTTTCCTTTTTCGTTTTAAAATGAAAGAATAAAAATTGTAGGGAGGGAATTTCCCTAGTTTTTACCATCGCATTATTGTGTAACTTTATCGTTGTTCATTGTGTAAGAAATATTTTCGGAAGGTAACGTATATGGTTATTTATAATAATAATAAATAAATAACTTGTGATGAACGTTTTTTTTTAAAGTAAATCATGTTAATTTTGTAGTATTTTTATACATTTAAAACTTTCGACAATACTAGCACTTACCTACATATCAATCTCGAAATAAAAAATATAAGTAATTTTCTACAGACTTTAGATTTATAAGCGTTTTCTTGCTTCCATAAATGATAGTAATACGTTTCTTGAATCTTCGAAAAGACTATAGTTTCACTTTGTGGTGCCATGATTTATGTCAAAGGAAAAATAAGTAAATAAAACACATATTTTATATTTTTGTGTTCACCACTGGTTTATTTTTAGGTTTACTACCGGTTTCGAAGACCACCTTCTTTATCGTCAGGTGAAGATAAACTGAATTGCTAAAAATACATTTCCTGTACAAGTGTAAATAATATAAGAGGAATGAGGTAGGGGGAGAGTAGTGGGAAGAGTTGTGAATCAATGGTAAATGGGCTGGGAAAAAAAGTAAAATGAATCTTTCGGGCAGACCAGGGTCTGGATATCCAAGGGGGTGAATTTTAAATAGGAAACATACTAAGCAGAGGGCTATTTTTTCTCTTTTCTCTGTTTTTGAACCATATTGTAAATCTAATCAATTGTCATTTTTCCGTTCCAACACAAACCTTTTGATATAATCTTATGTATCCTAGACTTAATAAAACGGGCCCTCCTTGGCCTAGTTGATAATTTTCCTAACTCCAATTCGGGTTGGTAAACATATTTTTTTTTAAAAGTTGGCTGTCAGGTTTTCACTTAAGGTTAATATAACATTTTTTTGATTGGTTGGAAAAGATTGTCACATAGTAATTACCTGGTCAGTTTGTAATATATACAGCTAAGATCCATTTTATCATCTCCCATGCTGCTATGAAGGATAACTAAATTTTCCATCCAGCACGATCTACACTAGAATATGGAAATTTATTTTTTATGAGCGTGAAGTCACGCAGTGACGAAGAAGGAACTCTCCAAAATGATTCATTTGGCGACAGACTTAATGTCTAACGTCACAGTAGAAGGAAAATGATTCGTAGTGTAGACAATGCACTTCTAATTTAGCTAAAGTTCTGGAAATCAAATGGTTGGTATAAAGTAAATTATATTTTGAAAAAAGAAAACCTTAAAGTTAAAAAAGGTGTTTGGATGTAGCAGAGGCATAGCAGAGTGTGTGTAGAGATAGTAAAGTCTGGCGCTATCCTCTCTGTCTTCCCCGACAGAGAAATGGTGTGTTGGATGTACTCGTATATGACTGCTCTGATTGTCATTAAATAAAATAAAAATATTAAATAAACAATTTTCATTCAATAACTGAATATTTTGTTTCTTTTTTTACCCTACTTTGCTAATAAATTATGCAATGTACATGAATTTAACTAAAAAAAAATATGTTGACTGCTGTATTCACTTGAAATGAAAGAAAAAAATATTGAACGTTAGACTGAAAAGTTTTCATTGATATTACCGGACGGACAAATATTTTCTCTAGCCAGAATACTTTTTATATTTCAGTATTAAACTAAAAAGTTAAACTTTTTAGTTTAATACTTTTCAATAACTTGTTTTCATAAAATAATACTGTGGACTTATGAGATGAATTGCACTGTTCGAGCAGAAACTGATTCGTAACGTTTTGATAAAATATTTTTAAGTATTGGTTATTACTTTAGTTAAGAATTTTTTTTATGAGACTACTCGTATTTTTTATCTCTCGAAGGCGGTGAATATGAACGTTGATCTGAATCAAACGAATACACCCAAACTATCATAGGAAGTAGTCTGTCTTTTCGTATAGAAAATACTTTATTTTAATTATATTATTTTTCATCGTTTGTCCTGGGCCATGTTGAATTTAAATTTTAAAGAGGATCATGTAAACTTTATTTGATCCGTCCAGCTTATATGACATCTTCTTGATCGCCTTACCTCAAGTGTCCCTATGAACACCAACATCTCCAGGTTTTCAAATTTTTTTCTAGCAAATCGCCTTAAGTATGTAAGGATTCTTTTTCTGCATATTGTCAAAAGCCTTTCGATAATTTCCAACTCTCGGATGATAAAGACGTTGGTGCACCTTGCGGTTCATGGGATACGAAGCATCTACCTTCAACACCATGTTTCGAAGGTATCCACCATGTTTGTTCCATTTTCTCATCCTGCATGTTTCCACTCCGTACAGTGCTGATTATATAACGTAAAAGCCTACAAAAAGAGATATCATATACTAAACGATAATAGAAGCACTTCTCGTAAAATAATTAGATCATTATCAGCGCTTTAGAAATATCCTTCCTGTCGTGTAGTTCATGACTGAGCATCTTGACTCCCATGATAGTCTCTGGCGGCTTTTCTCCATCAATCCCTGTATTCCGTGGCTCAAAATGCAGTTGTTAAGGATAGTCTGGTTGCATCTCTCACTTGGTCAGTCCAACGCATTGGGATTCGACCTCTTGTGCGTCGTTCTTCCACGCCTACAGTAACCATAAACTTCTCCAAACTGTTTCCTTGGCTATGAGCAATGTACCCAAAGAATCCGAAGGCTCGTCTTCGAAGGCTTCGAGTTTGCCTTTCTGTCTATGGAATTAGTAACATCTTTCTCCCGCACCACATTTCAAATGCATCTGTTTAACGTCTCTCGCTTGCTCTCAGAGTCCAAGTCTCCGCATCACACATGCCTATTGCAAATACGAAATACTTAACTAAGCGCATTTTCGTAGTGACGGTGATAGTTCTACCATTACATATTTTTTTTAGCTTAGGCATCGCATTTTTTATCCATTCCAGCTCTTCTTTTTACCCTAGTCTCGCACCCTTCATTGCTGGAAATACAAGAGCCTTAGTAAATAAAGCCAGCAACCAGTTCCAAACCATAATTCACATTATTTGGTGGCAGTGTGTTATTGTAGTCTATAATCATAAGCTTAGTTTTGACCAATTGATTTCCAGGCATATGAGCTAACTCTCGTATTCCACATTTTTAAAGAGCGTGTCCATTTCTTACACTCTTATTGCAATTGACAAAACATACACTCTAATCCGATTTATTCTCGTAAATATTTTTTTTTCTTCTTAATAATCGATAAGTTATGTTCAATAGTCTATAAGTTACATTTTATATTCTGAAGATATGTCTACTTTTATTTCGTATACAGTCTTTATAAATTGTCGTTTTTTCATTACATCGCAGCATCTTAACTTTTTGTATCTTATTTTATTATTTATTTGAGTACAATTAGACAAAAGGCTCTTAGTTTGCAACAAAGTACTGCATTATTCAGTCACGTCAACTGAGATTATAATAATTATACATAAGTCATTAACTCAAAGTAATTATATGAATCATATGAATAAATTATTTATCTTGCACGGAATTTCAAAAGGTTTGCGTAATTTTATACAACAATTTATTATTTTGTTAGATATATTGCAATCTCGCATGATAGAGATTGGCGTGAATAAAGCTAAGATAATATGCAATTAGAAAGGAAAAAAAGAAATCGAAAAAAATATTGTGTTTCATTACATTTTCGTTGTATACAGTATGACCTGGCTGTCTTATTGCATAGTGACAATATCTTCTAACCAACCAGAAATATGTTACAAAAGCATGAAGTGATAAATCCTTTTTTTTTCTGGGTTCCAGCGAGAATCGAATCTGCAGCCACCAGGCTGGGAGACAAGGGTCTTACCAACAAGGCCATGGAGGTCGTCAGAAAATGAAAAGTTATCTAATTTACTTTTCAAATTAATATTTTTGACACTCGTATTGAATGATATGATTTAATAGGTTGTCTGGAAAGTAATTTCGTATTTTTCAAACCTGTGTTCACGCTCCCACACTATGTATCTATTGGCCTTTCCAGTTCACTGCTCCTCTTTTTTTACGTCGACCTTTACTGTCCATGCAGTGGGACTCTGGAATCAGTTACAAACCAATATAAGACTCGCTCTGTCCTTGGCATGCTTTAAGAATCAACTGAAAAAACTCTTAATTTCTAGTCAGTAAAATAACGTGTTTGATTCCTGATTTTTCTTTTTCTTTCCTCTCCCCCATCCCTTCCTTTCCCTTTGATTGATGATATCTCACTTCACATGAAAAAAAAAATGTTCGGGTAATTGTCCGTCTTTGTGGGGTTCGTGGGTATATGCTCACGTATGTGTTTATGGATTTCGTGGGGATGGATAGTCATTTGAATGATTTATGCGACCCCGTAACTTACTTAATTTACTTGTGTCTGGTTGGTTGGAAGAGATTGCCGCCTGGCAACAATCTCGCCAGATTGTATTTGCAATAAAAGTGTTTAATAATAATAATAATATATCAATACATCCAATGTCCCCAAATATGAAGTAATACATATATGCGGACGATATCAGCATTGCGGTTCACGCCAAGAGTTTCGAGTAAGCCGAAAGCAAACTTACAAAAGCTTTGGAAGACCGAAAAACCGAATTCTGTAAATTCAAAAAAGTTTCATTTTCGAAATAATACGGCAGTTACACTATTTTTTCAATTTGCCACTGGCACAAATCATCCTCTTTATAGGATGGAATATTAACTAATAATTTGCCACTGGTACAAATCATCCACTTTAGAGGATGGAATATTAACTAATAATTTGCCACTGGCACAAATCATGCTCTTTATAGGATGGAATATTAACAAATAATTTGCCACTGGCACAAATCATCCTCTTTATAGGATGGAATATTAACTAATAATTTGCCATTGGCACAAATCATCCTCTTTATAGGATTGAATATTAACTAATAATTTGCCACTGGCACAAATCATCCTCTTTATAGGATGGAATATTAACAAATAATTTGCCACTGGCACAAATCATCCTCTTTATAGGATGGAATATTAACTAATAATTATAATTACTAACCTTTGTTGTATTCCTTTTACGTTATGATCAAGTTATTTGTATTTAATAACTACCCAAGTGTATAACTCAAAATGTTTACTTTAAAAAGTGTTTCATCGTTCACAATTAAAAATGTTTTTTTTTTTGTTGTTGCAGGTGAGTTTTTCTTATTGCGGAGATTATCAAATGATACAATATTTCATGTCCAGTACTTTGCATTAATTGGTAAGAACAAATTTGTTATTCTAAATATATAGATATGAAAAATGTATAAAGCTGATATTTTTATCACTTCCTATTGAATGAATGAATGACGCGAAATATAAAGTCATGTTTGGAGCTATGAATGTTAAGAGCAAAAGTTTGTGCTTCCCTGAAGATGAGGCGAAAGCCTTGAAACCGGTAGTGTTATACCGTTACAAAAAAGTGGAATAAACAGTGTTTGATAAAAATAAATTACAATGTCTTTAAACCTCCACAACGTTAATGCCTTTACTATAAACAACATATAAAATAATATTTTATACATTATTTATAGTTAACGTGGTGGATGTTTATGGACATTGTAATTTGTTTTATCAAACACTGTTTATTCTATTTTTTGTAACCCTACCGGTTATACCGTTACAAGAAGACTTCAAGGCTTTCACCTTTTCATCAGGGGAGCACAAACAAGACGTGAAAGTGAAACATACGAGTATATTCAAATGTATCTTAGATGATATGTAAGCTTATTATGCATAATATCAAATAAAGTTCAAAAAGTCACATCCAAGAAGATGAGGTGAAAGGTTTGAAACCGGTAGGGTTATACCGTTACAAAAAGTGGAATATACAGTGTTTGATTAAACAAATTACAATGTCTTTAAACCTCCACAATGTTAATGCCTTATCTATAAATAATATAATGAAAATACTTGTTTGTGCTCCCCTGATGATGAGGTTAAAGCCTTGAAAACGGTAGGGTGATACCGTTACAAAAAGTGGTATAAACAGTGTTTGATAAAACAAATAATTGTACAATAGAATATTTTCTTAGATGATGGAAGAATGACAATATGAGTAAACATCGAACGGACTGTAGCGATAGGAAACACAATTATACGAGGCACTTAAATATATGTCATTATATATACTAGAACCGGAGAGTATGAAAATCTGTTAAAATGATCCACAACAGTATTTAAGTACCAACTGTGATGTATGTTAGTGAATCGTGGACGTGGAAAATATTGAAAAGGACAAATAAATACTGTAGAAATGCAGTGTATATAGGAGAATACATGGGGGACAATGAATCAGTGATTACGGAGTGAAGTGATTAAGGGTGGATGTGAACTTAAGGCCAATGTGTTGACTAAGGTGTAGGAGAGTCCTCTGAGGTAGTTTGGACATGTAGAATGAATTATGAAAAAAGATTAGCAAAACAAAAAAATATAGTTATGTTGAAAAAATAAGTTGTTTTTATTTAGTTATAATAAAATAAACGACTTCCTTGAACTACTAAATTTTTTTTAAATATTTTTATAACAACGATATATAAGTTAAATTAATTTAAGTAAAATTAATCGTGGATTATCAATTACAAAACAGATTCCTCTAAATAAATTTAAATCTATTAATCTATTAGTTTATAATATAACGGACATTTGGAAACAACATTTATATTTGACATCTATTTAGTAATGAGACAAAATGATTGTCAAAGGGCTATCAAATCCTGAGTCTGTTTTTAGCAGCGGTCGCCTCTTGTAAATAAAAAATAACTCATTAAATGATGCACTTAACACAATAATTATAAAGGTCACCTATCACCTTGTACTTGGTCACCACCTTGTAACGATGTTCAGTAATTTTAATTATTTTATCAACTTTAATATAAGCCTCAATTCTAATAAATAGCAAGTTATTTAGGTAAATACATTACATTAGGTTGTATTGGGGCAAATTTGTGAGCCGTCACAGGACTCATCCTAAAATTTCCGAATTATAGATTACTTCTTCAAATATTACATACAATAGGGATCATAACCTTTATCTGTCTTTCTGTCGGATATTCGCGCTAGTTTTTATGTTTTATTGTGGGCATAATAACAATTTTATTATTCCGATGTTTTAAAAATCGAGATTAATTTAAATTTATATTGTGAGCAATTAATGTTTTTACTTTGTCAAAACATTTTTTTTTTTTTCAAATATTTTCGTCCGGAAAGTCGTTTTGTATCAAATTTAAATGCAAAATTGGACCAAATTCCCGTGGACGGTGGTTTTTGATATTATAAGCCTCTCAGTAATCTCTCATGAACGCTGGTTATTTTGTATCAAAGCCTCGATTTGGTATTCATGATAAATAATCAGCCTACCAAAGCGAATAGCATCTTCGAGTGTTATACCATAATCAGTGTTTTTTTAAACTACATTTGACACACACGATCGCTTACTGTTTAGACGCAACACACTGTACATTTTTTTATGGTAGTAAAAAATGTACAGTGTTGAATAAAATAAATAAATAAATAAATCTATCAAGCAACGAATAAAATGCAACTTATTTTGATATGATCATGGAATCTTAACAAACCTAATCGTTTGTGCATCAAGACTATGAATATGCCGCGTTCTGTTGCATTCTGTGATTAAATGGTTAAGTGAATTATAAATGTTCAAGTCACAGAACTCGTGCAAATGTCGGTTCTGTACTAAATCAGTACAAGCGTGGCAGGCTTGTATGCATACTCTTTACTACCGTATTGGTCCGATTATAGGGCGACCCTGATTATAAGACGACCCCTATTTTTTATCTGCTTTTTGGAGGAAAAACATTTAGCCTTCACCATTATAATATTATGAAAAATAAAACTCGAATATAAGGCGACCTCCCCCCCGCTATTTACGTGTCGCCTTTTTAAATAAACACCTCGCCTTATATTCGGGCTAATACGGTACTTTAGTTACTAGGATTTCAAATACATATTTTCGAAAAAAAATTCTTTCTTTCAATTATTATGAATATTTTTTTTTTAATATACACGACGTTTCATTAATTTGTCAATTACCGAGACAGTTTTTTCGATGTCATAACACAAAATTATATATTTTACATTTTAAAATAATAAAAAATAATATACACAACTTAAAAATGCAAGCGAAACAGAAATAATAATTATTAGGAAGCTTCTAGCTGAAATCCAACATCACCCATATAAAACTCTGCACACAATGTTGCAAGACACGCAGTCGTGTTCTTTCTACCAACAAAACACTATATTCACCATGAAGATGGAATCTTTAAACTACAGGGTATTGGAGAATTTGTAACTTATGTAACGACATTTTAAAAAAAACTATTGAACAATAAAAAAAGTGACAGGATAAAAATATTGGAATACACATAACTTAATAAAACTAGTTACAACCCGTGAAATATTCACGGAAGTAAAACAAATTCTACATTTATGAAAATACATATTCATAAATATAGAATTTGTTTATATATATATATATATATATATATATATATATATATATATATATATATATATATATATATATATATATATATATATATATATATATATATATATATATATATATATATATATATATATATATATATATATATATATATATATATATATATATATATATATATATATATATATATATATATATATATATATATATATATATATATATATATATATATATATATATATATCATTTATACATCGTCCCCTTTTACACCGGTTCAAAAATTGTTAGCTAGATATTTAAAATTCGTTCAGTTATCACGGACCCACCGAGATTCAAATTTCGAAATACTTTCGCAGAGAATCTAAGTATTCCTCTCTCGCTCTCTTGTATTCAAAATTCAATTCACGTATTCATTCTTTGACGACAACCGTCATACGGTTTTTGGCCTATTTATATTATGATGTCAAAATGATATTAAAAAAAATTTAATTCTTACCTTATTTCTTTTAACGTTTCAGTTTCTCGCTCACTTATAAAGACGTAACTCTTATAAAAGTGTAAATAATATATAAACTCTTAAAATTCTAAAAAGGAAAAGTAAAAACATGTTAGTTTATTTTTTTAATTTCACCTTGAATTTACAAAAAATATTTCGACACAGGTATTGTATACAAGTGGTTTGTGTATGTGTCAAAATAATGAAAAATAATCAAATAAAACTTTTGTTAAATATTTATAAAATGATTCTTCTTATAGAAATATTAAAATTTAAATAAATATTTAAAATTTTCGTAAATATGGATAATTTTGTGACGTAGATTTAAAATTCACTTTTATAAAAATGAACGATTTTTTAATTATTTTACTTCTTAATTAGGTACCTATTAGAATTAAAGATATTTTGATTATTGATTTTTGGAAGAAATTGCTGTATAGCAACAAGCCCGCCAAATGTACCATGTTAAATGAACCATATACAAACAAATAATTCATACAGATAAACATATCATCAAGCCATTTCCTTTTCATAGTAGGCAGATATAACAGAGCGTCAGACTTTCCTATCTCGATACACATCCTTAGCCTCTTTCACATCCATATATTATATGTTCTCATAAAACGTATATGATTTTTTGAACTTTCTACGCTTTCTTCTTTCAGAATACCGTTCACTTGATGCTGCAATCCTTTCCTTGGTCTTTCTCTCACACGTCTTCAACAAACGTAATAAAAATAAAATGAATACATATATTATCTCATTATATCTGAGAAACAATCTACTTGCCCCCCTTCCTCAGGTTAAACGATACAAAGTTTTACATCTTGAAACGAAACACGGTATAATACTAATGATGACGATATTTTTACACGTTTTAGTCGAACAAAGTGTAACCATGTTTAATATTTTTTACCGATATTTGAGATTGTATTTAGATCGAATCTTTTTATATAACTATGCATTGTGTACTGTGTGAGAAATTTATCGATTGCTAAAATAACTATTGTGCGTGTTTCGTTCTACTTTGTTGAATATTTTAATTAATGAACGCTCATTATCAATTTCAAATTGTTTTTTTTTTTCCTACTACACATGTTTCGAGTGAGCATGTTTGATATGAAAATAATATTTTGTTTTATATCCATGAGCACGAAGCATTGCTTAATAAGAATAATAATAACTTTTCTCATTGTTTATTACAATATATAATACAATACTTAAAGATTGTTGAATGTTTATTCAACAAAACTTTTTTTTTTCGACTAAAATACTAATCTAATTCTCGTATCGAACAACACGTACGTATTCGTAAGGGGAACAATAAACAAATTACTTACTGTTGAATGTTTTCAAATTCATTAAATTATACAAAACATACGTAATATGCCTACGATTCTTTTTGGATTACAAAACATACGTCATATGACTACGATTCTTTTTGGATTACAAAACATACGTAATATGACTACGATTCTTTTTGGATTACAAAACACACGTAATCTGACTACGATTCTTTTTGTATTACAACACACACGTAATCTGACTACGATTCTTTTTGTATTACAATACACACGTAATATGCCTACGATTCTTTTTGGATTACAAAACATACGTCATATGACTACGATTCTTTTTGGATTACAAAACATACGTCATATGACTACGATTCTTTTTGGATTACAAAATATATGTACTATGCCAACAATTCTTTTTGGATTACAAAACACACGTAATATGACTACGATTCTTTTTGGATTACAAAATATACGTACTATGCCAACAATTCTTTTTGGATTACAAAACACACGTAATATGCCTACGATTCTTTTTGGATTACAAAACATACGTCATATGACAACGATTCTTTTTGGATTACAAAACATACGTAATATGACTACGATTCTTTTTGGATTACAAAACACACGTAATATGACTACGATTCTTTTTGGATTACAAAACACACGTAATATGACTACGATTCTTTTTGGATTACAAAACACACGTAATATGACTACGATTCTTTTTGTATTACAAAACACACGAAATATGACTACGATTCTTTTTGGATTACACAATATACGTACTATGCCAACGATTCTTTTTGGATTACAAAACATACGTAATATGACTACAATTATTTTTGGATTACAAAACACACGTAATATGACTACGATTCTTTTTGGATTACAAAACACACGTAATATGACTACGATTCTTTTTGGATTACAAAACATACGTAATACGACTAGGATCCTTTATGGATTACAAAATATACGTCATATGAATACGATTCTTTTTGGATTACAAAACATACGTAATATGACTACGATTCTTTTTGGATTACGAAACACTCGTAATATGACTACGATTCTTTTTGGATTACAAAACATACGTAATATGACTACGATTCTTTTTGGATTACATTAACCGTCATAAACATTCTAAAATAAGGATTATATTCCATTCCAAGTTTGTATACAAGGTTATTCACAATATCTGATCTAACATATATCGATACTTAACTTTTTATTTGAAAACACTTGGTGTCCTTGCGGCCGGGCTCGCCCTATATTAATGGGAGGGATGTTATGGGATTTTAATAGCTTCTCTCTTTAATATATTTTCTTCAGTTTATTTTGTGATATATGTGCGATTTCGTTATATGATATATTTATTTTTATATATGTTCACACAATTTTGCTGTCAAAGAACCTATATATATTTTTTTTATTTAATCTGAGTTAGTATTTGTGGGTTTACTTTTTTCTGCTATCTATTAATTTTTATTAATCTAATAAATATAACTTGAAGTTTTTTAAACCACTAAGATCCAAATATTTACGGCCTGAATAAGTCAGAGCGTGTATGGGCAGATTTCACGAGGGCCACGCCCATTGTACGGGCAGGCGATGTTATAGTTAATATTCAATAAGTCTATTCTAAGTAGTATATCAACTAGAACCGAGAAAAGACGTGTGGTTTCGTTAAATTCGAAAATGTTAACATTTGAATATTGAGCGGTTATTAAGGGTCTTTTAAAAGGAGTGAAAATCTCGGCACAAATTAAAAGACGTTTAAATATTTTTTACGAATAATCTTCTACATAGACAGTATCTAAACGCATTGTATTTTGTTACACTTTAGTTGTATACAATATAACCTAGCGGGCTTATTGCTATTTGGCAATCTCTTTCAATCAACCAGAAAGATATTAAAGATGCCATAAGTGACAATCTGACTAGAATCCTTTTAAAAAAAAAAATCTAAGTTCCAGCGGGATTTTAACCCGCAATCTCCGGGCTGGGAGACAGGAGTCTTACTAACTAGGCCACGAAGGTCGTCTTCGGACGTCTTAAGGTTATCTTAAAAAAGTTTTAAATTTTTTTTACGCATGATGTTTCCAGTTGAAATTAAATGTCACTGTTTGTCAGGTTGATGAGAACGTGAAATGGGGTTTTGTTTTTGTGTAATCAAAAATCGTAAAGAAGTATCGATTTATTTTTTCATGCTAAATATCCTCAGTGAGATACAGGCAAAAGTCTAGTTTACTGGGGATACGACAAATGCAAGGCAACAAACCCAGATCCATTAAGATTGTATGTCCAAATTAAATTACCTGTTGTTTTTTTTTGTTTCGCAAATTATGTATATTTCTTGTCATATATTGAAAGTAATCAGCAAACGCTTTAAATTTTAGCCGGTTCCAGATAATATTTTAAAAAAAAGTTAATTGCCAAAAAATTGTAACTTATTTACAAGAAAAATAAAAATATTTTTTTCTTGAATCTTTGAAAAGACTATAGTTTCACTTTGTGGTGCCAGGTTTTATGTGAAAGGAAAAATAAGTAAAGAAAAAACTTATTTTATATTTTTATGTTCACCACAGGTTTATTTTTGGGTTAACTACCGGTTTCGAAAACCACGGTCTTCCTCGTCAGGTGAAGATAAACTAAATTGCTAAAAATATATTACCTGTACAAGTGTAAATAATATAAGAGGAATGAGGTAGGAGGAGAGAAGTGGGATTTTCTACCCATACCTCATTCCTCTTATATTATTTACACTTGTACAGGAAATATATTTTTAAGCAATTTATTTATTTAATTATTTATTTATTTTCTCAAAGCAGGCTTAGCCCAATTACTTTGAAAAATACAAGATGTGTTAACATTAAAAATAATGAAAAATTATACAGAATAAAAAAAAATTATACACACAAACATACACATATATTCAAAGTTACTTAAGTTCGTTGATGAGTGCTTTCTAACGCGCTCAATATTAGAAGAAGATTTACTTTTGCTTTTGGTAATGTGATATGAAATATGTCAATATCCGAAGCAGTCCCGTTCAGAAGAGTTAAGGCCCTTCCAACAGGCATAGCGACTGGAAGACCCATTCTTGCGTGTTATGTTATTGAGAACAGTTCTTGCCGGCGCAGTCTAGTGTAATTGTTAGGAACATTTAACGCTAATCTTTGTAGTAATGCTGGACAGCTCACAACTCTTCGAATGTGTCTGACAACGTATATCAGGAGACGCATATCTGTTCTTACGCTCAAGGAGTTATACCCGAGCATGCCCAGCAGAAACTGAGTAGGATAAAGCCATGGATAGACAGACACCGAACTCACACATATAGAGATATCGTAGATATTTTTTTTGTACCTTCTCCACCATGAGTGAGTTCTGCGCTCCCATCAGGCTCCAAATGCAAGCATTGCTTTCTAGTTTGCTATGGATCAATGAATTAAACAACGATTTGAGCACCATTTGGTTTTCAAATGACTTAGAGATTCTCATTACGATTCCTAGAGTTTTATACGCTGAGTTGCACATAATTTCTATGTCAGGACCAAATGTGTAATTGCTGTGGAACAAGACACCCAGATCTTTAATATTATCTGTGCGGGGTATAGATTCTAGCGTATATCTATGAAATTGTTTATCTTTACCTGACGATGAAGATGGTGGTCTTCGAAACCGGTAGTAAACCCAAAAATAAACTTCTGATGTACACAAAAATATAAAAAAGTTTTTTAAATTTACTTATTTTTCATTTTACATATAAATATTTGATTTATATTGTAAATACGAGTATATTATACTATCCGTATTGATCAAGTACGAACGTCATCCATAATGAAAGGAAGGAAGAAGCCTTTTCGGATTTGGAATCATGTGTCCAAGCCTCTATTTGAAGTGAACTTGATGAAGTGACGATATAGTCACTATGTATTTGAGGACAAAGGAGACAAATAACTGAACTACCTGCATGTATAAGAGTATCTATAATCAAATCATGAAATGGCAATGGCTGTGTTGATCCATAATCCATAAGGATCAAGTCATCCATAAGGAAGAAGCCTTTTCGGATTTGGAATCATGTGTCCAAGCCTCCTGAAGTGAACTTGATGAAGTGACGATATAGTCACTATGTGTTTGAGGGCAGAGGAAACAAATAACTGAACTACCTGCATGTATAAGAGTATCTATAATCAAATCATGAAATGGCAATGGCTGTGTTGATAGTAGGTAATCCCTAGTGACGGAGGGCGATTGTAAACCCATCCTCTGGATTAATTACGTCTCCGGATGCGTTGCTCTATTGTTTGCAAGTTGTATCAGTTCAACATGTACACAGTCTCGACACAATAAACCCAAAGATTCGATGGCAAAGATATTAAAATTAATTCTGATCCTGGCAGGATTTTGGATGTCGGCATGTTTGTGTTGCTTAAAAGTGCTAAAGAATCTTTCAAATTGAGTGAGTTTTTTAATTATTGGATAAAACACAGATGGCGTCGCGAGATTGCCTGGGTCTTGTGACATTTTAAAAGTGTCATTTATTTTTATTATTACACATGACAAGAAATATACATAATTTGCGAAACAAAAAAAACAACAGGTAATTTAATTTGAACATACAATTTTAATGGATCTGGGTTTGTTGCTTTTCTTTTTTTTGTATCCCCAGTAAACTAGACTTTTGCCTGTATCTCACTGAGGATATTTAGCATGAAAAAATAAATCGATACTTCTTTCTGATTTTTGATTAAGTACACAAAAACAAAACCCCGTTGCACATTCTCATCAACTTGACAAACAGTGACCCTCAATTACAACTAGAAAAATCATGCGGTATCAAACTATGCCATTTATAAAAATGGAGTCGTATACAATACAACAACGTGTTAAAATTATTGAATTATTTTATGTATTGTAATCTCCGGAAACGGTGATGTTAATTGGCCACCGAGATCATGCGATCTGACACCATTAGACTATATTCCCTGGGGTCACGTGGAAAATAAGGTCTTTAAGAATGACCCCCAATCAATTCCTGAGCTGAAGGATGAGATTATTCGCGTTATCGGTGAGTTAGAACCGCAATTATGCCAAAATGTCATCGAAAATTTTGACAAAAGAGTGGACATCTGTGGAACTGCTAGAGGTGGACATTAACGGATATTCTTTTTTTTGTGTTTAAATGTCATACATTATACTTCAATGGCCAATAAAAAAAATTGAAATCAAAGCAGATTGTGTATTATATTCAAGAATTAAAAAAAAACGCTCAATTTGAAAGACCATTTATTAGAATTAATGATTAGCATTATATGTATATAAGCTACAGAAAAATATAAATTCAATGTAAAATGGTTTCAGGGTAAATAATAATAATAATGTAAAGACAATTTGTATAGCGTCCTTTAGAGCAGTGCTCTGCAACCTTTTCTCACCTACGACACACCAAAATTCTTCCTAGAATTCCGCGGCACACCAAAAGCTAAAATATATAGGTATTAAATTAGGCATGAGTCTTCAGCGACGCGCATAAGGGTCATTTTTCTTTGTCTATGACTAATTTGGTGCGGCAATGGTGTGTACAAAGCACACTACGCAGTTTTCAACAGTTGGCACCAGTTATTGTGTATTAAATACATAATGAAAAATTGTAAAATGTCAAATACTCGTACATTGAATTTGACCGCGGCACACCTGTATCCGGCTCACGGCACACCAGTGTGCCACGGCACACCGGTTGCGGAGCACTGCTTTAGAGAACAGTCTCCTCAAGGGCGTTCTAACTTGAGAGTTGAACCCACTATTATTGACTAATTTAAAATTGTACAAAATAAATATTATATATAAATTGAGCGTACAGTAGGTTTCATACTTCTGCTAGAAACACCCGGAACCTTTTACAATCGGATTCACAATTCTGCTAGAAATACCCGGAACCTTTTACAATCGGTTTCATTCTTCTGCTAGAAACACCCGGAACCTTTTACAATCGGTTTCACACTTCTGCTAGAAACACCCGGAACCTTATACAATCGGTTTCACACTTCTGCTAGAAACACCCAGAACCTTTTACAGTCGGTTTCACATTTCTGCTAGAAACACCCGTAACCTTTTACAGTCGGTTTCACACTACTGCTAGAAACACCCGGAACTTTTTACAATTCAAATGTGTCAGTAGATATTTATTAACTACAGTTGTACGTTGCAATTCGTCATTCATAAGAAAACAAGAATTGAATAGTCACATATCTGGTTTGATGCATATTTTCAATAAAGATATCTTTGAGTTCAGAAGAGTCCTTCTTCGGCATTTTTTTAATATACTTGTGAGGTATTGACTGGGAGGCTATTATTCTATTGTTGTTTAACATTAGTTTATTTTCAGATGTAATTTTTCCTAAAACATCTACGGCTATAATAAAACTAGGTACTTCCCCGCATCTGAATATATTTGAATAAAATATATTTGTTAAGAAAATCATAGAAAACTTAACAAGGGAAGACGAACTACAAAGAAACCTTTGTAGGTCTTCCGATATGTGATAGTAACATATTCAGCTTGAGGTGTAGTGTAGTTTATATACGTAGTGTTCATATATGATTACAAACTGTGATGAGACCTCCCAAAGAGTGACTCTTAAAGCTTTACATGCCTCCCACATATCCAATACCTAAAGACAAATCATTCAACTCGACAGGACTTGCAACGGCAAAAGCCTTGCACAATACCTCACCCCTCTGGATCGATTTGAAAAAATCTATCCATTCGATGAAGACAAATTCGAGCTCATAGCTCCATTCACGTCCGAATGAACATATCTCAAATACAGATTTAAAATATACAATGGGGACATCCCATTAAGGGACTTGAATACAAAAACAAAGCCCGAAATCAATATGTTTGCGATATTCGAGCCAATGTGCACTTTCAGAAGCGAACCAATATGACAATATTTATGACAACCATATATTATTAAATTGCATTGAAAATAGACTGGAGTCCGGAAGTGAATCCACCAGGAATCGAACTTGGAGCGCCAGCTTGCTAAGTCTGAATTATAGCCACCATCAACAACGCTAATCATGTCAGCTAACTTTGAGAGTCAATATTTTTTTCAAGAATGTAGACGTGTTCAAAGAATATCCAGAACAATTTTAAATTAATATTCTTTAAAAATGTTTTTCTTGTTAATTCTTCAATCTGTCACTATAAAATTATATAATAAATAAAGATGGCATTCTCACAAAAAAAAAAATGTCGACTCGGTTGTTTTTTCTTCAGAGATTCTAAAAATATTCGTTCAAGATATCTACGGAGAATATATGAATTTGGTTTTGCTCATTAAACCTTTATTCGTTTTTTTGTCTTAGTCACTGACACGCGGTAAAAATAGCTTTCTTATTTTTAACGTTTACCCGATCGCACTTGAATGAACCGATGTCAAAATGATTAAACATGACTTGCACAACATTGTTTCTTCATGAAATATTGTCGCAAAAGTGGTTCCATTTTGAATTTATTAAAACAGCTTATAATTCTGCTTGTGACCTAGTTGGTAAGAAGCTTTTTGTCTACCGTGGTGTTCCAATTTTGAATTTATTAAAACAGCTTATAATCATGCTTGTGATCTAGTTGGTAAGAAACTTTTCTTCTACCATTGTGTTCCAATTTTGAATTTATTAAAACAGCTTATAATCCTGCTTGTGACCTAGTTGGTACGAAGCTTTTTTTCTACCGTGGTGTTCAAATTTCGATTCTTATTACTACCTGAAAACATGCTTTTTCATCCGGATAAAATAGTTGGTTTGGTAATAATACTCGCACGTGCTATGCGTGTGAGAGTTTTGTTACCTTTACACGTTTGGTGCCAGAAGTGCCAACATTAACGATGACGAACATTTATGTATTTATTTTATTTTAATTTATTTTTTATTTATTTATTTAACACATGACAAGAAATATAGATAATTTGCGAAAAAATAACAGGTAATTTAATTCGAACAAACAATTTTAATGGATCTGGGTTTGTTGCCTTTTATTTGTCGTGTCCCCAGTAAACTAGGCTTTATCACGAAAAAATAAATCGATACTTCTTTCCGATTTTGGATTATGTAAAACCTCGTTGCACATTCTCATCAATCTGACAAACAGTGACACTCAATTACACATGTATACATCACAAGAAATCAAACTCCTCACACTTTATCACTCCAGACATACCAAAAATATTCACCCCACAATGTACCTCATAAAAGTAAAAACCTCATAAAAGTAAATAATCATAAAAGTAAAAAAAACATAAATATAAGTATAAAACAATAAAAAAACACCACACTTATAAAGTTCACACAAACCTTTTCCACAAGTCAGTCCTCTTGCAAGCACAATTACTCAAACTCCTGTCGCAATAACAACCACGCCCCGATCAACTGCCTTGCACATTCTCATCAATCTGACAAACAGTGACACTCAATTACACATGTATACATCACAAAAAATCAAACTCCTCACATTTCATCACTCCAGATAGACCAAAACATTCATCTCACAATATACCGCATACAAATAAAAGCAAAAAAAATACACGAGGTATTGAGGTAGATGAGGTATTGACAGAATAAAGAGGTTTCCTCAACATCTGTTAAAAAATATTACCATTGTTCGTCAACAAATGGCATAAAGACTAAAAACCATCTTGTCTGCACTAAGAATAAAAACATTTAAATTATGTATAGAGATGAATCTATGGTATAATGAGGAATGTTGCCTAGGCATAAAGTGAGCACTTAACTCAGCCTTCAAAGGTGGTCATAAGCCCACAAAATACCAATTAAAATAGATACCGTCTCCTGTATATCCAAAACAGAGAACAATGTTACTAAAGAGTCATCCAGGCCAAAAAATAAAAAATGCTGTAAGGAAGCTGCTGAGGGATCTCCAGGCAGATCTGATGTCCGAATCCAATATTTACAGTTCGCGAAGTAACTGAAAACCTAAAATAAACATATATAACCCTTCGCTAAAACCAAACAAAAAATCATATATATATATATATATATATATATATATATATATATATATATATATATATATATATATATATATATATATATATATATATATATATATATATATATATATATATATATATATATATATATATATATATATATATATATATATATATTATATATATATATATATATATATATATATATATATATATTATATATATATATATATATATATATATTATATATATATATATATATAT
>OX463843.1:48736402-49002291 GCA_949825065.1 Odontocerum albicorne
CACACGTTTGATTGTATTGGTGAATTTATTCCCGATTTTCACAAAATATCTCTGATGTGGACGATAAGTGCTAATTATTATTAATATTATTTTTCATTGAATGCGTAAATGTATAATATTACGGAGTAATACCTAAAATCTGAACCCAGTATTTATTATGTTTATAGAGATATTAAAGTATTTAGAAGCAATGTGTATTAGTTACACATCACAGGGGAGGAAGAGTTAAACACAACACTTGATTGTTTGACTTAGATCAAATATTGATTTATATTTGTGTACAAAAATAAAACATTAATTTATTAACAAGGTAAGTAATTATATGAATACATTATTTATGAAAAACTATGCAAACTACAAAATTGAAACAGGCAATTTAGAGTATATACTTAATGTACATGAATCTCGGTTTGTTGCCTTTCTCGGTTTGATAAAAATCTGGGTTTGTTACTTTAGATTTGTCGTGACCCTAGTAAACTAGGCTTTTGCCTGTATCTTACTTAGACCATTTAACCATGCAAAAATAAGTTGACAATTTTTACCGATTGTTGATTTATTAATTATTCAATAACTTCGTCAATAACTTAATAAGGGATGAAACTTAATTATATGTATATTCCACGTGACTCAATACTTGGTATATTTCAGATTAAACAAAATTCCATCTAAGAATGTCCTGCATACATTTATCAAAACACCATATTTAAGAGATCAAAAAAAAATCTACAACTAACCTCTTCTACAAGGCCAAGTATTAGAACTCCTGTCGCAATAACAACCACATTGAACCGTCGAATCAGAAAATGTTTAGGTGAATGGTAGTATAGAAATGAATACGTCATTAATATGCCATTAATTTCTATAGTTCTATATCTTCAATGCCTAAAATTATCAACGTTCATCGCAATGATTTAATCCGAAACATATATTAATTGATGTGTTGTTTTTATATAATGTTGTAAACAGTCATTTCGGTAGAAAATTAAATCCGATGCACAACAACTAGTTACATATATTATATTAAACAATTCATTTCCTGGAATAAATGGTTTGCTAAGGGACATGTGACAGAGTTCAAATCATGAATAGTTTCTTTTTTAAGCATTAATTTGAATGAAGTGTAATGAATATATTTAATCATTCCCCTCATCACAATTTTGATACGCTTTTTTTGGTTCAATTTATGATATTTTGTTATACATTTTTATCTTTTTTGTTGTAATGTTATTTAAGGCAAAAATACAACTTTAATTAAGAACAACAGATGAATTATTGGAACTTACCATATAGTGGGTGTAAAACGTAATATTGTATATATTCTTTTAATTTAATTAAATGTTTTATTTTATTTTATTTAATTAACGACACAACAGTGTATTTTATATACAAATGAATATATAGTATGACAAGTTATACAAGTACTTACTTATACAAGTAATACAACACTTTATCTTAAACTAACATGGAGATACAAAAAGCAGTAGTAATAATAAATTACAGTCATTGTTTAAAATTATTTAATATTAATATGTATATTTAAGTTCAATATATGTTATGTATGAATACCAAAAAATATTACCAAACTTCACCAAGCAGACTTACGTAATTGTCGAAGACTTATTTATAGTGGTAAAGAACTTATATTTGTTTTTCGTGGAACAACGCTTACATAGAACAAGAATTGGATTTTTCGAAAATTTTATGGATATATCTTGAAATATATAATAGAAAACACATGGGCTCACTTGTAGAACGAGATGCAAGTTGCTTTGCAGAATCGAAACCTTCCATATATTATATATTTACATATGTGTAACTGTATCAATAATTAATACATTTGAAAAACCCTTAAGTAGATGGTTAAAAAATTATGAAACAATTTTTTTAATTCATAATATTTACAGATGCCAACACATTACACTCCACAGATGCTAATACATTACACTCAAATATGTTACTATCACATATCGGAGGCTACACAGGTTTCTTTGTAGTTCGTTATCATCCCATATCAAGTTTTCTGCAGTTTTCTTACCAAATATGTTTTTCTAAACATATGTAGATTTAAGGAAATTCTTAATCTAATTACTGCAGGAATAGTACACGGCGGTAAGTAATACACATCGGGCTTAAGAAAGAGACTGTCGCTTTGTAGAGCGTCGTCTCCGTCGCACTATGCGCTAATAGTCTGCGACAGAGACGACGCTCTACAAAGCGACAATCTCTTTCTTAAGCCCGATGTGTATTACTTACTGTCGGGTACTATACCTCATTACTATCGTTACACTTAACTGAAAAATAATCTTTCAATAATATCGAGTTTAAATCCCGAGCTAGAACGCTCTTTAGGGGTGTCGGCTCTCTAAATGGCGATATAGAAATTCTCGTTTTATCATTATTACTAAAACGAAGAACATATTTTTTTATTATAAAACATTAAGTTCAAGAAGGAAATATCTACTAAAAACTATTTGATACACATTCAAATGTTTGAAAGAGTCCACGCAATGCCCTTATTTGCTGCTGATGAGATTAAAAATGTTAGGGGCTTGATTGTTACAATGATTGATGAAATAGTTGATAATGACTTGTAAGAGAATGCACTAAACAAAAAGTTGAACAAGCTTTAGAGTTTCAAGTTGTAGTTGACACCTTATACACACATCTTCTTCATCTTATTTTAGGCCTGTTGGCCTGTTATGGTCCTGCATCATTGTTTGCCTCTTGCGATGTCGACTGCCAGCTATCTTTCCATCTTTTGGGAGGTCATCCTGGAGGTCTGCTTGCTTGGGGGATACTGCCCCTGCCCATTATTACGGCTCTTGGTTCCGCCATTCTGGATACATGTTCGTTCCAAAACCTTTTTCTCTGTCGTCCCCATCTGAAAATATCTTCAGCTTCGCACATCCTTCGGATTTCTGTGTTACGTACTCTATCATGAAGGGTTTTAACAGCGATCCTCCTGAGTACCTTCATTTCGCTGGTTCGAAGGAGATTTTTGGTTTTGACAGTGTCGGCTCTGGACTCTATGCTGTATGTCATTATGGGGCGGACACAGGTCTTGTATATCCTCACCTTGCTTTGGATGTTCATATGCTTGTTTTTCCAGATAGTGTTCTTTAAACATCCAGAAATAACTGCGGCCTTTTGTGATTGTTCAAGCACTTCGCTATAGAGGTCATTATTGCACATTATGCTAGCACCCAAGTATTTAAATTTTGTTACTTGTTCAATCGGTGTGTCGTCGATCGCCACACTGCATCCAACTTGCTCTCTGGCTAAAGTCATGCATTTAGTCTTGCTGATGGAGATAGACACGTTGTATTTTTTGGAAGCAGTGTGGTATCGATGTAGCATTTGTTGCAGATCTTCCTCACTTTTGGGCAATGTTTTAATACAAAAATTTCATTGACTCGTCGTGTAATTAATTCGTTGGGTTGTATATACAATATATACATGTATAATTTTTTCTAGTAAATATAAGAAAATAATGTTTTACTCCCTGTAATCATATATTTGTATTCGTTTTTTTAATTGAATGCGAATGAATTGACTCCCTTATTTGAATTTATATAAATTATAAATTCAAATTAGTCATATTTACTTAGTTACGAATAGCAGGAAAATAAAAGAAAACATTGGCGGAAACTGATACAACAGCATGAGACGCTAACGATGGTACACAAAACTAGTGAAAACATTAACGCTTACTTAACAAGGTATTGTTAACTCCTTTTAGTTTTTTAACTTTGGAAAAACTTGCAATGGGAAGTTGGTTGAATATTTTAAATTTTCTTTTTAAACACATCATCACAGTTTAAATTCTAGCAAGAAATTAAAAAGCACTTTTTAACTTATTTCATCATAAAAGTTTAAATAGGGTTTTACGATGTAAATTTGTGAGGGAGTAGTGTATTTATGCAGCAAAAAATATGATTTTATTATTTCTATTTGAAGTAACAACCCTTAATTATATTTTATTCCATCAATTGTTTATTAGGTTTGTAGATACATTTTTTTATTTGGCCTATTTGATAAATGCCTTTTAGAACTAGGGGTTGTTGATACGATTGACTTTTGTCTCAATATATTAAAGAAAGGTTTATGTCTGATTTTCCCTTATTTCTTTTTCATTTTTATTTATATTTGAAATAAGGCTTATTCGTTAATATTTTCACACAAAGCATATAATTTATCATTAAAACCATGGATTGAAATCCTAATTACCCATGTTCATCTTATCAATGAAAATATCATGTATTATATACAATCTTCTTCTTCCCAGTGTCATGTCAGGTTCCCCAAAGTTGAATATCACCTGAGAGTAGACATCTTTGTTCCCGGCAGCCCGAAAAAGATCCCTGACGCTCCTTATGCCAGTGCAATCACGTGTATTGCGAAGCCAGGAGATTTGTCTCCTGCCAACACCTCTTCAACCCTCTATTTTGCCTTAGATGGTAAGGTGCAGTAATTTGTACTTTGCTCCTCTAAGTACATGACTCAAATAGGACACCTTTTGGATTTTAATATAAGTCAGCAACTCTATCAACTTTGGCTCTTTGAAGAACCCTCGTGTTGCTTACCATATCCGTCCAGGGTATCCGTAGCATTCTCCGGTGCATCCACATTTCGAATGCTTCCAGTCGGTTCATACTACCAACTTTGAGGGTCCATGATACTACTGCATGCAATAACACTGACTCAACGTAGCATTTGACTAACCGTTGGGAAAATATAAAATACTCATTCTTCAATTACTATCCTATTAAATTTTCACTGTGTTGGACTAAATATGTCCACGTTCGATTAAGGCTTGTTTAAACACCTTTCTGATTGGTTTAAAAATATTATTACGTGGCAATAAATAAACTCGCCGGGTTTAACTGTGTAGAATTGAGTGTTCTACCTTTAGATTATACATTAACATTCGTACCATGCAATATAATACAATGCAAATTTATTTTTTGGTTTTCTGTTAAAAAGAATACGGAATTAAGTATAAATGAGTATTATTTTATTAATTTTTTTACATTTGATACATATTTAACCCAAATTACATCAAATAATAAAGAAAACTTCATAATACAGTCAAAATATCACATTATGAAATTTAAAAAGATATTAAGTCAAAATATCACATTATGAAATTTAAAAAGATATTAAGTCAAAATATCACATTATGAAATTTAAAAATATATTAAGTCAAAATATCACATTATGAAATTTAAAAAGATATAAAGTCGAAATATCACATTATGACAAAATGAAGAATGTAGCTCATTCCTCTTTGTGAAATGACTCAGTTATTCCTACAAAGTTATTTCATCCTCAATTAATCCATCGAGGTTTGGAAGATATCACTTATGAATTTATCATGGAAAAATAAATCTTGACCGTCTGATGATATTGTTGACGACAATCCGGAAGAACACGATATGTATCTGTTCAGTCACTGCTGCAAGTTTGTCATCTGCAAAGTATAAAATCTTACAGGATTACAGAATCTTACGCTGAATCAAATAACAGTTTATTCGTTATTCAGCCTATTTTTGTGCGCTATTCAAATTTCCTGAACGTTTGCATTACACCTCATTATATATAACATGCATGTGTTATTTTTAATTTAATTTAGAAAAAAAATACAAATGAGATATTTTTACTAATAACAAGTTTTATTCTTCGACATGTTTCTATTTTAATAATAATATACAAGTATACCGCTTCACTGCCCGGTTGTAACGAGGGTTTGCAAGCTATTGATAAAACCTGTGTTATAAAACAAGTGCACTAGAACCAACGACTACAATCATTATTCTATTCAGTGATTCTCTAATATTCTATAAAGTCTTTTGAAAATCTATCACTAAACGCTAGTTAAGAAGGCGGTTTCCGTCAAAAACCTCCCCCGTTTTATAATAATTGTGTAGTTTTATTCGCTCGGAGAACAGGAAAGACCTGATTCATATCCCAAACTGCGACTAAATAAACTGCATTTTTAATGGTGTTCGTATGCATACCATTGTTGCTAAAATATTTATTACTGAAAAAACAACCCTTTTTATAAAAAATATTTTTTTAAATATATATATTTTTTATGTGTAATTGATATGGATTTATAATTATGTTAGATAGCTGATAAATAACATTGTTCTTTCAGCATTTTTAATTTAACGATGAAGGACTTTGCAATGTCATTTTCCCCATACAGGGGAATCGACTTTTGACGTTGACATGTAATCAACACTGTGCTATCTTAATGAGAATTCTCAACTAACTGGAGCGTCTATGTTTTGTTTCAGCAGCTGGGATGACTTGACTAATGATTGCTAGTTAGAAATGAAAGAATTAAAATACAGTTGAATGCAAAAAAATCTTATACGTTTAGTGCGTTATACTTCATAATGGAAATACAACTATACTCAAAACGGCGAAATCAGTATATCACATTATATTTGTGTATGTTATATTTTGGTTGTAAAATTAACTACTTAGAAAATGACTTGACTTATAATAACTTAGTAGAAATGAAGGGCATTAAAACACAGTTCAATATAAAAAATATTACAAGTTTTATGCGTTATTGGAAATACTATGGTAAATATACGCGAAACGACGAAATCAATACATGGTATTCATATATACGAGGGTCATCAAGAAATTAAGGTTACAACATTTATGTAGGATCGTACAATGCTTGTATTTGATTGAAATTCACAGGATATTTCACAAATGTATTTAACTATTTTTCAATGTAATCGCCGTCGAGATCGAGACATTTCTGTAATCGGGGCACCAGGTTTTGTATGCCAGTCTCATAGACCTCCGCCGCCAGCTCTTTCAGCCACTTCTTCACAGCTTCATTGACCTCCTGATCGTTGAAAAATTGTTGGGGTGTAGTAACACCCCACGTCTAATCTCCCGTCACGATAGAGTCCAGAAAAGCTTCTCTCTTCTGTGCAAAACGATCCAAAAATTCACGCGCGGCGGTCACGCGATTTTGACAGTGCTCCGGTGTGGGCATTCTTCTGGGCACCCATCTCGCACACAACTTCTTGTAACCAAGTTTTTCCGACACAATATTACCAAGGAGACTTCGAAAAATGTCAAAAAATGTAAGATATAAATAGATTAAGACAGTTGAAAGTAAAAAATCTTTTAAGTTTTATGCTTTATACTCATACTGGAAAAATAACAATACGCAAAACGACGAAATTAATATCAATATATCATACAATATTTAACAATACTTTGTTATTCTATTAATTACATTATCTCCGCTGCACGTGTTTCTTCTTCCTATTCCGAGGCTCTCTTTAAGCGGGAGGATCCCGGTTTTTTATAACATGAGTATTAATGACAAAAATTATATAAAACAATGAATTTTAACTTATTAGAGATACACGAAGCAAAAAACAGAAAAAAAAAAGAATTAATAACCAAACAATATAAAAGGTTTCATACCGTTTAATTATTTTTACTTTGCATTCATATTCTCGTAGTCTAAGTATTTGTATAAAATTATTTAATTGATTAACGAAAATTTTAATATTTTCGTAAGTAATGTTAAACACTATCGGCGGACGGTGTATAGTACATTATATCTGATATAATCACTGCTCTCATAACAATTCGGTACCATTCCGTCAAAAGAGAGCCTTGAGATAAGAGGTAGAAACGCGTGTAGCGGGGATTGATGTAAGTTGTGTAAAAACAAAGTTTTTTTTGTTAAATATTATGCACCACAAAATTAAAGTCGAAATATTTGATGAATCAATACATTTTATTCATATGTGGTAAATTTTAATTGCAAAATGAACTGCTTAGAATAATAATTCGATAATTTATTGACCATTTTGTATATATTTATAATGAAATATATTCATAAATACAATACAACACATAATAGAATTGTGAAATTTACAAATAATACATTTTGATTTCAAATCGATAGTACTTACGATAATAAATCTAAATGAGTTAAGAAACGTATTGCATTATATTACACTTTTATTGTATAATATATAGTACAACCCTGCGGGTTTATTACTATATCGGATTCTCTTACAGCCAAATACATAGTTGGTAAACAAGTGCTAAATTGTAAAGTATTTTATTGCATTCCTCACGGTGAGCCTTTTGCGATGAATCGCTTGGATAGGCACCCTTCCTCAGAGATCCGAGTGGGGGGATATTTTACCTCCGAATGACAATTTAGTCGTATTCGAACGATGCATTTTTTATTTGCCAGCTGCATATAATTAATTTTGTTGGAACGGTACCAATTTCAATCGAAACTCTAAAGTGGTTATCCTGTGGCATACCAGAACTGACATGACAAGTGCATCGACAAAGCTTGAGATGTCCTGGAAGGAGTCATTAAATTTTTTTTTAATGTAGAAAGAGGTTAGGTTTCATCAATGGATATACCACAAAATACCTCGTCATCAGGGCTTCGTCAATTGCTAGTAGGTCTATCACGTGTAGATGATGTTGACTTTAGTGTTGTTGGGATGGTGGTGCAGTCGCTTACACCCAATTTGTGAACAAGCCTCAAGTGAAAACTTTACTGGAGCCCTTTTTTAAATCTATGTATCAACGAGAATGTGACCCCCGGATCGGAAGATATGAAGCCAATAAAAGACTCGCTCCGTCCTTGGCATGCTTTAAGAAACGACTGAAAAAACTGTTAATTTCTAGTCAGTAAAATAACGTGTTTCATTCCTGATTTTTCTTTTCCTTTCCTCTCCACCATCCCTTCCTTTCCTTTTGATTGCTGATATCTCACTTTATTTGAAAAATAATATTCGGGTGATTGCCCGTCTTTGTGGGGTTCGTGGGCATATGCTCACGTATGCGTTCGTGAGGATGAATAGTCATTTAAATGATTTATGCGACCACGTAACTTGCTTCATTTACTTTTGTCTGGTTGGTTGGAAGAGATTGCCGCCTCGCAATAATCCCGCCAGATTTTATTTGCAATAAAAGTGTTAAATAAATAAATAAACCAGTGACGTGGAGTTATCCTTCATTAGAAAACTCTATCCACCATTTTTCCTCTGAGGAGAGAAGATCTGTATATCTATGGTTTGATCATATCAATTCTTTTTAAGAAAGGGACATACGTGTAATAAACGTATTCTGATTTCATTACTCCAATAAAAAAGAAAATATACCATTTATAAAATATATTGTAACATTTATAAAATATACCATTTATAAAATATATTGTACCATTTATAAAATATACCATTTATAAAACATACTATTTATAAAATATACAGACTGGTTAATGTTTCTTACATGTTTACCCTAAATATAGGGTCTTTCAAATGCAGCGGTTTTTTTTAATACATTTTTTTAAAGTTTTTGAATAAAACACACAATTTGCTTTAATTTCAAAATTCTTTTTATTGGTCATTGAAGTATAATGTATGATATTTAAACACAAAACAATATCTGCCAAATGTCAACATCTTGCAGCTCCACAGATGTCCACTCTTTTGTCAAAAATTTTAATGCCATTTTGGCATAATTACGGTTCTAACTCACCAATAACGCGAATAATTTCGTCCTTTAGCTCAGTAATTGATTTTGGGGTCATTCTTATAGATCTGGATTTTCACTAACTCCAGAGAAAATAGTCCAACGGTGTCAGATCACAATATGATCTTGGTGGCCAATTAACATCACCGTTTCCGGAGATTACAATAGATATAATAATTCTAAATTTAAACGTGTTGTTGTATTGTATATGACTCCATTTTTATAAATGCCATACATTACACTTATCAAATGTAACAAGACCTAGGCAAGTTCGCGACGCCATCTGTGTTTTATCCAAGAATTTTAAAAAGTGCTCAATTTGAAAGACCCTATATACGAGTATATTATATTCATATTCATAGAATCGAACGAATCAGTTACAAACTAAATATCAAGCTTAATATAATATTTAAGAACAATATAAAATAAAAATGAGAAAAAAACATATTTTATGTAGCTTTTCAATGAATTTCGAGAAAAAAATCTTATAAATAATGATCAATGTACTAACAAGGATAATCAAAAAAGAAACTCACCAGAATGTTTCAAACATGTAAAAGTCCATTAATAGAGAAATAAATATCCAATAGATTTTTTAAATAAATATTGACCTATTTAGACTGGCATTAAGTAGAATTAACATGCCAACTGCACTTTCCTTATGTCACTGATTGTCCCTTTTGAATATGACTTTGAGTAATAGGATAATAATAATTTCTTAGTAATATTCGATTCAGCTTAAAAAATATTTATTATTTTTTGTAACTGTATATAATTATTTTTAAGATTTGTATACAATCGGGTTTAACTTGTATACACGTATCTAAGTTGTATGAAATAAATAAATAATAATTTGGTCTGTCTGCAGTGATGTAATGTGAGGGGTTTGATTTGCGTGATATTACATAATATATGTAATTTAGTATCACTGTTTGTCAGGTTGATGAGGATATGCAACAGGGTTTTATATGATAGAAAATCGGAAAGAAAATGTCGATTAATTTTTTTAATGCTATATGTCCTCAGTGAGATACAGGAAAACACCTAATTTACTGGTGATACGATAAATGAAAGGCAACAAACCCAGATTCATTAAAATTGTGTGTCTAAATTAAATTACCTTTGTACACTTTAACACAAAAACACATTTTGCAGGTTTCCCAAAAATTGATTATAAAAATAATTAATAGACTTCCTGACCGGTATCCCACAGCGGAGCTTTTCAGGGAGTATCGGGTCCTGAACATAGCCAACTTACATCTCAAATCCATTCTCTGGCACTATCATCGAGAGGAAGGGAAGATGCAGACTCAGCAGAGACACATGACACGCATGGCAACTGATCAAATTTTCACCATCCCTAGAGTTAAAACATCTTTTGCCTAAAGGCAATATGCCTATTTAGCTCCCATGACATACAATGGGGTACTGAATTAAATAAAGGCAAAGGGAGGAAAACAATATAGGCAGTCGATCGGAGCGTGGTTGTTATTATGACAAGAGTTTGAGTACTTGGGCTTGCAAGAGGAATGAAAATGAAATGGTTTGTGTGAGCTCTTGACTGATTATGTGCGGCACATTGTGGGGTGAATGTTTTCGGTGTGTCTGGAGTGATGAAGTGTGAGGAGTTTGATTTCGCGTGATGTATACATTTCGCGTGTAATTTAATGTCACTGTTTGTCAGGTTGATGAGAATGTGCAACGGGGTTTTATATAATCAGAAATTGGAAAGAAGCATCGATTATTTTTTTCATGCTTTTTGTCCTCAGTGAGATACAGGCAAAAACCTAGTTTACTGGGTTACACGACAAATGAAAGGCAACAAACTAAGATCCATTAAAATTGTGTGTCCAAATTAAATTACGTGTTGTTTTTTTCGCTAATTGTGTATATTTCTTGTCGTGTGTAAATAAAATATAAAATAAATAAATAATTATAATAAAATGTTAAACTATTTAGACGTCAAAACTCACCTCAAGGGCGCTCTAACGATTCTAGTCTGGAAAGAGTCTCGGATATAGCAGGTAGAAACATGTGTCCCGGGATAAATATAATAACAAAGTAATTTCTCGTTAAATATTATACAATTTGAATCGAATCGTTTTTATCTTTATATTGTTGCACTTGCACATCCAACACTTAAACAACCCTATAAAGATAATGCTTAATACGTGACCGTAATTGAAAGTGTTAAAGAGGAGAAAAAAAGGGACAGAATACAGTAGCACTGTGCAGAGTTAGCGGAGTGCCCGTGTTAGTAAGTAATTACAATATATTAATAAATATTAATAGACGTGGTAGACTGAGCGGTGAACGGATGTCGATAGTTTGCTTGCAAATTTAAATGGCTTCTGATTAGAGTTCTCGGCGCATTTTAATGATAGTCTCTACCTATAGGTGGTGTTGCATGCACGGGGAAGTACGGTGTACGGCGGACTTCCCTATGGAATCTCGCAATGCATCGAAATCTTATTTTTTTTCCTTTCGTTTTATAGATCATTTTCTACTGCGAGTTTTCAAGATTTGTTACATTTCTTTGAATTGAATTTAATTTAAAGAATCCGCTCTTTTGTAGCACGAATCTATACAATTGAAATAAATTTTGATAAATACTATATGTATATCATCACACTGTGTCCTTTGTAGGGTAGGCAGTTACAGTAGAACTCCAAAATCTTTCTATCTAAGCACACAGCTTTCGCCTCCTACACATTTATACATTTCGTTTTACACAAGCTGCTTTTATTCATACTTTTGATAGAAATTTTGGATTATTTAAAAATATTTCGCGTTTATTTTTATTTTTTAAGTCATATATAAACATATGTACGTATCATAACGCCGTGTCCATTGCTGGGTAGAAAGAGAGAACAGATCTAGAAACTTTTCTATCCAAGCACACAACTTTCGCCTCCTCTAAATTCATACATCTCGTCGTGCTTTTATTTTTTAATTATTTTACACATGACAAGAAATATAAATAATTTGCGAAAAAACCAACTGTAATTTAATTTGGACACATAATTTTAATGGATCTGGGTTTGTTGCCTTTTGTTTGTAGTGTCCCCAGTAAACTAGGCTTTTGCCTGTATCTCACTGAGAACATATAGCATGTAAAAATAAATCGATACTTCTTTCCGATTTTTGATTTTATAAAACCCCGTTGCACATTGTCATCAACCTGACAAACAGTGACACTCAATTACATATGTATACATCACGCGAAATTAAACTCCTCACACTTCATCACTCCAGACAGACTAAAAACATTCATCCCACAATATATCGCACGTAATCATAAAAATAAAAACAAAAATATATAAAAATATAAAACAACAAAAAACACTACACTTAAGAGCTCACACAAACCTTTTCCACAAGTCATTCCTCTTGCAAGCCCAATCACTCAAACTCCTGTCGCAAAAACAACCACGCTCCGATCGACTGCCTTAATTGTTTTCCTCCCTTTGCCTTTATTGAATTCGGCACCCCATTGTATGATATGGGAGCTAAATAGGCATATTGCCTTTGGGCAAAAGACTTTTTAACTCTAGGGATGGTGAACATTTGATCAATTGCCATGCGTGTCATGTGTCTGCATCTTAATATCCTTTTATTCATGCTTTTCACTTCACCTTCTTTCAAAATCTGGTCTGTTAGATCCAGTCACGTTTTGCTTGGTCTTCTTCTTCTTCGCACACCTTGTTCTTCACATTTGTATACTCGCTTGTGAAAAATATCGTAATAAATTTCCTCTTTTTTCTTTCCTAATCTAGTGTCAGATTAATCAAACTTTGCTATAATTCTTCTTCCCAGTATCATGTCAGGTCCCCTCAACGTTGAATATCACCTGAGAGTAGACATCTTTATCCCCGGAAGCCCGAAAAAGATCTCCAACGCCACTTATTCCAAGTCCAATCACGTACTATATATTGCGGAGCCAGGAGATTTGCCTCCTGCCAACACCTCTTCAGCCTTCTATTTTACTATGGATGATCAGTTGTAGTAATTTGTACTTTGCTCCTCTAATAGGACACCTTTCGGATTTTAAATTAGTCAGCAACTCACTGTCAACTTTGTCTCTTTGAAGAGACCTTGTGTTGCTGACCATATCCGTTCAGGGTATCCGTAGCATTCTCCGGTGCATCCACATTTCGAATGCTTCCAGTCGGTTCATAATACCAACTTGCTATAATACTATCCTTTAATTAAATTGTGTAGATTTCTTCAAAAAATAAATGGGCTTGTAAAATAATCGTTGTTACAATTATTTTTAATTTCAATTTTATTTTTACTGGAATGAATTTAAACATACCTAGCGGCATATCACCATAAATTCTTCTAATTCGAAAATAGCATTACGGCGCATTTTGGACGTCATTGTCATCGGAAACCGAGTGCGCCGATATTGCCCATATGAATAGAACTAACGAGATTTTATGAAGTGGATATCACTTGACACTGTCGTTTACTCCATTATATATTAGGTCCTTACATATGAAATTGGCGTTTTGCCGTACTGGCAACTTTGATCTCAAATATCTTCTCTTTGGTTAGGAATTCCAAATTAAAATTTATACAGCTATTTACTCAAGTATTTGTGTTTTGAAAATTATAATTCATTTGTTTTTTCCTCAATTGTTTTTTTTCTTTGCGTCACTCAGTTTACAAAATGGAAAACTTGAAATATCGCGTTATTTACGAGTACGAGTTCCACCGTGGCACCAGTGCTGCAGAAACGGCTCGAAGGATTAATGATGTGTATGGCGACGGTGCCGCAAAAGAAAACACAGTGCGTTTTTGGTTCCAACGTTTTCGTTCTGGAAATTTCGACCTGCAGAAGAAGCCCCGTGGACGGCCGGAGACCAAAGTTGATAATGAAGAATTGAAGGCTATTGTGGAAGCGGATCCATCGCAAACCACGTCCGAGTTAGCTGCAGGCTGCGGTGTTAGTGATAAAACTGTTTTAATCCACTTGAAGCAAATTGGGAAGGTGAAAAAGCTTGAAAGGTGGGTACCTCACGAATCGAGTGAAGCAAATCAACAAACGCGCGTTGACTGCTGCGTTGCATTACTCAACCGGCACAATAATGAAGGGATTTTGAATCGAATCATTACCTGTGATGAAAAGTGGATCCTGTATGATAATCGGAAGCGCTCATCGCAATGGCTGAACCCTGCCGAACCAGCCAAACCATGCCCCAAGCGAAAATTGACTCCAAAAAAGTTACTTGTGAGCGTTTGGTGGACTAGTGCTGGTGTCGTTCACTACAGCTTTCTTAAATCTGGCCAGACGATTACGGCAGATGTCTATTGTCAGCGACTGCAAACCATGATGGAAAAGCTAGCTGCTAAACAACCGAGGCTGGTTAATCGCTCTAGGCCACTGCTGCTTCATGATAACGCTAGACCACACACTGCACAACAGACGGCTACCAAATTAGAAGAGCTTCAATTGGAATGTCTAAGACATCCACCGTACTCTCCGGACCTTGCCCCGACAGATTACTATTTTTTTCGAAATTTGGATAACTTCTTGCAAGGGAAAAAATTCAACTCCGATGGGGCAGTCCAAACCGACTTCAAAGATTTTATTGATTCCCGTCCGAATGGTTTTTTTAGTAAAGGGATCGATGAACTACCTATGAGATGGCAAAAGTGCATAGATAGCAATGGTACATACTTTGATTAAATAAATATATTATATTTAAAAAAAATCAACTTTATGTTCCTCCCAAACAAAACGCCAATTTCATATGTAAGGACCTAATATTAAACTTATGAATACAATTTTTTCTCAATGATATATACTCGTACATACATACATATGTTACCATCACGTCATTTTCTTATAGAGGTAGGGAGAGAGGACAAATTACCGACTTTACTATCTCAACACACGTTTTTAGCCTTTTCTATATCCATATTCACTTTCTTATTCAACTTCTACGATTAATCTGACTTTTTACGTTTCCTTCTTTCAGAATATCATTTACTTGATCCAAATATACTTTTGTTTGTCTTCCTCTCACTCATATTTGCACTGTATATCTACATATTTCGTTAGTATATTTTAATTCATTCGTTCTTCGTGCCCAAACCATTGTAGTGTGCTCTTAATCATCTTACTTAACACTTTCAGTCTTAAGTTCACATTTACAGATAATTATTTGAGACTACGCACCTATATATTGTTCTATCAACCTATAAGTTGAACCAACCTGCCTTTGGAAATGCCGGTAGGTAGAACAATTACACTGTTTAACCGTGTGTGTCCTCATATAGACGTATTTCATGTGCCTTTCAGTTCCTTCAGGAAAAATCTCTTGAATTTAGTGTGGTATTTACAATATTTTAACTTTTTTAAATCATCTTACATGCTACATTTTTAAATAATCTTACATGCTACATTCCTAAATAAACTTACATGCTACATTTTTAAATCATCTTACATGCTACATTTAGAAATCATCTTACATGCTACATTTTGAAATCATCTTAAATGCTACATTTTAAAATCATGTTACATGCTACATTTTAAAATCATCGTACATGCTACATTTTTAAATCAGCTTACATGCTACATTTTTAAATCACTTTATATGCTACATTTTTAAATCATCTTACATGCTACATTTTTAAATCATCTAACATGCTACATTTTAAAATAATCTTACATGCTACATTTTAAAATAATCTTACATGCTACATTCCTAAATAAACTTACATGCTACATTTTTAAATCATCTTACATGCTACATTTAGAAATCATCTTACATGCTACATTTTGAAATCATCTTAAATGCTACATTTTAAAATCATGTTACATGCTACATTTTAAAATCATCGTACATGCTACATTTTGAAATCATCTTACATGCTACATTTTTAAATCTTACATGCAACATTTTTAAATCATCTTACATGCCACATTTTTAAATCATCTAACATGCTACATTTTAAAATAATCTTACATGCTACATTTTTAAATCATCTTACATGCTACATTTTATCACTGTTTTTTCGGGTAAAGTATAAATTTTATAATAGTTTATATAAGTCTTAAAATATAACAGTTTTATAATGTTTTTTTTTGTACTTATTATATTTGGTCTTTGTACGAATTAGGGAAACCTGTAATGGACTCCTTTGAGGGAAAAACAAACAAAAAAAAAAACTAAAATTTGTACTCCTTTGAGGCTTTTCTTTTTTTCGTTCTTGCTGACAGTTAACCTTAAGTGGTATATGTGGGTTTACTTTTTATTTTGTTTTCTGCCATACGTTTTTGTTTTTATTTTATTTATTCTTTTATGCGGGGGTGTGGGATGAAAGCCCCCCGATGCCCTTGCGGCCGGGCTCGCCCTACATTGGTGGGGTGTATCTCGGCCGGGGGAATGTTTGTGGGATGAGCCGGGACCTTTTTATGTCTTCTCTCTTGAATGTATTATATTTTTTTTTGTCATCTATTTATTTTCTGTGTTTTTTTTTATCTTCTTGTTCTACGTGTTCAAGGGTGTGGGCTGAAAAACATCTGGTGTCCCCGTGGCTGGGCTCTCCCTATATTGGTTGGGTGTATCTTGGCCGGGGGATGTTATTATATGAGCCCAGATCTTTTGATAGCGTCTGTTTTTTAATGTATTATCTTTTTAATGTGTCTAAATGTATTATGTACATACTATGTTGCTATCAATAAACCTGTATTTATTTATTTATATTTATTTACATGAAATTTATATTTATTTACATGACATGAAAAAATAAATGAAGCTAAAATTAATTAATTCCTTTTCACTTTATTCCGTATTATAATATACTTTGTCAATCCATGTATTCTTCTCAATGTACGCATTTCTATAGCATTTATTCGGCTCCTCTCAACTTTTTTTCCACGTTAACGTTTCACTACAATACATCAAAGCTAGCACCAAAATATTGTTGTGAACTATCATTTTAGCATATTTTGAAACTATATGTATGTTTTAGTACTCCGTTGACTTTGTTTCCTATCGCTACACGCCATTCAATATCCGTCTTAATTCATCCATCATATGAGTACATACTACCCAAATAGTGGAACTCTTCAACTTGCTCCAATCTTTCATTAGTTACCCATATGTATATTTTTACAATTGCTTTTTACTGTTATTTTTTCAAAGAATTATTTATTTCTAAATTGCATTTCAGTCATTAATATACGTAATGTTGTTAAAAGAACACGTTCTTTTCAAATTCTCGCGAAAAAGTTTTTTTTTTATGTTGTGTACATTCTTTGAAGAGAGACATTTCTTTCTTTGACAAGATTATTTCCACATGAATTACCCTATGTTACAAGAAACAATGATAAGGTGCAAGTTTTGAGTAACTGCAATATAGTATAGTTTTCTCAATTCCTTACTTACAAATAACAATTTCCCAAGCAGTTTACAGTTGGTTTGAAAGTAACATAAATACGACTAGATCAGGGCTGCCCAATCTTTATGTATACGTGTGATACTCATTTTAAATAGTGCCGTCGCGATCTACCAGTGTACAGGTAAAATACTAAATTAAATTCAGATGTTATAATTATATAAATATAAAATATATAAACAAGATACAAATAAGTAAATTGTATAAGAGATGCTAAGTTGATTTTATGCATTGCTTTTATTCCATTTGTTAACGATTTTAATTTTTTTTAAGGATTATGAAATGGTTATGTGGAATTTAGTTCAAGAAAATCTCTCTTAAATTAAATTAAATAATTTTTTATTTATTTATTTATTCATTAATTTCAATAGATTTCTTTGTTTCCCCTGGCGAGTTTATTGCCATGGAGCAATCTCTTGCAATCTACTAGAAATATGTTTTTAATGAGCCCTAAGTGAAAACCAGACTGAAACTCCATTTAAAAAATCTGGATTCCAGCGGGGATCGAACTCGCAACCTCCGGATCGGAAGACAAGCGTCTTACCACCAGGCCACGGAGGTCGTCTTGTGTTATTATATAATGTTATTAATTATACATTTATTATTATATAATTATTATATACTATATAATTAATTAATAAGATATTAATTCCATAAAAAGGAAGCGTTTCACTTATCGTGACGTTCAGGCAAATTTGCCCTACCGCGCCTATATAAGTTTTACGCTACGCTCTATATAAGTTTTAACCCTTCATTTCATCGGGTAGCATATTTGCTACAAACCGAAAAATCTACTAATATTTGTATAGAATATTTGAATTTCATATATCTTCATATTGTATTAAATACGTTACATTCCCATCTACCTATTAAGTTAGACAAGCCGTCTCTAGTGGCGCTAGTTTACGCAAAATCTCCATTTTACTTTGACATTTGGGAGACGATTGACGTGCTTCGTTTACTCCAGTTTCTTAGACATATTTTTAGTTGAAAAAAGCCGTTCTTTTCAAATAAAAAAATATAGCTATATTGCCAGGTGAGGGTTTTATCATGGTCAATAATTGGTTTTATGTAATAATAAAAAATATTATGAAATATTATCAAATTTAGCTGTGTTGCAAATTTGCTACACTATGCATCGGTGATACTTCGTATTGGCAGTACTTGTATGTACGATATAGCATGATAATATCTTATATTTTCATATTGCTTGCTTATATTTATTAATATTTTATTCATATTTACGTTTTAGCATGTCTACAGGAAACAAAGATCCCCTTACGGAAGAAGAATTGCTTAAAATATTAGAGAATTATGACAATAGTGAAGATGAGTTGGACAATGATTCAGATGATGACTACAATTACAATGAAGGAGATATTTTGGAAAAGCGTGACGTCACATTTGAATACATTGATGAAGAAAATGTTTCTCCTAATGAACCTATGCCATCTATGAGTACATCTATGGACACAAATACAGAGTGTGTTTGTAGACAAGAAGAATCCACTTGTATTGTTCCTAATAATAACGATAAAGTTGTTTATAAAAAAGTATTGTAGACTAAAAAAAATTAAATAGAGATGAAGATGCTTCACAATTTAAAGGTTCATCTGCTCTTCCAGATTTTATGATTTCGCAATTAGATACACCATATGACTTTTTCAAGTATTTTTTTGACGATAATTTTATTGAACTTATTTGTCAGCAAACAAATATTTATGCCACGCAGAAAAATCCAAATAATGTTTCTGTTTTTGAAACAAAAGACATAAAAAAATTTATCGGGATATGCCAATACATGTCTGTTGTCTCGCTGCCGAGAACGAGGTGTTATTGGAGGGATGACATAGGAATAAAAGACGTTAGAGAGGCAATGTCAATTAATACATTTGAAAAGCTGAAAACCACATTACACTTTAATGATAACAGTAAAATGCTGGATAGGAGTGATCCAAAATATGACAACTTACGGAAACTGAGGAGCCTAGTTGATGAATTGAACACAAAATTTTCTTCAGTCCCCAAAGAACCTCGTTTGGCTATTGATGAACAAATTTGTGCAACGAAAGTTAGACATCATATGAAGCAGTGCATGCCCCTCAAACCTAATAAGTGGGGTTTTAAACTTTTCATTTTATGTGGCGCCTCTGGGTTTGCATACAATTTCGAAATATTTACTGGTCCGGAGAATCACTACACCAGAAGAATCTCAAATGAACCGAACCTTGGTGCTACTGGAAACGTTGTAGTAAGGCTTGCCAGAGTAATTGAAAATAATCAAAATTTCAGATTATATTGCGACAATTACTATATATCGTTGCCACTAGTTGTATACATGGCCAAACAAGGAATATATATGATAGGAACAGTCCGTAGGAATCGGATTCCACATTGTAAATTGACGGAGGAGTCAAAAATGAAAAAACAACCCAGAGGCACTTCTGAAGAATATGTGGCCTATGTTGATGGGGTAGAAGTGAGTAATGTGCAGTGGCTTGACAATAAGTCTGTCACATTACTTTCCACTTGCACAGGAGAACTTCCTAAAACAAAGATCAAGAGGTGCGATCGGAAGCGAAGGGAAAAAATAGACATTGATTGCCCTAATGTTATCAAGGAGTACAACAAACATATGGGTGGCGTCGATCTGATGGACAGTCATATCGGTAGGCACCACATACCATTGAGATAAAAAAGTGGTATTTTAGGATATTTTTCCATCTTATTGATGTCATCGCAATAATGCTTGGCTACTGTATTGCCGGGCTAATACACAAAAAGGTGAGGTTTCCAACATGACCCTTTGGGAGTTTCGGTTGGCACTCGCTAGAAGTCTATGTTGGGTGGGAATGTCACGCGACAGAAAGAAAGGTCGACCATCTGATGTCGAAATGAATCTTGAGGCCAAGCGCCATCGAGGACCGACTGCTCATGTTCCCCCACCAAACATACGAAGAGATCAATTGTCTCATTGGATAGAGTACACAAATGCTAGACAAAGGTGTAAATTGCCCAATTGCAATGGTTTTACCCATTATAAATGTTGCAAATGCGGAGTACATCTTTGTCTAACAAAAGACAAAAATTGTTTTAAAATATTCCATGAGTAATAATAGGTTTTTGTTTTGTTTTGTCACATATTTTCTTAAACATATTTCTATTATACTGTATTAGTAAAAAGTACGATATGTTCATGATAGTGCAAATTTGCTACAAACATTTTTTTATAAAAATAAAGGTATAAATAAATTAATACATTTTTTTACTTATTTTTCCCATGTTTAACTGTACAATAGATAACTAAAAACATTTTTTTTGTTAAAATTAAAAAAATCATGAAACGAAGGGTTAAGCTACGCCTATATAAGTTTTAAGTTACGCTCAAACAGAGATTGTTTATTGGCCTTTCCAGTTCACCGCTCTTCTTTCTTTACGTCGTCCTTTACTGTCCATGCAGTGAGACTCTGGAATCAGTTACAAACCAATATAAGACTCGCTCCGTCCTTGCCATGCTTTAAGAAGCGACTGAAAAAACTCTTAATTTCTAGTCAGTAAAATTTTTCATTCCTGATTTTTCTTTTCCTTTCCTCTCCACCATCCCTTCCTTTCCTTTTGATTGATGATATCTCACTTTATATGAAAAATAATGTTCGGGTGATTGTCCGTCTTTGTGGGGTTTGTGGGCATGTGCTCACGTATATGTTTATGGATTTCGTGGGGATGGATAGTCATTTGAATGATTTATGCGACCACGTAACTTGCTTCATTTACTTTTGTCTGGTTGGTTGGAAGAGATTGCCACCTGGCAATAAGCCCGCCAGATTGTATTGCAATAAAAGTGTTAAATAAATAAATAAGTTTTACTTAAAAAATGATGCAAAGTGTATTGTGTTAAAGTTTTATATATGTAAGTAACAATGTTTCGCAATTTATAAGTTGCGATAAGAAATTTAGATTCGATATTGAAATAATAAACAATAACTTCAAGATGGTGATCTTTAAAAGTGCTATAAAAACTTGATATTTAGCGATAATAATGATCAGAAAATGTAAAAATTAAAAGAGTTCATTTGCATTCTCGCCGACGACAGAGGCGGACTGGTAAGGTCGAATTCGGTCGATCGGACTGTATAATTATGATAAGTTATTCATGAATATATAATATGTAATCAACTGCTGATATTATATTTTTCTATATTTGAATTTATACATATGGTGTATAACACATTCAGGGAGTGTCTGCACAAGGATGATGTCTTTTTGATTGCGTGTTTATCTTGTGTAAATACCAGGGCTGTGGAGTCGCTTAAAAAAAAACACGACTCCGACTCCGATTCCTATATTTACCAAGAATACGACTTCGACTCCACAGCTCCGACTCCACGACTCCGACTCCACAACTCCGACTCTACAACTCCGACTCAAAAAAGCTCAATTTTAGCAGGTTGTTTCCTACCTTTGCATATAGCCATTTTTTTTTTCATGTTATAGGGATAAAAATAAAACAAGATCAAACTTTAATAATTATTTATTAGAATTTATTCTTAAAAACAACATTGCTTCTATTAAATCTGTATTCGTAGAGGCTCTCAAATCAGAATTGAGAATATTAAGAGCGGAAAATAACCGCTCTACGGATACTCGGGTTGGGGGTAATGCTGTAACGATCAATGCTGAATCTTTTACGATTTCTAGATACCGCTGTATTGCCATTTCAACATTTAACTTATAAGTTCGGTCAATTTTTTCCATTATTTTCAATGCATCATAAAATTCAATTTTAAATTTTGAAATAGAGTCTCCTTCATCTATATCGGGACTGTGATTCAAACGAGGACGTTTTAGTTTATCTTGTTCATTGAGATATTTTTCAAAATCGTCTTCAGATTCAGATGAAGATGATGATACTTCGTGTACGCAGATGTCGGATGAAGATGATGATACTTCGTGTACGCTGCCTGCTGTTGTCTCTTTTTCTAGTCGAAGGCCTTTCATACGAACGGTTAATTCAAACAGAGCGTTTTTCGCTCTATTTGTTTGTTCTTCCGTCAATATGGATCGAACCATGGGGTTAACATAGATCCCAGCCGACAGAATTTTCTTTCGACGTGAGAAAGAAGGAGACAAACACATTTTCGTAGACTTTATGCATTAAATGGATCTCGATGATTCACCATATCGGCGCGACTTGCGCCTGCAAGTTTAATATTCGTGCACAATACACATTCATTATAATAATTTAAAAAAAAAAGTATTTTAAATTTTAACGAAAAATTAGTCGGAGTCGCTCGTTTTTTACGACTCCTACTCCGACTCCGACTCCGGCCCAAACGCCGCGACTCCGACTCCAACTCCGACTCCGACTCCACAGCCCTGGTAAATACAATCATTATTTATTATTTCGTTTAAGTCCGGAGTAAAGAAGTATAAAAATAATATTTCAAATAATTGTTTTCAAGAATCAGCGGAAACTACTGTACTCGTACGTATAATTTGTTTACTTACGCAATTTCAAATAAGAAAATATTGTTAGTAATTAAAATATAGTATTGAGCCTTAAGATGCGAGCCAGAAATATCTTTCTAAAAATTAAGTTTCTATTCCAAGAAACGTTTAATTGATATAAGTTATGAAAAGACACGTCGTTTTTTTTAAACATCTCAACATGAAGTCAAGGCTTGTACATTATCTAATTTATTTCGTTGTAATTTGTTTCATCGAACACTGTTTGTTTATTCCACTTTTTGTAACGGGAAAGGCAAAAATATAATACTTAGCAACAGTGGTGTGTATAAACTTTTATGTGCTAACTGTGATAATTTCTATATAGGAAAGACAGAAAGATCTTTTGAAAAGAGATTTCGTGAACACAAATCCGCATTAACAAATCCTCTAATTTATTCTGAAATGGATAATCCTTGTCACAGTGAAAACCATACTTTTTCTATCGATGATGGCAAATTCAGTAGTAACGGAAATAAATTGGACATATTAGAGACCCTAGAAATTTCTAAGTCAGTGCATCGAGGTGAACATCTGGCAAACACATATTTATTTATTTATTATATACCAAGAATCTCTCCGCTGCTCACTGAGGTCGTCCTATGCCTCCCTCAGTCCCCAGTCCCCAACCTAAATGTCCCCGAGTGCTAGAAGCGTGTATGTCGGTACCAGTTCGAACAGAATTCAGTATTGTTTGTGTTCCCCTGAAGATGAGGTGAAAGCCTTGAAACCGGTAGGGTTATACCGTTACAAAAAGTGGAATAAACAGTGTTTGATAAAACAAATTGCAATATCTTTAAACCTCCACAACGTTAATGCCTTAACTATAAATAATAATTAAGACATCTGATTATTTGGCCATATAGATCGACCGTAGAATAAATACTAATCAGTAATTGACTGCACAGAAAGTTACTTACGACATAGTGATGAAAAAAAAGGACATTCCATGGGAATAAATACCATGAATAAGCAGGTGTGTCAGTCATTGCATTTTGATGAGCAAGTCAAATTGATACCCCCAAAGTAAGCTTTTTTTCCATATTTTTCTTTCAAATTACCCTATATTATAGATGCCTTTTTGATTCATACGAACTTTTTTATTTATCAAACAATAATTCTTCTTTTTGCGATCATTATTTTTTTTTGTTTCGTTTAAAATGCAATGTGCAATTATTTCGAATTGTCTGACATTTGCATAGAAAGATATAATTTCAGAATCAATTACAATTAACTTGGACGAATTATATATTTTTTAAATCTCGCCATTTCAAGTTAATTATGGGCCTTTCTATCTTTGGTATAGAGCTATCAATTAACTGTATTTTAAAACAAACATTTGTTTTTGAATTTCTTTGGGGTTTTGTTAAAATAAAATAATTAATATCCAACCTTTTTATACACGTGAGCATTTTTTTTTTGAAGGGCGACGTCGCGATTTACAAGTGTAAAGGAAAAATAAAAAATTGTAAATATATAAAATAATTTAATATTTATTACGAACAAAATAGTATTAAATTTATAAATATTAACACAATGAAGAAAAAACATAAGAAACACATTAAATACCGGAACACATAAAATTGTATAAGAAATATTAATGAGATCTTTGGCGTTGCCCAAATATGGTAGTTTTTTCAAAGTTGAGACAAATTGACGATATATCATATGTTAGATGATCTTAAACACTGGCCAAGGTGGTCAACACTCAAATAATTTCTTTCAAACCAAAGAACTAAAATCTGTCAGTCAGTAAGGTAGATATCCTTATATGGTACAATATTTCACGTTTAATACACAACTATAGTTCGGAAATTCTAGGATGAGTTTTGTGACAGCTCACAAATTTGCCCTAATACAACCTTGTAACGATGTTCAGTAATTTTAATTATTTTATTAACTTTAAAATAAGCCTCAATTCTAATAAATCGCCAGTTATTTAGGTAAATACATTACATAAGGTTGTTTTGGAGCAAATTTGTGAGCTGTCACAGGACTCATCCTAGAATTTCCGAACTATAATTAAAGTTTTTTCGTTCGTTGTGTTTTTTATTAGAATCGACAAAAATATATTTTTTAGTTTGAGTAATGGAAAAAATTGTGAAAATTTACTTAAAAACATATCACGGTCGATTTACAATATACACATTTCGCGATCGATCGGTAGATCGTAATCGACTGGTTGGGTTGCTGTATAACAAACTTATTACTATATTAACATATCGCGATCGATCGGTAGATCATAATCGACTGGTTGTGTTGCTGTATAATAAACTTATTCCTATATAAACATATCGCGATCAATCGGTAGACCGTAATCGACTGGTTGGGTTGCTGTATAACAAACTTATTACTATGTAAACATAACGCGATCGATCGGTAGATCGTAATCGACTGGTTGGGTTGCTGTATAACAAACTTCTTACTATATAAAATACAAAAATTGATTGTGAAAATAATTAATAAACTTCCTGCTCGGTATCCCACGGCGGAGCTTTTCAGAAAGTATCAGGTCCTGAACATAGCTAATTTACATCTCAAATCCATTCTCTGGCACTACCATCGAGAGGAAGGGAAGATGCAGACTCAGCAGACACGCATGACACGCATGGCAACTAATGAAATGTTCACCATCCCTAGAGTTAAAACCTCTTTTGCCCAAATGCAATATGCTTATTTGGCTCCCATTACATACAATGGCGTGCGTGCAACGGGGTTTTGTTTTTGTGTAATCAAAAATCGGAAAGAAGTATCGATTTATTTTTCTCATGCTAAATATCTTCAGTGAGATACAGGCAAAAGCCTAGTTTACTGGGGATACGACAAATGAAAGGCAACAAACGCAGATCTATTAAAATTGTATGTCCAAATCAAATTATCTGTTGTTTTTCTCAAATTGTGTATATTTCTTGTCATGTCTAATAATAATAAATAATAAATAATAATAATAAAATATAAACATATCGCGATCGACCAGTAGATCGTAATCGACTGGTTGAGTTGCTATGTAACAAATTTATTACTACATAAACATTTATTCAATAAGAAATGAGGAACAGCCCATTTGTGTTAAAGATACATATATTTTGAGAGGAAAATTATGTTGAATTCTATCCATCTACATTTCATAAATTGATTATTCCCGATCGGTTTAATATGAAGTATTTTGATAGGAATTTGGTTGTAGCTGACCCCATAACCTGGAATAACATTCTTTGAAATATTTTAGACCATTTTTGAAGGAGATTCATATAACTTAATAAAGTGGTTGATTTCCCTATTAAATCCCTATTGTTACACTTCAGGACGATTTATAAAGCGTCATTTAGACCTCAAATGTGCACCATCCTTATTTACGTTTAAAAGAATACAAAAAAAAAAAGATTATATCACCCATAATATCCTTTCATTCTTATTTTCCTTTGATCTACTTCCGTATCCTTGAACAAATGTCTTTCCTCTAGTTTTATTTTTGTTGATCGAAATTTATTAGAAGCTTTGAAAAATTAACTTAATATCCATACAGATTAACCCTTCCCTTACGGTGATAAAATTGAAACGCGCGCTCCGGTGTTGGGTAGTGAGTACGCGATCAAAAATTAGCGATTTTAAATCGGAAAAATAAGAACATTCATAGATAATCCCCTTAATTAATTATAATTGAAGTTAAAAATTATAATAATTGAGATTTATTTGCTGAAAACATTAAAAAACCATCTGGCAACGCTCACGGAACGGGCGTAGATCTAGTCTCGTTGCCAGCTCAACAGCTACTGCGGCGCGGCAGGGTTGGTGGTTAACTTCCGATATTCACGAAATACTTACGATATAGTCGATAAATTCTGAAAATTATTAATATTATTTTTTAAATCAATGCGTAAATATATTATGGAGGAATACCTAAAATCTTAACCTTGTATTTATAATATTTATAGAGATATTGATGGTTATTAGAAGCAACGTGTAGAAAATACCCAACACAGGGAAGGAAAGGTTAATAAACTTGTACAACTAAACAATTTATGAAATAAATGTATACATTTTTATCATTCGATCTATGTACAATCGACTGTAATTGATAGGAGAGTATACATATAAATTCCAACCGAAAAAAAAGCTTTCTTCCACCGATTTTCATCAACTTGTTCAGATTATTTTTAATTCAGACTGAAAAAATCAATGAAACCTCGAGTGCTAACTGACACGCCGTATTATTATGATTAATCGAACGAACTGAAGAATCCACCCTCTGTGAATTGCAACAAAGTAAACCAGTAGTGCAAAACAATTCATTACGTTACCTACTTAGCTAACAGCGCGGCAAAATACGTACTTGTCTCATTTTACTCTTGATGAATATTTATAAATGTACACAACATCAGCGAATTCTTTTATTTTAATTTTTCGACTTGTAATTTATTCAATAAAAAAAATATACATTAACAATATATCATTATGTCATCCTGTGCAATTGTTATACGGTACACAATACAAATTTACTTGCCATTATGTGTATTATATCGAAATACATATAATAACGATTGTGTTACAAAGAAAGGCACACATTTTGAAAGACTGAGGGAAAGTTATTACTGTAATTTTATTTAACATTTTTTTAACGTGTTCCCCGCGGGGAGCACAAACGCCTGTGATCTGACGACAATCCAAGTTTCAAATCACAAATACTTAAAAAAAATGACACAAAACCGGAATAAAAATTGAACTAAAATTTAAAATAATCTTTATTCTAGCGACATCTCCGAAAACCTTGTCAAATAATATATTAGTTTATGAGATATTGTTAAATAAACAGAGCGCCGATTTTTTTTGTTTTCTCAATATTTCCAGCATTAACGACCTGTCGCGCGGATCGAGTCCTGCGATGAGTCTCTCTTACGTAAATAAACATTACTAAGTCTCTCTTACGTAAATAAACATTACTAGTGCTATATGCATTTGATCGGGTGAGTGTCATGAAGCATCGATTTGATCGTAGCATTCCTTTGTTTATTTTACGTAATGTTAAGTTTATCTCCTTTATTTAATGAGTCTCCTTAAGAGTAATGACTATTATTTATTATCAGAAAATTACTTAAGTGTCATGTTTACTTGGTGTCGTAATCAAATATCAGTGATTCTAAACAAAATATGTGTTTAAACTTAGAAATTAAAAAACGCTGAAATTGTGCCGCGCACAGGATTCGTGGAATTTGATTTTTAACGCGGTGAACAGGTTAAATGAGTTGTCTATTTTCTTTTAATTCTTTCGTGTACTGTGGTGTGATGTGTCGGTATACAAAGAAGTCTCTCATTGCCTGATTGAAGATAACGTCTGTATTCTGAAACGAAGAAGTTGTCATATAAAATTATATAATTCATTTTCGTGTCTGATCCATCAACTATCAATGGTGTTTCCAGTAGGATGCAACAGAGATCGCCCTATCATCGGCATGAAGTCCACTGGTCGTCCGCAAAGCTCCATGTCTTTCAGGTCGAAATTACTGTTTTTGAAACGCAAAAAAACCATCGACGAGCTGTCATTTAATTCATAGCATCTTCATCGTACTTTTCGCAAATATCGCGAGCAGCTTTGACAGCTTTATTCCTTCGATTGAACGCGAACAGAAGGAGGGGTCGAAAATGCTCACTTTCGTCTACTTGACATTCCATTTTGATGGCTTGTAATCAAATAAAGTTATATATGTAACGTAAAAGCAAACACAATATCTTGTAGAGCAGAAAATTTCCTTTCGAATGACGTATAACATTTACCATTTTGTTTTACTTTTGGTGCTCATTTTTAAATTGAAAAAAAAAACGGACACAACTGATGTTAACACCTAATATAATATTTATATACATGCCTCATTGTTTACATGTTTTTAAATTGGTAAAAAACGGACACAACTTATGTTAACACCCGATAACTTTAAATGAGTTTTAATCAAGCACACACATTGAAGAATGAGATATTAATTTATGTGATTATTAAACCTCAAAATTGAGAGAACGGCAAAGAAAAATAAATCTTCAAATCGTTTATGAAGGAAGACTGGTCGGCTGCTGTCCTGGTTACCGATAGTTAATAGTCTCTGTTCATCGTTTATTAGTTTAGCATATCTGATTTCAACATACGAATAGTCAGAATGCTTTGGAGGTTCAAATGCAAGTCCTAAATGCTAAACAATAATCTTGATTGAAGCACATATCATGGCATGGGGCGATGTGAGAATTCGTGGTCTGCATATCTCAAGACCTCGTATAATATAATACTATCTGGCATCGCTTAATTTTCTAGCAAATTTGACACCAAACACGGCGTTTGTAATATAATTTGCGGGAGTGGTGAGAATTAATAATAAGACTGATACAAAATACTGCATCTTTGCTTTCGTGGATATTCGTATTTTATAAAAAGCTCTCCCTTCAGACTTAAGACAAAAAAGTTAAGATTTTCACAGCTTTTTATTTAAGTTTCATCGAACGTTAATGTTAATCTGACTTAAAAGTTGGTCGACGTTTTGTACAGTAATGTTTTTTTATAAAAGAGACTTCAACTTCTTAAAAATTTTGATCCATTTTCAAATCACATCAACACGACAGTAATTTTGATCCATTTTCAAATCACATCAACACGACAGTAATTTTGATCCATTTTCAAATCACATCAACACGACAGTAATTTTGATCCATTTTCAAATCACATCAACACGACAGTAATTTTGATCCATTTTCAAATCACATCAACACGACAGTAATTTTGTACAATCTTGTATTTATTTTGTTTGAATTCTTTTATGTACACTGTTAAACATAACTCATCTGGCGGGCTTTTTCTTATATAACAATTTGTTTTAATCCATGACAGATTTTACAAAAAATATATACATAATCATTTAAATTTAAGTAAAAAAAAAAACAATCATCAATCTCCGTCAATAATTTTAGAAGAATAAGAAAGGAATTTCTTTGGAAAGGATAAGGAAGGAAAATTAGGGGGAAAAGATATTCCGAGTGATGTAATATTTTTGAATTCTCTCAATAAGGGTGGTACACATCTGATCAATCTTGGAAGTTCGTTTCACAGTAACGTCTAGTGAACCTCAAATTAAAAATATGGTGTGATGTGTTTGTTGCCTAGTCGAAGAGATTTTTGAGTTAAGTTAAAGTTTTATTTTTTTTCATTCCCAAGTAATGAAAATATTATCATTACTTGTGATAATTTTGACCCTTTTGACATTTTTATCACTCGCATGATAAAAATACCAAAAGGGTGTCAGAAAATGAGCGACGCATAAATATATAAACATTTGTTTGTGCTCCCCTGAAGATGATGTGAAAACCTTGAAACCGGTAGGGTTATACCGTTACAAAAACTGGAATAAACAGTGTTTGATAAAACAAATTACGATATAAACTCTTGATTATTTGTTATTTACAAAAGATGCACTGCTAGTGTTTTTCATAACTCAAATTAGATATTGTTATTTGTTTTTATCAAACACTGTTTATTCCACTTTTTATAACGGTATAACTCTACCAGTCTTGTTTGTGCTCTCCTGATGATGAGGTGAAAGCCTTGAAACCGGTAGGGTTATACCGTTACAAAAAGTTGAATAAACAGTGTTTGATAAAACAAATTACAATGTATTTAAACCTCCACAATGTTAATGTCTTAACTATAAATAATATATGTTTATATATATATTTTGTCTTACAGGTAAGTCATTCAACAAATCCTCTAATTTATTCTGAAATGGCTAATCATTGACACCGTGAAAACCATACATTTTCTATCGATGATGCCAAATTCTTACATATCAGTAATAGCGGAAATAAATTGGACAGATTAGAGGCCCTAGAAATTTCTAAGTCAGTGCATCGAGGTGAACATCTGGCAAACACATATATACCAAAAATCTCTCCACTGCTCGCCGAGGTTGTCCCACATCTCCCTCAACCCCGAGTCCCCAACACGAATGTTTACTGTTAGGATCGTGAATCTCGGTACCAGTTCGAACAAAATTCGGTCTTGTTTGTGCTCTCCTGAAGATGAGGTGAAAGCCTTGAAACCGATAGGGCTATACAAGTATAAAAAGTGGAATAAACAGTGTTTGATAAAAACAAATTACAATGTCTTTAAGCCTCCACAATATCAATAATGCTTTAACTATAAATAATCAAATTAGACAGTCTAAAGAGGACTGAAAGGTATTGAAAGACTCGTATAGTAGTTCGCAATGTGCCTGACTACAGGAGAAGGGGACCCTCACCGATGAATTGTAGTAATCCGGTGAAAGAAGCTGCAGGCACAAACATCACAAGCGTATCCTAGAGACGAGTGGGATGGATTTATCCAGGACTTTGGTTTAATCCACAACAAAAGGATAACGCTTACCTCCGAAAAAAAAATAAGCAAAGTAATTGAATGTTTATTTTATAAACCATTTACTGAAATATGGCAGTACTTTGCTTAAAATAAACGCAGCTGGTTCATAATAATAACTAAGGCTGTTTTGAATAATGATTTTGCTTTGCAGCAGAAACACACCCTTATATTTTTATCAAAAAAATTGTGAATATATCTGAATGATTTCAGAGGTACGCTCCTACAATTTCTCCGACTTTTAACATTTACTTTTTTTCAAAATATCATACATTTGATCCAGTCATACTTTCCTTGGTACACATCATATATACTCGTATATATCCCTAGATTTCTTTTGATAGTTTTTTATTTTATTTCTTTCTTTCTTTCTACGTACCATCATAGAATGCTCTTCGTCATCTTAATCAACATATAGCCTTAAGTTCACATTCACCCCTGATAACTTCATTCCGTATTCTGTCATATGTACATAGTCACCCCATGTATAATTCTAAGTGCACGCATTTCTACAGCATTAATTTGACCCTTTGATGTTAGTAAAGTTTAGTAATCGAACATTACCTTTTGTTAACGAATCATTGTCCTATCGTGTAGCTAATGACTGAGCATCGTGACTCCCATGATATCCCTAAACGACTCCCCCCTTCATCCATCTTGCTACTCCATGGTTCAAAGAGTGGTAGTTAAGGGGAATCCTGTTGCGTCACACACTTGGTAAGTCCGATGCATTGGAACTCTTTATCGTGTGCGTTGTTCTTTCATGCTTCTAATGACCACAAAACTTATCCAAACTGTCGAAAGACCACGAGAAATTAGTCCAAAGAACCGGAGGACTCGTAGGCATATTGTCGACAATCTATTGGTGATTCTCAGTTGTCAGGCATTAGTTTGTCTTGTCCTCAATGTAATTCGTATCATCCTTCTCCGGCATCACATTTCAACTGTATCTATTCTACGTTTCTCGCTTGCTCTCAGAGTACACGTCTCCGCGCCGTAACGAATATATGTTGTTGCTGCCGGGCCTCGTAGTCCAGAATCCTTTCGCCACTCCACCGTCAATCTTGAACCGTTCTCTCACGTCAATTGTGTGATCTTCTGTGAGAAAACAGCCCCATCCTAGATGCGCACTCCTTCCCTCAAATGCCACATACATGTGGACCCTGCTGAGCCGCCTGGTCATGCTGACGCATGTTCGCAGCGCGCTGACTGTTTCTCACACGTCTAGCCGATCAGCCCGAGAACATACGGCTCTCCACCCCTCACGGTCCTTAGCCATCCGCTCCCAGTCCTCAGGCGCCCCGCACAAAGTAAGCGACTCTCGCAGACAATCTTTATATCGCTTCCTCTGCCCATCAACTCTTCGCTTGCCCACCACTTCCCCGTACAAGACGCGTTTTGGGAGTCTGTGATCGCCCATGTGTATCACATGCCCGGCCCACCGCAATTTCGCCTTTACAACCATATCTTCTATAGGTTTACAGTTGGAGCGTTGCAGGACCGAAACATTTGTGACATGACCACTCCAATAGATCCAAAGAATCCGGCGAAGGAAACGCTGGTGGAACGTTTCAAGGCTTTGAATGAGCCTTCTAATAGGGACCCAAGTCTCAGACCCATAGAGAAGCGTGGGGAGGACAACTGCCTTGTAACGAATGTAAATAAATATACAAATTATAGTTTGTCATCATGATTAAAAAAAACTCATAAAAATTATTTTGTATAATATATAAGACATGTATAAAGCAAACTACTAATATAAATATATAAATCATATTATCTTCAAGTAAATAATCCCATACATTACAAAATGAACGTTAACAATACTCTTTTTTTTTCACACAATTTATTTTGCTGCATTGTAAGAAATTCCTATTCAGGTGACACCTTATATATGTATAATAAACGTTTATAATTTTTGCTTCGACCTCAATTTCGTTGGAAAAATTGTCTCAAATGCGACGTCAATTTATGTGGATTTCCATTTTGTATATAACGAGAGGTAATAATCAGAACCGAATTAGTGGAATCGGGTACGCTTTTAAAATATATTTTTTTTCTGTTAGATTAACTAAACTTATTTTGTTTTGAATAGTGTGAATAATTTATAAAACTTTGCCTTGGAATAAAAATGTAAAAACGGTATTATTTATATTTACCATGAGATTGACAAACGGTTTTATTTATCTTTACCATGAGATTGACAAAATTTATTTAAGATATAAATTTTATATTGATTTTTTCAAGTGGTTTAGATGATTTAAATATACATATATACGAATATATACAATCACGCCATTTCCCTGCTTAGATAGGCATAGATGTCAGATTGCAAGACTTTCTAACTCGACATACACATTTCGCCTTTTTCACATCCATACATAATTTCTTATACATCTCCTACGATTTCTCTTAGTTCTTACTGAAAGAAAGAAATGTAGAAATTCAGAGAAATCGTAGACATTGTATAGATCTGGTGGAGTCTAAGGATATGTGTCGAGATGAAAGGCTTGGCTCTCTGTCCTCTCGGCCTGCTCTGACAGGGCAATTGCGTGATGGTATTTATGTGTGTATGTAAATTCAAGCAGTAAATTCGGTATACTAGTATAAAGAAGGCTGACCTAATCCACGCCTGTCGGGTACAGCTACATTACGCGGAGAATTCGAGTTAACAAAGGGGTCAGGTCAGAGATCGGCTGAGGGTCAGAAGCAGGATTGGTTTTGGGCGGTGGACTTTACCAGAGCAGCACGCCGCTTGGAATGTGCTTTACAAATAACGAACTTACTTACATTTGGGCGGTATTCTATTCAAACAATTAATGGTGATGCCATCAACTTTATATATATAATTTTAAAAAGTTTTTGGCTTCTGTTAACATAAAAATAACGCAAATTTTTACTTATTAATGTTTGGACTTGGAAGAAATATGATAAGAGTAACATTAAAACTGAATTTACACTTCTTCCATATCTACTAATCTAATCATGCACAATCTTTTATTGTTCATACTTCTCACTTTACTTTATTTCAAAATCTCGTCCATTTGGTCCAGCAACGTTTCCCTCGGTGTATATGTTATCTTAACCCTTCTCTTACGGTGATAAAAATGAAACGCGTGTTCCGGTGCTGGGTAGTGAGTACGCGATCAAAAATTAGCGATTTTAAATCGGAAAAATAAGAACATTCATAGATAATCCCCTTAATTAATTATAATTGAAATTAAAAATTACAATAATTGAGATTTATTTGCTGAAAACATTAAAAAACCATCTGGCAACGCTCACGGAACGGGCGTAGATCTAGTCTCGTTGCCAGCTCAACAGCTACTGCGGCGCGGCAGGGTTGGTGGCTAACTCGGGCGTGGCTTACACTTGCGAGATTGAGACAATTGCGCTCCCCGCTATTCAGTGACGTATGCAAAAGTGAGATGCGAATATAGTGTCGCGCTTCCCGCATACTTTTCACCTATCGTCAAGACCCAAGATCGAGGCACTCACAGCGTTTAAATGCGAATTTGTTTCCGATATTCATAAAATACTTACGATGTAGTCGATAAATTCTGATTATTATTAATATTATTTTTTAAATCAATGCGTAAATATATTATGGAGGAATACCTAAAATCTTAACCTTGTATTTATAATATTTATAGAGATATTGATGGTTATTTGAAGCAACGTGTAGAAGATACCCAACACCGGGAAGGAAAGGTTCAACATATACACCTTGCACTTCGGACTTGTATTCTTGCTTAGTCATTCTTTAATTATTCATTCTCTCCACATGTCTAAACCATCTTAAAGCTCCTTTTTTCATCTTACTTAAAGCATCCATTTTATCCGTGCATTAATTTCTTATGTGTCATTTTATTATTAGTATGTTGTCAGTAACAATCAGGTAAAAAAAGCCTAGTTTACTAGGGACACGACAAATGCAAGGTAACAAACCCACATTTGTCCCCATTTTGTTTCTTTTTTTTAATTATGCTTTTATTAAATTTATTGTAATTTTTAAATTAACAAAAATAATATTTTACTTCGATTTATTTTAATAAAAAGTTAAATTGGTAATGAGATTTCAATTTAATCCATTAATATACAGTGCACTTGAAAAAAAACATGGAGTGACAATGAATGAATTATGGAATCAATGTGATCTTAACCTTTCCTTTTCTGTGCTAAAGAAATCCGCGCGTTCCGGTGCTGTGTATTCAATACACATGTAAATATGAGCGATTTAAAATCGGAACAATAAGAATATTCATAGCCAATTGCTGAAATGAATTAAATTTGAAGTCAAAAGTGATAATAATTGAAATTAAATTGTTGAAAACATGAAAAAAAAATACATCGGCCGACGTTCACAAAACGGGCAAAGCGACCACCTCGAACGAAAGCCCACGAGCTACTGAGCGAGAGAAGCGAGCGAACTGAGATTCTATTTCTTACGTTCCCATATGCCGAAGTAGAGTGAGAGTGAGACGTGAATAGCGTCACTTCCTCACCCATAGCGTTTTTTTAGAATGAATATACCTACGTCACTCACAGGCACACATTTGATTGTATTGGTGAATTTATTCCCAATTTTCACAAAATATCTCTGATGTTGCCGATAAGTGCTAATTATTATTAATATTATTTTTTCATTCAATGCTTAAATGTATTACGGACGAATACCTAAAACCTGTACCCAGTATTTATGATATGTATAGAGATATTGAAGTGTTTAGAAGCGATGTGTACTAGTTACACATCACAGAGAAGGAAGGGTTAAGGTTGATATGATGACTAAGATGAAGGAGAGCACTCTAAGATGATTTGGGCACGTGAAACGAATTAAAGAAATATTATAATAACAAAACAAATATATAGTGCAAATATGAATGAATGTGAGGCGTAGTAAAGGATGACTAAGGAAAGTATGGTTGGATCAAATGTATACTATTTAGAATGAAAAAAACGAGTAAATGAAATTGTTGGAGTGTAGAGAAGGCGAAGGAGATTTATTTCGATAGGAAACTCTAGTGTTCTGTCCTCTTTGCGTTCCTCGACAGAAAGACGTAGTGAAGTAATATATGTATATATGATATCTTAAACCAGACTGGATTCTCCGTGTTTTGGTACCATCGGGAATTGAACCCGAAATCCCCTAGTGAAAGATCGGCGTCTTACCAATCAGGCCACGAGATATATTTATTTGTATACATCGTTAAAATATTGAAGTGGTCTCTCATATTACAAGTATTTAATATGACAGAGATAACTTTAAATATGTAATATACAATATATTATGATGCGCCAACTTGAAACCAAGATTAATCATCCTCACATAGCCGTTCAATGCGCCTCATAAAATGATATTAAATTCGAGGTTCATATATAAAGGTACTATGACCTCAGTGCAGTGGCTTAACATTATTATAACACTAAATAATTCGCTTTAAACATATATAGGGTCTTTCAAATTGAGCGGTTTTTTTTACAATTTTTTTTTTAATTCTTGAATAATACACACGTTTAGCTTTGATTTAAAAAAAAAACTTTTTATTGGCCATTGAAGTATAATGTATGATATTTAAACACAAAAAATAATATCCGCTAAATGTCCACCTCTTGCAGCTCCACAGATATCCATTCTTTTGTCAAAATTTTCGATGACATTTTGGCATAATTGCGGTTCTAACTCACCAATAACGCGAATAATTTCGTCCTTCCTTCAGCTCAGAAATTGATCCGGAGGTCTTTCTTGTAGACCTGGCTTTTCATGTAACCCCAGAGACAATAGTCCAACGGTGTCAGATCACATGATCTTGGTGGCCAATTAACATCACCGTTTCCGAAGATTACAATACATACATTAATTATCAATTTGTATACGACTCCATTTATATAAATGCCATGCATTACACTTCTCAAATGTCACAAGGTCCAGACAAGTTCGCGAGGCCATCTGTGTTTTATCAAAGAATTGAAAAAACCGTTCAATTTGAAAGACACTTTATAAGATACGAGATGTTTTTTTTCAACTACCCGTCAATAATGACTTTTTTTTTGTTCAATATGGCGCTGTATTTTTGTTTATACCAGTGTTGTGGAGTCAACAAAAAAAAGTTCCGACTACAACTTCAACTTTCCAGAAATTTAAATGTTTGTCTTTGAATCCGACTTCAATTATAGTACTCGTATATTTTTAACCATATGTTATAATTAATTACGTGGCGTAACTACTTAAATGGTGGTTTTTTTAAATAATGTCTACGGGGATTCCCCTTCATAGTACACATTTTTTTTTTGTACTGGATGGCACAATTTATGTGAGAAAAGTGTAAATTTTTTTGAATCGGAGTCGAATTAAGAATAATATCTCCCGACTCCCCATAAAAATATAACGACCTCCGCGCCCTGGTGGTAAGACACTTGTCTGCCGATCCGGAAGTTGCGGGTTCGATCCCCGCTGGAACTCAGATTTTTTTAATAGGATACTGGTTAACACTTAGGGCCTATAAAAACAGCTTTCTGGTTGGTTGGAAGAGATTGCCACATGGCAATAAACTCGCGAGGTAAAAAAAAAAAAATAAACCGACTCCACGTCTCCGACTCTAAAGTCCTGGTTTATGCTTCTTCATGTTGTAGTTGTGTTGCTGTTTCTATAAAGTTTTGCCTTATATTTTCCCTAAGAGTAAATGTTTGATTAACAAAAAATTATGAATCAAATTAATTCAGTGAAACTTTTTGCACCATTAACGCAAAGTTTTTTGTTATCGAAATATATTTTGATGTAAAAATAATTAAAAATGTGAAAAAGCACACTCACTTAACAAATGTTATAATCATTATTGGTAATAAGCCGTCAATAATGACATTATCATTGTAATTTATTTTTATTAAACACTGTCTATTCCACTTTTTTGTAAAGGTATAACCCTACCGGTTTCAAGGCTTTCACCTCATCTTCAGGGGAGCACAAACAAGACTAAATTATGTTCAAACTGGTACCGATATACATTCTTCAACGGTTGGGGGCTGATGGGTGAGGGAGACATGGGACGATTTCGGCCAAGAGCGGATAAATTTTTGGGATATAACTGTTCACCAGATGTTCGGATCGATATAAACAACATATGGCATTATCTTATATTTTTTTTGAAATATGAAGCTGTATCTGTCTTGCTTCATGTTGCTGCTTTTTTAGAGTCTTGCTCGTTGTGGCTTGCGCGATCGTCTTTACCTTTTAGCATCTGCTGGTTCTTTTGCGATCATCGCTATTTTGGTCCATAAGCAAATATTGATAATACTTTAAATAAAAAATTGTCTTACAGAAACATAATTACATTTTAACTTTATTTATTAAAAATTATGAGTTTTATCCGTTTGCGGAATGACACTGGAAATATTTGATGATGTAGATTTTAAATGAAACGAAACACAAAAAAGAGATATAAACTTTAAATAACCTAATTCTCCCTTAAATAACACTTGGTTTAACCTGTACACCGCGTTAAAAATCAAATTCCACGAATCCTGTGCGCGGCACAATTTCGGCGTTTTTTAATTTCTAAGTTTAAATGCGTATTTTGTTTAGAACCACTGATATTTGATTACATCACCAAGTAAACATGACATTCAAGTAATTTTCTGATAATAAATAATACTCTTAAGGAAACTCATTAAATAAAGGAGATAAACTAAACATTACGTAAAATACACAAAGGAATGCTACAGATCAGATCACAGGCGTTTGTGCTTCCCGCGAGGAACACGTTAAGGAACAGAATAAATGTTTTCTACTATAGTGGTAGTTTTGGTCTGCAACCTGACAGGGCTGGAACTGACCCGCGGACGCTTTGACAAAACACATCAATGACTTTCACCAAAATGGTGTTCCTGTATGCAGTGTTCAAAATACAGTTTATAGAGCAAACATGATCAAACCACCAGATCCGGTCCGTAAGGTTCATTTCTGTGGTTTGAAGTTTGTGAAACGAACATTTCAATGTTTTGAGACATTGAAAGCATTTTATCAATCAGTCGCTAACACTTTTCTACAAATGTTGATTCTTCTCCAATTAATATTCAACTAGAAGTGATTGATTTGCAATGCAATGAAGCGATATTAAGAACGTCAGAAACAAGTATGTAACCTGACGTGGAAATATTGATGGATGGTACAAAGCAGCTTTTTTATTTTTCTCTTTTTGTTATTGATTTATACAATTATAATTGGAAGTGTAATTATTGATTCATATGAAATATATAAATCGCTTAATTTAACTGTAGTATTTCTTTTGTCCTTTGGTCCTCTGTCAGACAGAATATGGTAATAGGTAAAAGTTAGACCATGTTTGTTATATGATATATAAACAACAATAAACAATTTCTCACGATTTTTTATTTTCTGATTATTAATGAAAAATATTTTATCGACGTTTAATTTTTATATTTGTCATACTAACTAAATAATTTTGTACCAAATAAGTGCCTAATTGGTTAATCAAAATTTAATAATACTGTGGGTTTTTTTTTGTTAATAATATCATTAGGAACAATTCATCAACACCTACATAGGTTTTGATATGTTATTACTAATTATTTGATACAAATATTCAGTTAGACACAAAATACTCAAATAATTAGTAATAACATATCAAAACCTACATAGGTTTTGATATGTTATTACTAATTATTTGATACAAATATTCAGTTAGACACAAAATACTCAAATAATTAGTAATAACATATCAAAATCTACATAGGTTTTGATATGTTATTACTAATTATTTGATACAAATATTCAGTTAGACACAAAATACTCCTATTAAAAATAATTTATCATTTAAAATGAAAAATAAACTTCATTTTAAACGTATCAAAAATACTCTTAGTGAATTAATATTATTACACTTAAACATAATCACGCCATGTCCCTTTTGAGGTTTGTAGAGAAGGCAAATCGTCCCATCTTTCTAAATACGTTCATTCATATCCTTTGCTTCGTCTACAACCTTTCATCTCAAATTATTGTATATGTTATTAACATATGTTCATTGTTTATTGTTAATATTCCATTGAGAGAAAAAAAAACGTCAATTTATATTTAATTGTGTTATTTCCGTTCCGTGGCCTACTTGATAAGAATCCTATCATCTGACCCCAGGGATTCCATGTTGAATTCCTGGTGGTATTATTTTTTAAAAGGGTTCCGGGTAGGTTATCACTTCAGAAATCTTTAACACCTTTCTGATTGGTCAAAAAAGATTACCACATGGCAATAAACCAGGCTGTCCTGTATTCGACAAAAGTGTAATAAAATAGTTGGGTCTTGGAAAACATCCCTTGAAGTAAATATAATTTGAGTAAGGAATAAAAAAGGAAACATTTTATTTGGCGCAAAAAATTGTATCTTTTTGATGATTGCTTTCCATATTCATTTACTATGAAATGGGCATTTTAATAAATATATAATATTATTCTCTAGTGCATACTACCTTGATCAAAAAGTTTTAGTACCGGCCACCGTGTGGCGCTGTCAGTCACCCGGCTGGATTTTTTTTTTGTTAGGTTACCACATCTATCATTGACACTTTCCTCTAAATTTCAGCGTCATAGCTTGACATTTGTAAAAGTTACGCTGTACTGAGTACATCTACCTTTGTGCGTGTTTTCGATTTTTTACAAGTTTGAAAATGGCATCAACGAGTTTGCATTAAAATTTTTGTGGAAAACGGATTTAACGGTCCGCAGACCTTGGAAATGTTGGAAAAGTGTCTTTTGGTGGCACGAACGCTTCAGAAGTGATCGTGAGTCGGTCGAGGATGACGAACGCAGTGGCAGTCGAAAACAGATGAAAACATCGATAAAATCAAAGAAACGTTGGCCAAAAACCGCAAATTGACCATCAGAGAGCTGGCAGAGGACTTGAACATCGCTTATGGATCCGCTCAAGACATTTTGGTTAGTGATTTGGGCCTCAGACGTGTCGCTGCAAAAGTGGTGCCGAAAGACCTCAATTTCATGCAAAAAAAAGACCGCAATAAAATCGCGAAAGACATGATTTCCACGAGTTTTTGACCAAAAAAACACGACTTCTATCCAGCAGCCTTCGAATTCACCTGATCTGTCTCCCTGCGACTTTTTCCTGTTTAACCGACTTAAAAAACCGCTTCGCGGAACGCGTTATAACACCCGAAAGGATGTCATGAAAAAATCGATGACGGCTCTGATGGACATACCGAAAATTGAGTACCAGCGGTGTTTCGAGGATTGGACCAAGCGCTGGCGTAAGTGCGTTGCATTCGATGGGGAAGTACTGTGAAGGGGATCATATCGATTTTGATGAATAAACTTGTATTTTCGATTTTATTAATAAAGTCCTAAAACTTTTTGATCAAGGTAGTATGTTATTTGCTGGAAGTATCGAGTTTGATTCTAAGCTAATTTATCCTTAGTAAAGTTAAAATGATTTTTTTTGGCGTTTAGAACCGGATTTTTATATATTCCAAAATTTCAACTATTGTAGTGCCATGAAATAACGCTTTATAAGTCAAATGTTTTTTTTTTCAAATACGTCATTGCCTGACTACTGTAGTCGGGCAGTTACGCTACTGACTAGATTGGTGATTAAATCCATCTTTAATTCTCATTTCTATTGTAACTTACCAGTCCGTTCTTTGTTATAAAGGCCCAACGAAATTTTACAACAAAAAGAAATACTTGTATCCAATTTAGTTTTTCGCTTCGTTGGTCAATGTAATGGTTTATTATATTATTTATTGCCTTATGCCGGCTGTATACTGTAACACAACCGGTCATTTCCGAAATAACTTATGCGATGGACGATGCGATGATTTCTTTCATTTTTTATTTCGTCGTTCATAAAAAAGTGTGTTTACAATGTGTATTTATTTAAAATTATTTTTAATTGTATGGAATAAAACAGATGTTTTATAATCTGGTTGTTAATATCAACGGTGGAATATTTTGTATCAATACAAACATTTTTGTAACGCAAATAAACGTATAGCGCAAATTTTCACGTGCACCGGCAAATAATTCGATATCTTATTAAAATAAATATTTTACTAATATTTTCTTAATTAATTATATTCTTGTACATATCTGGTAAATCAGCTGTAATGCCCATTCAAGATTTTTTTTAAATACTTCTTAATTTTTTTTACATATTTACATTCTATCCCATTACGCCATATCCTTTACGAGGTAGACAGAGATAATCAAGTTCTACATATTTCGGTCCTTAGAGACATCAATCGCCCGTTGCATATCCATAATTCGTCTCATACAACTCGTTATATTCTTCATACTTTTCACTTTACCCTCTTTCGATATTTGATTAACATGCTCCTTCCATGCAACTCTCAGATGTCCTCTTTTCCTTGCTTCTCTTCATTCAGTCATATGTATATTCTTAGTCATCATATTCTCACTCACGTCTCTCATATCCGAATTCTTTCCTTATTGTGATATTTCTAACTTTATCGCATCTTATCTGCAATGGGAAATTCATTTTATTTCATTATCTCAATTTCTTTTACGTTACACTTTTAAGGAGTACAAGATATCTTTATAAAAATATTTTTTGTACCCAACATTTCTTATAAACACCGAGTTGAATTTAACTTTCAAGTACGAGTAGCATTGATACCTTTCAATTGCCGACGTGTTTTACTTTCATAGGATGCGTTTTAAAATAAGAATACTCACGTTACGCAGTAGCTTTATCATATATGTTTTGTTTCATTTTCCCTTCACGAGTACAGTACGCTTTGTTTCATTTTCGGAGTTACAGCACTAGGCAATTTATATTAAAGATATATTTTACCTTTGGTTGAAAAATTTGCTGAGTGAGGACACACTTTTCTTGATGTCAATGGTCACGTAATGATATTCTTTTAAATTATTATGCGTTCTAATTAGATGAAAACTAATGACCTAAATTTTTTATTGAAAATTCTTTTTAAGTGATATACTATGGATTCCTACCAATAGATCTAGCTGACATTTCATACCAAAACTGCGTATCCCTATCTTTGTGCGTATCCCTATCATTGTGCGTAATTGGATTGGCTTGTGACAAATACTAAAAATTAAAAAAAAGTTAATGTGAATTTAGATATAAAATATTCTTTGTAAATTTACCAACAGTCTGTAAACCAGATTATGGTACATTTTTGTGAGATTATAATTAAAATATTCCTACGAGGGTATTTTAGATAATTCGCATTCTTGTCAATTGTATTCTTCTTCTTCAGTTTCAATCCTGGGGATTTAGCACCAAAGCTCTGTATCTCCTCTTCCACTCCGCTCGGTCTTCAGCGATCCTCTTGAGCTATGTATAGAAGGTGCAGTCCATATCGTGGCGTATTATTTGCCCCAGATACTCTTGGCGAGGACGCCCCCTGCTAAGCGATCCCTCAATCATTCCCTCCAGTAAATTATGCAGGAGATTTTCATGTGGCAGCATATGACCTATTCATTATGCACGCCTTTCCGATATGGTGTTTGACAGGTGTCTGATTTCTTCGATCCTGCTGAGAGCCTCGTCATTTGTAATGTGGTCTCTCCAGGAAATCCTTAGGATTCGTCTATAGGTCCACATCTCGAAGGCCTCCAATATTTTTCAATCTCTTTCGCCTATGCACCATGTCTCGCAACCATACGTCAAAATACTCCACACATGTTTTGACCAATTGCTTGCGGAGCTTTAGGTACATCTTGTTGGATCCGAAAATCTTTGATTTCTTATTAGAGGCGAGTTTTGCTTGGTGGATGCGACTGTCAACCTCTCTTTTTGTACGGCCATCCCATGTGATCTTGCTTCCAAGATAGACAAACTCTTTTGCGTTCTTAAGTGCAGCTCCTGACATTAGTATGTTCATTTCAAATGTATTATTTATTTGATATTCAAATCTCTGCCAACACTGAAAATAATATTGTTTCCAAGGTAATAGTGATGACTTATGTGGGTGGTAGGTAGGACACCTGTTTTTTCGCTCAAGGGTTACGAGTTCGATTCTTGTTTATGTCTTCTTTTTTTTTACTGTCACTTTTTTATTTTACTGGTTGGTTGAAAGAGATCGCCGCATAGTTATAAACCCGCCAGGTTGTATTGTATTCATATGAATTGTAATATTAAATAATATGATTTTCGTTTTATTTAATGTTATGTTTTCGTTTACAATAAAAACAAAACTGCTTAAAAAATACAAATATCTACGAGTATATTCGTACTTGGCAATATTTTTTAATTATTTTGTTTGTTTTAATTTAGTTTTTTAAATAAATACAAACTTATATTTTTTTTGCTGAAAATATACTTTACTGAATGATTAAAAAAAATAAGAAAATAAACAAATTAGTTTTAAATAAAATACAAACACACCTTAACCATATTTCCATGGTGGAGCAGACAATGTATTTTTAATTTATTATGACATAAATTTTCAAAATTGACAAATTTTAAATCAAGAATTAAAACTGTCTATAATATAAATGAAAAATTAGTCTAAAATAATTTAAATCCAAAAAAAGCTGGCTTCAAATATTTATTTGGTTTCCACCAGGAATCGAAAACCAAAGCTTTCGGGCTGGAAAACTAGCGTTCTACTACTAGGACACAGAATTCGTCTTTCGGCTTGATTTGAAAATATACATTTGTGACGAACAAGTCTTTTTCTAAAATATTTAATTTACCTGAATATAATATGATTTAAAATAAAACAACTGTTCATAATAAAACTGTACTTAAACAAAAGAATTATAAAAAAATATTATAAAACAAACAGTATTTAATATTAAACAAAACTCAAAATATTTATTAAAAAAAAACTATTTTTTAATTTATTTTATTTCTAAATATTGTTACTTATGTTGTAAGAGTAATTATTAATTATTTTTCACAGAAAAAAAATTGACTGTCATAAACATGCTGTATAATGTGTATTAATTTCCTCTAAGGATAAAAAAAATGCTCATGTTGTGTTAGTTCCATTAGTTCAACTCAAAGCTTCAAACTTTCATAATGCAAATGCGACTAGCACACTTTTTCACAATACACCTTTCTGACAGCGCTAGCTCCGAAATATAACGAATTCGGAATAACGAATTAAAATGGATTCATGTTACGACAGGGTTATCCCATTGGCTAGAATTATATAATAAATAAATAAGGAACAATATTTAAAAAAATATTTCGATATACTAAAAGTAAACTTGTTTAAATATTTTTAATTACTGATCACGTAATTGTTGATTTCATACGACTCCGAAGGGAGATTTAAAAGACTTTTTGAATGTCTATAGTCATAAAGAAACCGCATTTTCACTTGACCAACGCGTGCACAGTGAACAAACGATGTCAGTGAGACCTTTTGAACATTGATTGTATGATACATCTACTGATCCTTGTGGGGATTACACGATATGAGAAAGTGAACAAACGATGTCAGTGAGACCTTTTGAACATTGATTGTAGGATACATCTACTGATCCTTGTGGGGATTACACGATATGAGAAAGTGAACAAACGATGTCAGTGAGACCTTTTGAACATTGATTGTATGATACATCTACTGATCCTTGTGGGAATTACACGATATGAGAAAGTGAACAAACGATGTCAGTGAGACCTTTTGAACATTGATTGTATGATACATCTACTGATCCTTGTGGGGATTACATGATATGAGAAAGCGTGCCATTCTTTAAGTATATTCGTACTTGTAACAGTGGTTATTATAAAAAATAATAAAATTTTCGTCGATTCCAAATAATTTTTGTTGTTGTATGTACACGTACTTGAATAGTACGCGCATTCACACAATTCTTTATGGAATAAACCAGGAGAGCCTTCTGTTATCTTTGTATATTTTATTTATTTATTTATTTTACACATGACAAGAAATATACATTATTTGCGAAAAAACAACAGGTAATTTAATTTGAACACACAATTTTAATGGATCTGGGCTTGTTGCCTTTCATTTGTCGTGTCTCCAGTAAACTAGGCTTTTGCTTGTATTTCACTGAAGACATATAGCATGAAAAAATAAATCACATTCTCATCAACCTGACAACCAGTGACACTCAATTACATAACGTATGTATACATCACGTGAAATAAAAATCACTCCAGATAGATCAAAACATTCACCCCACAATATACTGCACATAATCATAAAAAAAATATCTATATAAAAATATAAATATAAAACAACAGAAACAGCACACTCAAGAGCTTTCTTACACAAACCTTTTCCACAAGTCGTTCCTCTTGCAAGCCCAAGTACTCAAACTCCTGTCGCAATAACAACCACGCTCTGATCGACTGCCTAAATTGTTTTCCTCCCTTTGCTTTTGAATTATTAAAGAAAAAAATGTATTTTTTCTTTAAGTATGAATATTAAAATTTTCGTACATTCATAATTTGAATAATTGTATAAAATAAGGTCAATATATAGTGACAATTAGTGAACTGACACTATAATTTCCAAAAAACCCAGTATTATTTTTAATTTTTAAATATACATAAATTGAGTGTAATTATGGGAAGGTTATGACTGAGACCATTAAATTAAGTACTTTCCCGTATCCGTATTTATTTAGAGAAAAAAATTGATAAGAAAACCGCAGAAAACTTACTAAAAGGAGTCGAACTTCAAAAAAAACTTTGAAGACCTTTCGATATACAAAGTGTAATGATTTTAATGATTTTAATGTAAAGAAAATACATGGAACACAAAAGTATACATTTTTTTAATATTTAACAATATATTTCTTTGTTATTCCACTAATTACATCAATAAACGGGATTAACGTAATTATTTGAATAAAGTAATTTATTGTTAAGTATGTTAATGTGTAGTTCCACAAAGTCAAATCTTCAACCGTTGATATTATTCTTATTTTAGTTAGAATAAAAATAAATCAATAATTGCAATAAAATCACTGTAAATAATTTATCTTTGCTCTTACAGCATTACTTAATTTCATAGCTTTTGTAAATTGAAATTGGAATCAGCGTCTGTCAATCAGAATTAGAAATTATATTAAAACAATAATCAACGCATTGTAAAGAATATCTTTGAAACGTTAAAAACTAAGCGAAAATAAATATAATGTAAATAATTAAAAATAAATAAGCGCTTATGTTTCCAGCTTGATTCAGGAACGCTTTCAGCAAGCTTTTATTGTCTGAGAACCGAATTTATACAAAACGCAAAATAAAAATGTTTGCATTTGTTTAGTGCGGCCCGCCATTCGCAACACGAACAGAACGAAAAAGTTGACTCCTGTCCTTTGTTTGATATTATTGCCCGTAATATATATATTTTTTGTAGTTCGCTTTGTTGTTTTAATGCTGAAGCATAAAAATACTGGCTTTCTATCGAGTGAAATTTATAACAGTGTTAATTAAAATACGAGCTGACTACTTCATTGGGGATGCCGCGTTGTTTATTCACAAAATGTTGGTCTTATTTACCGTTCTTTGTGTTTAATAAAATATAATTCTAACGAGTAAAAAATATTATAATACCGTTAGTATAATAAACATTTTTATTATAAAATTATTATACCAGTATTTATATTATTATTGTACAATATATCGGCAATGATGATTCTAGGCAGGACATTGTAAGATAAACATTTGATTTACTTGAAATTATTAAGAGCACTAAAGTTTGACTCGCGTGGTATAGATCATTCAGCCAGAAGAGTCATTTTGCAATAGTGTGTGTAACAGTGCGTTTACGAAAACTTGTCACTTTATTTTCTTAAAGAAGTGAAAAAGCAAAAAACATAAAAAATATATTTTATATTCAAACATTGAAATGAACACACACGTTTTGTAAATTACAAATACTGTCAGCTTAAATTGTAATTATCATAAAAATAAAATAAAAGTAAGTTTATTTCACATATTAATTGTTTAGGCATGGCAGATTCTAGAAAACATTAAATAACAAGAATACAATTTTTCGAGATTAAAAATAAATAAAGTAAAAATGTTCGTCAGCTTTAATTAGATTCCACATGAAAAATAAAATGAATGTAAGATTATTTATCATAATTACAATGCCAAATAATACAGTTTTAAAATAATAGTAGATGGAGTGATACTAAATTCTAGGAAGTTTTAAGTTATAACAGAGTACATTCTAAGCTTTCGAAAAATTTTGAATTATACGAGTACATTACATTAGACAAAATCGCACTCCTAATTTCGACACTGTAGTGTTTTTCTAATCACCGATTATTTTAACAACAATCAAATGTGCGTTCTACGCGCACCAATCGTGTGGCATTCTAAAACCAATATCACTACATAAGTTGTGTAATACAGTGAGTGTTACTCACACTAATGCAAAATTACTCTTCTGGCTGAACGATCTATACATACATATAATTAAGTCTCACAACTTATTAATTCGACGGGAGTTGAAAGAAGTATTAAATTATTACTCAACAATCGGTGACAACCATCAACTTCCGGAGTCATTTGTATCTTTATACTTTTGAGTACTGGGCGGAAAAAAATCCTGTGTCATTTGAGGGGAGAAGAATAACGCGGGGCTCGAACCAGCTGTATTATCACAAAGAAATGTTTTAAAAAATATACAGGCAAAAGCCTAGTTGACTGGAGACATGACAAATGACAGGAAACAAACACAATTTCATATTAATTAAGTGTCTTTAAATTACTCTTTTTTATTTCGTTCGTCTTATTTGTTCATAAATGATATATTCATAGAATCACTTGTCACGTAAAAAATATATAAATCTACTTGAAGTGCCCAGTTTTAAATTTTGCGTATCCAGTGTATTGAGACAAAAAAAAAGCTCACGCATTCGTGGAAGCCTAGGTGTTACTTACATCAACAGCAAGATGGAGGAGAGGCGGATGGATTGAGATGGTATGGGCAAGTTGGACGCATAGCACCCGATCACATTGTGAACCATGGATCTTCCTCGAATAACAACCAGAGGAATACCAAAGAATTCGTGGGTGGTGCAAAAAGATAACCTGATGCAGAGGCACGGCCTAGGGGACGTAGTCCGGGACAACAGAGCATACAACCTGAGGACGAGGAGAGGTGACCCCAACAGTCTTCGCAGACAGTGAGTTGGGATGGAGCCAGGGAGAAGAAGTGTATTGAGACAAGGGTTATGTTGTGATTGGTCTCACACTTTAGACAGGAAACTAAATAACTTCTATCATGTGCCAACCCGCACTTCCGCAGAATATATGACTTTCTTGCATTAATCACTATCTCTAAAGATTTTTTCTGTATCTGGTGGCATCAATCCTTTGTTTATTACGGGTTTACAATTAGATAAAATGCAATTTTAATGCAGAAATAATTTTTTTACACTGCTCTTTGTCATGTTTGATACTTCACATTCTTAATTAACAGAAGTTTGAGGAAACTTCTGGATTTAAGGTTTAAGTCGCGTTGTTGTTGTCCATAAATATAGTACATTGAATCGTTTGGCATTCAAAGAGTTTTTAATTTAAATAACCTGTGCTTTTTTCTATTTGGTAAGAAAAATAATATCTCATATATACGAAACTTTACTCATGAGGTAGGGGTTGTGATTAATGCGTCGAACTTGTGTGAATACATTCCTTGCTTTGAAACTTGCCTTTCATGTGATGTTACACCTCTCGAATAAGAACAATAATCTTGTTGGACAGTTTCTGGACTTATGATACTAGATTCATTTGTGTTAAATTAGTATAATCTATGTTTTTTTCGTCGAATATTCAAAAGGCAATTTTATGTCTTTTTAATGTAAATCGTTGGAAAAAATCGTGTAGAAAACTACTAAATGAAAATGAAAATAAATACAAATGTGTAAATTTTATAAAAGTACTCAAAAAAAAATGAAATGTATGATATTGATAAAAGCAAAAAAAAAATATTTTGTAAAAATAATTATTAATTACAAAATTAACAAAATGAATTATTATATGGCCGAAAAAAAGTGTTTAGTTGGATGAATATTATTTGATTCTTTCAACCCCGTTGAGTTTGAAACCTTCGACACTGGGCTGTTTGACCTAAATAAACCCCAAATCGTGTCTTATTATCGGGTTGGTTTTTATATTTATTTTATTTTTAACCTTATTTGATTAAAACATTTTAAAACAAATTCAATAATTAAACACTGTACCTGAAATATGTAGTAATTTTTATAATTGCTTTGAATAAAAAAAAATGAGTTTATTCATATGATTTAATACAATTTTATTTTAATAAAGATTTGATACAGTTTTAACTACAAAAAATGTTTAAAACAAGGATTAAATATGAACAATATTTAATCCTTGTTTTTAACATTTTTTAGTGAAACAAGGATTAAATATGCGTTCCGATTAAGTGGGTTAGATATGCTTATAAAGTGAATAATATTAAATAACTCAATACTTACTCAATTTGTCCACCGAGATATGTAAGAGGTCATTTTCAGTAAATTCGTTTACAAATTCATTCTATGTGAGAGTTGTTCAATGTCAATTTTATTCTGCAGTTAACGCCGCAGAATAAGGTTTACATAGAAAGGTAGCGGCTGTGGTCATTACATTAGATACTTTTCCGCATCTGCATATATTCAGAAAAACGTATTTTTTTAAGAAAACTTCTTTGACCCTTCCTTCCCTGTGATGTGTAACTAGTACACATTGCTTCTAAAAACTTTAATATCTCTGTAAATATAATAAATACTGGCTTCAGATTTTAGGTATTCCTCCGTAATACATTTACGCATTGAATTAAAAAATAATATTAATAATAATTAACACTTATCGGCCACATTAGAGATATTTTGTGAAAATCGGGAATAAATTCACGAATACAATCAAAAGTATGCCATTGTGTGACGTAGGTATATTCATTCTAAAAACCGCTATGGTTGAGGAAGCGACGCTATTCACTCTACTTTAGTATATGGGAACGCAATAAATAGAATCACAGTTCGCTCGCTTCTCTCGCTGCAGTAGCTTTCGGGCATTCATATGAGGTGGTCGCTTCGCCCATTTTGTGAACGTCGGCCGATGTTTTTTTCATGTTTTCAGCAATTAAATTAAATTTCAATTATTATCACTTTTGACTTCAAATTTAATTAATTTAAACGATTGGCTATGAATATTCTTAATATTCCGATTTTAAATCGCTCATTTTTACATGTGTATTGATGTGTATTGAATTCACTGCACGGTAACGCGCGGATTTTTTTAACACAGGAAGGGAAAGGTTAATTATAACCAGGTACATTAAATACATGTTTGTCAATCAACAATATGCTAGCGATATTTTTATGTAAGTAATTTGTATAGGTACAACCTGTTTGTTCTAAAGCTTGGGGAGTAACGAAGCATACCCATTAAAAATGTGAGATATAGCCAAAGGTAAAACCCATTTTCCCTGCAATAAAAATGTCGCAGAAATATCTCTTAAACTCGTTCAACTATTAAGAAATTCGATATTTCTCTTGGGCTGTAATATTTTGCGAACCAGTGAATTATATTATAAAGAACAGCAATATTTTGCTTTCCATTAAGTTTAGAAATAAACTCATGTAGTTACTTTTCAGTTCGTCATTTTATCCCTAGAGTTAAAACCTCTTTTGCCCAAAGGCAATATGCTTATTTGGCTCCCATTACATACAATGGCGTGCCGACTTCAATAAAGGTAAAGGTAGGAAAACCATTTAGACAGTCGATCGGAGCGTGGTTGTTATTGCGACAGGATTTTGAGTACTTGGGCTTTCAGGATGAATGACGAGTGGAAGGGATTTATGTGAGATTTGTGATTGTGTGCGGTATAATGTGGGATGAATATTTTTGGTCTTTCTGAAGTGATGATGTGTGAGGAGTTGAATTTCGCAAGATGTTTCCAGTTGTAGTTGAGTGTCACTGTTTGTCAGGTTGATGAGAGCGTGCAACGGGGTTTTGTTTCTGTGTAATCAAAAATCGGAAAGAAGTATCGATTTATTTTTTTCATGCTAAATATCCTCAGTGCGATACAGGCAAAAGCCTAGTTTACTGGGGATACGACAAATGAAAGGCAACAAACCCAGATCCATTAAAATTGTATGTCCGAATAAAATTATCTGTTGTTTTTCTCAAATTGTGTATATTTCTTGTCATGTGTAATAATAAATAAATAAATAAAATAAAATATTTAAATTTTTTTTAAATGATCTGTTGAATATTTAATTAAATGCAATTATTCATAATGTTTTTTTTTTTTAATTTCAGGTAAGTGAAAATGATCGTTCATTGATTCAATTCGATTTAAGTTGGTAAGTAAGTTTCAATCTTGTATGTATTTATTCATGTTCGTATGATTTGAATCACACGAAGTTATCATTAAATTGTATTTTTCTGTATTTTTAATTTAAATTTCATGCGTCATTTTACTTACAATGAAAATAGTATATGTATAGAGATAATTTAATTACTAAACAAATCGAAACAACGTTGTCGCATTCAATGGTTAATTAAAAGTTGACATGGTCGAATAATAAAAGAAAGTAGTCAGTGAGGCATTGTTGCATTGTAAATTAATCAGTACATAAAGTTTTAAAACATAACAGTAACTTACCAATAAATTTTTTTGCGTGTGAATATGAACTTATTTCGAATATCGTTAGCAGAAAGTTTTTTTTTTAATCTTTACATACATAGAAATGACGTGATGCGTGTGTTTATTTAATTGCGTATTTGAAATGAACCATAATAAATTATTTAAAAAATAAATTAGCATCGGACGAATTCAGTGTCAACTGGTAAACACGAATAGTAACTATGCTCAAAATTTCTGAAACTTTTATCAAAGATTTTGGCTTTCAACTTATTGGCACTATTTTTTAAAATATTGAATAAAAAAAATGTTTTGTTGTTGAACTGATTATATGCATTACCGTGATACGTGTTTTACCTCCTATATCGAATCTCTTTTCAGGCGAAATTTATTTATTTAAGCTCCGTTTATTTAACTTTTTTAAAGTCATTTGCACAATCCAGGTTACCGTTTATTCCAGCAATAATCAAATAAAATCAATAACAAATCATAAAAAAATGTACATAAAAGTTTGAAATTTTAAGATATTTGATAAATTTTAATATTGAAATTTATTAAAATATAATTAAAACAAATTTAGTACGTTATAAATACCATTAAAAATGGTTGTTTTCCTGAAGGAGTTGAGCGATACATGAAAAACTTCTGTATGAGGACACAAGGTTAAAAATATGGTAGGTCTACCTGGCAGGAAGCAAATCTCCTGACTTCGCAATGTACAAGATTGGACTGGTATAAGGAGCGTTGGGGATCTTTTCCGGGTTCCCGGGGACAAATATGCTTACTCTCAGGTGATAGTCAACTTTGGGGGGACCTAACATGACACTAGGAAGAAGAAGAAAGTCTACCTACCGATATTTTTAAAGGCAGGATTGTTGAAAATATAAGTTGATAGAACAATCTATGGTTATGTTGCCACAAATAATTATTTGAAACATACCAACCAAAATTTATCAGGACGGATGGGTTATGTAACACATATAATTAGTGTGGGATGGATGAAATTTAGATCAATGACGGCAGTTCTAGTGATCCGAAAATGCCAGTAAAGTTAAAAGGAAAAGTATACCAAACGATTGTCAGACCCGCACTCCTCTATGGCTCCGAATGCTGGACGATGTATAACTCTTACTATAGGCAACTAGAAACTGCTGAAATGCGCATGCTAAGATGGTCAGCTGGTGTGTCCCTAAGAGACAAAATAAAAAGCTCACGCATTCTTGGAAGCCTAGGTGTTACATACATCAACAGCAAGATGGAGGAGAGGCGATTGAGATGGTATTGGCACGTTGGACGCAGATCATCCGATCACATTGTGAACCAGGCAATCTTCATGGATCTTCCTCGAATAACAACCAGAGGAAGACCAAAGAATTCATGGGTGGTGCAAAAAGATAACCTGATGCAGAGGTACGGCCTGGAGGACGTAGTCCGGGACAGAAGAGCATACATCCTGAGAACGAGGAGAGCTGACTCCAACAGTCTTCGCAGACAGTGAGTTGAAATGAAGCCAGAGAAAAGAAGAAGACGGATGGGTTATCAGATTACCCCAATCAAAAAGATCCTTCATTCTCTAATGACCTATAGTTCAACATCCCCAATAAGAAGACAGTGGGATAAAACCAGCGATAATATCCATTCTCTCTCATGTTGAGACAACGGAGAACTCTTTTTTGAACTTCTTCTAACATAAGTAATCTTTGCTGGCATCCATATTATAGAATAATACTTGAAATGAGTTCTGACCAAAGAGTTCTACAATATTCTGAAAACGTGTCTATCAGTAATTGTATTATATTATTGTCATGTTGCGATCTCTTTCAATTAACCACAAATGTGTTCAAGTTTAACAAAAAAAAAAAAACGATATTCTTGATTTTTTCTCGAACACGAAAAAATATTATGTAGGCATAAATTCCGTTGTGATTTAAAAATGAGAAAAAAAAAAATCTTAACGATATTTTTTTCAAATATAATTTGTCAAGCTTGCGTGTATCATTTCAAGCGAGAAAGTAAAATAAAATTCATTTCAGAAATTCTTCATCTTCGACGTTCCCATAAAATCACTATTGTTATTTTTCCGGTATTTACAAGCGCACGTGTAATTTTATATAGCATATATATTTTTCATTGGTCACAATTCTTTTTACAGAAAAAGAAACGCAAATTTAATTACATTTTTAATTCGTTTAAAATAGTATCAAATGATTTAGGCTAAAAATACGAACAGTTAAAAAGTATGTGTTCAATTTTTTTCCTTAATGACTATAAATTTTATTGTATCGATTTCATCTTGTAAATCGATTTCGTCTTGTAAATCGATTTCGTTTTGTAAATCCATTTCGTCTTGTAAATATAAAAATGATAGTAACACATTCGGCTTAAGGTGTAGTGTAGTGTATGTGTGTTGTATCCATATTTAATTTTTTTATAAGACTTCCCAAAAAGGGTTGTTTTTAAGTTATGCCTAAAGCTATACAAGCCACTCATTGCTATAACACTTTGAGGCATGCAACATACTCGTATTAACTGTTATGACATTATGAATTATATTTTTCAATGAATAATTAATTTCATCATATGGTTTTGATTCTAAATATGACATTTTACAACAACAAAATTGGTTAAATTTAAATATTACTCAAGAAAACGAACACTTACAAAGGATTCTGTCTTTATCAGATACGAATGACAGTCTATTCTCAGAAAGAAAATTGAATATCATAATAATCATTAAATAATCTTTGATTCTAAATATGACATTTTACAACAAAATTGGTTATATTTAAATATTATTCAAGAAAACGAACGTTAACAAAGGATTATATCTTCATCAGATCCGAATGACAGTCTATTCTCAGAATGAAAATTGAATATCATAAAAAAACGTTAAATAATCCTTGTCTTTGAATAAACACATTTATATGTAAAAAAAAAATAATATGTTATTTTATAATCCTGACATAATATCTCGATTGCAAGAGTTTATCACAAACGCCGGTCGTTCTTTATAAAATATGTTTGTATATATACACATACATTGTTCAATATAATTGGTTGTTATTTCCCCGTGACGTTTTGTATTTTATTCGTCTTTTGTTTCAAAGAGTTAACATCTCATTTCAATACAATCGTTTTATGAGAAAATTACACATCTTCAATGAAATACGATTCTTCAAGCAAGAAATCTATAAGACAATCGCTGTAGAAAATTGTTTCCACATTCATTCATATATTATTTATTCTACGATTTTTTTCGGCGCAGGTTGCCGTTTTATTAAAATATAAATATTGATGAATTTTAAAAATGAGCAAAAATATGTACAGTTTAGTGAATTATTTGCTAATATTTATGATTAACGGCAACCGGATCTACCAGGTGAATAAATTCAGATACCTGGGTGCCACCATCACCTCCAATGGTGATCTCCGGACGGAGCTGCTCATCCGTATTGGAGCTGCCAGCGGATATGCCAGGGTTCAACAACATGGATATGATTTGGAAGGCGACTGGATTCAGAGTCACAACAAAATGCCGCCTGTTTAATGCATGTGTCATCCCGATCCTCCTGTACGGCTGTGAATCTTGGCATCTCACCAAGGCTCAGGAGCGCAAGATACTTAGTTTAGAAAACAGGTGTCTCAAGAGGATATTGGGAATCAGGTGGTATGACCACATAACAAACGACGCTGTATGTTACGCCGGTGCACCCGGCAGGGGTCTGTCATCTCTGTAATTCGGGAGAAGGGATGATCCTGACTGGGACATGTTCTGAGAATGCCCGATGATAGTTGGCCGAGGACAGTGCTGTTTTCCTGTCCATTGGGGTACCGACGGCCTGGAAGACCCTCTCTCACGGTGTACCGTTCCTATGACAAGGAAGTCAGAACGTTAGGAATGTCGTGGAAGGAGATTACCAACACCGCCCAAAACCACTCTGAATGGAGAATACTAGTGGCCTCCCTATGCTCCTTTGTGGAGCTTTAAAGGAAGGGTGAAATTAAAATATTTATGAAATGTTAATTTAATTGCAAACAGTTGTAGTTTAATTCAATCCGACCCACTACACACAAACGCTGTTAGTTATTTATTTATTTAAAAAAATCTTTCTTAAATAATCTGGCGGTCTTATTTATTGCCAGGCGACAATGTTTTCTAACCAGTCAAATAAAAGTAAAAAAAAAGGAAGTTATATACGTGTATGGTCGCAACATTCATGACTACTATACATAGTAAAAATAATAGTTAGATATCACCAATCAAAGGTGAAAAGGAAGAGATGGTAGAGAGGAAAGTTAAATCGGGAATGAAACACGTAACATATTATGGGAGACAAAATAAGTCCCTATCTAGTGCGATCCTCACTTCGATCGAAATCTTCTTTATTTTTTATGAGCGTGGCGTAACATTGTGACAAAGAGGGAATGTACGATACAGGGATATACACCTGACTGTGGAATTAAGAGTAGTGACGACGGACTTAAGGTTCGACGTTACGACAAAAGAGAAATTACTCGAAGTGCAGCCAGTTTACTTACAAAGTGATTTCAGGCTTTGATTATAAATAAAGGATACCTTTATAAGTAAATTAACTGAAATAATTATAAATGTTTTTTTTTCTGAGTTATTGTCACGCTCAATTGGATTAGATGATGACCGGTCTTTCGAATGCATTGCAGCCTTCATCCTTAAAACGATATGAAAAATGCTATCGTATTAAATAATGTTAAGGTAACGACCTGAAAGCGAAGGCCGTAACGCCTTTGAAACGTCCGCCATCAATTAAGACAATTCAACACGGTAACAAATTCGAAAAATATTTTCAACTAGTGGATAAAATCTTCGAACATATCTGAAATTAAATAGATTCCGAATTTCGCAAATTGTCAAATGGTTATTATTATTAAAAAAGTGAGCTATTGAATAATCGAAAACGATATTTTCACTAATTAAAACCCCAATCAACACAATCAAAACCTAATAATAAATTAATTATAATTTAGATTTCGAAAATGGATCAAATTTCAAATATAAATTTTCAATTTTAGATTATTTAAAAAGAACATTGATTTCAGCTTTGTTAACCTGTCCTTTCCTGTGCTATAAAAATCCGCGCGTTCCGGTGCTGTGTATTCAATACTCATCAATCCACATGTAAAAATGAGCGATTTAAAATCAGAAAAATAAGAATATTCATAGCCAATCGCTTAAATTAGTTAAATTTGAAGTCAAAGGTATAATAATTAAATTTATGATAGATGACATAAAAAAAAAACATCGGCCGACGTTCACAAAACGGGCGAAGCGACCACTTCAAACGAAAGCCCGCGAGCTACTGAAGCGTGAGAAACAAGCGAATTGAGATTATATTTCTTGCGTTCTCATATACCGAAATAGAGTGAGAGTGAGACGTGACTAGCGTCGCTTCCTCGCCTATAGCGGTTTTTTAGAATGAATATACCTATGTCACACACTGGCACACGTTTGATTGTTTTATTGAATTTATTCCCGATTTTCACAAAATATCTCTGATGTGGCCGATAAGTGTTAATTATTATTTATATTATTTTTTCCATTCAATGCGTAAATGTATTACGGAGGAATACCTAAAATCTGAACCCAGTATTTATTATATTTATAGAGATATTAAAGTTTTTAGAAGTAATGTGTACTAGTTACACATCACAGGACAAGAAAAGAAGAAAACACCTCAAAAACTAAAATGAAACTTTTGTAGATCTTCCGACATCTGAGAGTAACACATTCGGCTTTAGGTTTAGTGCAGTATATTATAACATCATCGATGTTGGTAACACTAAAGAATACTTGTCGTTAAGTGCTCCCTAAAGCTGCACACGCCACTCGTATCTCTAACATTAAAAGGTAGACTATTCCACGCCACATTATCACCAATGGCAAAAGGTCTATCATGATACCACGCCCTATTGGACCGAATATATTTATTTAGGTAATTTTTTAAATGTTTAAAATTACATGCTTTATTGGCTGTATTTAGTATTTTATACATTTTTAGTCGATACAAGCCTACAATATCAGAAGTAAAATTTTGTCAAATATGCCAAAACAGGTATATTATAGATTTTTTTTTGTATGTATACTTTTTAATATATTAATGATGCAAGGAACGTTATGAAAGTACTGGTACAAAGAAATATTAGTTTTCAAGTACACTGATATGACAACAGAAGAAAAAAACATTCTTATGGTTATTTCAAAAGTTTAAGCAAATTTTACCTTATATTCTAAAATATTGAACGTTTTAAACTAAAATATAGATTAATATTATAAATTCAGAGCTTTTCAACCCTTGAATATTAATAATACATAAAAGCGTATAAATTTTAAGCAGCACTTTCAATACGTATTGTTAAAAATCTATTTGAACGCCCCTTTTTGTTTTAATTGCAGTCAGGGAAATGCATTTTTGAGACTTTCGTTCGTTGGCGTGAGGCGCAGCTCAAACGGAATACGGCCGGGATTCTGTTTGCACGAATTTTACGGCATATGTTACCGTGATTTATAAACCTTTTGAATAAAAAAAAAATTAACTTTCTGCCACACAAACATTTGAAAGAGAATATTAATTTTATAATTCGATCACATTTATTTAACAGTTTATTGTAAAATAATCTAGCGGGCTTATTTACAGGTGGCAATATCTTCCAATCAACCAAACAAAAGCAGATAAACGAAGTTACATGATCGCAAAAAATATTTAAATTATTATTCACCTGTAGAACAAACAATACACATATTAAAACTGAAAGGAAGAAGTAAGGGATGGTAGGGAGGATCAGAAAATCGGGGATGAAACACATTTCATTACTACTGACTTGAAATTAAAATAGTTTCTTCAATCGCTTTTTTTAAATATGCCAGTGACGGAACGAGTCTAATATTAGTTGGTAACTGGTTTTAGAGTCTAACTGCATGAACAGTTAAGGATGATTTCGTAGATTACAGACTAATATAACTTTTTCGATCACGTTCTTAGATCACTATTAATGTTTAATTTAATCACTATTAATATGTTTCATTTAATCACTATCAATATGTTTCTTTATTAATATGTTTCTTTATTAATATGTTTCATTAAGGTTTTCATACAAATAAGAGATTTTTAAACTTTGTCATAAAGGCTAACAGTTTTCTCAATTCAAGCACTTAAATTAGGGACATTTCATCCAACACATATGTAAATATTTTTTTCAAATTTGTGAGAGAAACAATTTTTTCAGTTCCGTCTTGCATGTAACCTATAATAGATTTTTATACGGGTAATATTAATTTAAGTTAGTCACTATTTGATTCTCTTGATGAAGCGTTATACTTCATAGTAAAAAAATGGGTTCTTTCAAATTTCGTTATGTCGTGTATCTTATTCCATAATTATTTATTAGAACTCGATTTTTCGTTCTATCAAATATGCTTATAGCATAGCAGTTTTCATAGTTTAATAGTAATGATATGAAATTTTTATTTTAAATATCTATCTACATTTCAAAAGTCTTAATCCTCTTAGATATTTAACGTTAGAGTTTGTATTTTTCCTCACAAAGTTTACTTTTTTTTTTCATTTTATCACCGTTATGTATTTTTTTAGTAAGATTTATTACCTTAAATAATACAAAGGCTGTTGTTACGTTACTGATAAATTTGCTGATTTTATGAAAGAAAAAAAAAGATATTAAAAAAACGTAATAAGACAGTGATTAAATAATTAATTAAAAGTACGTTTACTAGTATCGAGTACATCTGAAACTAATTTTGAAACTAATTAATTAAAAGTACGTTTACTAGTATCGAGTACATCTGAAACTAATTAAAAAAGATATTAAAAAAACGTAATAAGACAGTAAATAAATAATTAATTAAAAGTACGTTTACTAGTATCGAGTACATCTGAAACTAATTTTGAAAACTGTCATATACGATTTTCTGTGTTAAACTGAATGCATATTGATCAAAATTATGCACTGGCATCTACATGCATTATGCATTACCCATCGTCTATCCAGCCCAAGACGAAGGTTTTCCTCCCTCCGTGACAGACATCCCCTTGTCCTCCTTCCCTTTCCTATTTACTGATTGTCTCTGCAGACGTGCACCTACGTATATACCATCGTATACCACTTTAATCCGATGACCTGTAGATATATGTTACGTGTATACTATGGTATATTTATTTGGACCCGTAAATACTTTCATACTGCGTTAACCCTTCCTGTCCTGTGATGTGTAACTAGTATACATTTCTTCTAAAAACTTGAATATCTCTATAATATCTCTGTAATACATTTACGCATTGAATGAAAATAATAATAATAATAATTAGCACTTATCGGCCACATCAGAGATATTTTGTGAAAATCGGGATAAACTCACCAATACAACCAAACGTGTGCCAGTGTGTGACGTAGGTATATTCATTCTAAAAACCACTATGGGTGAGGAAGTGACGCTATTCACGTCTCACTCTACTTCGGTATATGGGATCGCAAGAAATAGAATCTCAGTTCGCAGTTGTGTTTCTTCCTTCGAGGTATAACATACACAGTGTTCAACCGTCTCAGGTCTCAGCCGCTCTAGCGCATTCATCTGAGGTGGTCTTTTTGTCCGTTTTGTGAACGTCGGCCGATGTATTTTTTTCATGTTTTCAGCAATTTAATTTAAATTATTGTATTATCACTTTTGACTTCAAATTTAATTAATTTAAGCGATTGGCTATGAATATTCTTATTTCTCCGATTTTAAATCGCTCATTTGTACATGTGATACACAGCACCGGAACGCGCTGATTTTTTTAGCACTGGAAGGGAAAGGTTAAATAATTTAAATGGGACCGTCAATCGATTTGATTTGACCAATCGAGTTCTGATTTAACCTTGCATTTATGTGAATTGAGTATAATACATTTCAAACTATGTATATATTTTTATTTAAAAACAATGGTTTTATTAATTATCAAAAAAATATTTAAAGAACGGTGAAGTCGTATTTGTCATAAAAAGGTGCCGCACTGGGTCGCATTTTTATGGGTTGCGAATAGTGACGCATAAAATCAGTTAAATGGTATTTGCTTACTCATTACTTATAAGAAATCTTAAGTGATTCTCATTGGCAGTCCTCAATTACTCAACAAATTCAACAGTTATTTATTTACTTTATTATTACTTTATGACTCCATCATACTATTAAATAAAGGGTTAAATCTAGGAGTGTTAAAAGTGGATAATTCTTACGGCAGACAAAATGAATTAGGTAAGCCGAAAACTTTTCCAGTTACATTTCCTCGAAGTGTTATAAACATTTCTGCCCAATAAAACCAAAATATTGCTAATGCAATCTTCTCTGTTTTAAAATCGGACGTTACGGAGAAATTTTCTGATAAACTAGTGCCTTCAAAATATTTGTTTGATATTTGTCTTTAAATTGAGGAACTACAATCATACCACTTTATACTAGAATAAACTCAGTTGGTTTAATTTTAGAAAAAGGCTTTAAATTCACTTATTGTCGCCATTTATTGTATGTGTATAACTCTAACGCCACCCCGTCTTATCTCGCTGAAAATATTCAGCGTTTGCCCGATCATACACTTTTCGTCGTCCTTTATTGCTCACTCTGAAACTAGTTACAAACTAATATTAAACTCGCCCCATAATTGACATGTTTTAAAAATTTATTAAAAAACTCTTCATTAATTTCATGTTGGATATGTTGCATATTTCATTCCAGATATTTATTTTTACTCCAGCATCGCTATCAGTTCCTTTGAAATATAATATCTAACTTTTTTCTTCTTATTTATAATCTATAATAATAATTTGAACAGTTTGTGCGACCATGTAGCATATGTTATTAACTTTTGACTGATGGGTTGGAAAATATTCTATTTGGCTAAAAATCCTGCCAGATTATTGTACAACGAAGTGTAAAATAAATAAAAAAATAAAGTTTAGAGGGGTGAATATTTATAAAAATCACTAACTCTGGTTTCTCGAGTTGGGAACGAGGGTGGTATATTATCAACAGAATTTTCTCGTCACAGCGCATGCTTTCTCTTGCGTTCTTTTGATGGTTATATTTCCATACATTTGTAGGTTTAAAGCAGATTTTTATTAACTGTAAGTGACCCTTTAATAATAACTTGTAATTAACATCTTCCGTAGTCTAGTTGCTAAAATGCTTGACTTCCGATCAGGAGGTTGCGGGTTGGGTTACAGATTAAAAAAAAAAAAGAATTTCAGTCCTTTTTTCAGGTTTATCTTTCTGGTTGTGTAATATAATACACTAACTTAATTAATAAGTTGAATGAAAAAATATTTAACAAGACATACATAATCGTTACTTGCGCATTAGGTTGAGTTCTGAAAACATTTTTTGTTGTGAAATGCAAATTTAAATTATATTAATTAAAAAAATATCCGTAAATGAATTTAATTTAGAGTTGGAGATGTGGGTGGCGTGTGCCACTTTAGGATATATTTGATAACAACTCTTTCTAGGACAACGTCTGAACATTTTTACTACTCGTATATATTACACTACACATATTTAGTGAGTTTTTACGGGTTTCTTTCAAAAGATGTATTTCTAAACGTACCGTATTGGCTCGACTATAGGGCGACTCTGTATATAAGGCGACTCCTATTTTTTATCTGCTTTTTGGGGGAAAAAACATTTCCCTCACCATTATAATATAATGAAAAATAAAACTCGAATATAAGGCGACCCCTCTATTTACGTGTCGCCTTTTTAAATAAAAACCTCGCCTTATAGTTGGGCTAGTACGGTATGTGTATGTTGAAACGTACCCAATCTCATAGTTGCAATAACCAGCGTCCTATAGTTACAGTCAACTTGTGTATGTATTTTATATTAGTTGTATTACAATGTTCGGTCTTGTATCGACCATTAAAAAAGGCGCATAAATATAAATACAACTTGTCACAAAAATCATAAATCATATTAAAAAAAATGCAAACCACCCACTAAACACACAAAGAAACAATACAAACTGGAGACAGGTTAAGGCTCAGGTAATCAAAGACCCTAACATACAAAAATAATATTTTGTAATATTTTTAATTTGCCAATAATAGTGGCTTTGAATCCCGAGTTAAAGCGCCCTTGATGATAATCTGGTCTCTTTAAGCTTTTATTATTATTTTTATTTCTTGAATTAATTAACATCTTAAACCGACACAAAAAAGTATACAATTCCTAAAAAAATGCTGTATGGCACCGGTACAAAGAACTGTAACATAGGTGGATGACTGCTGCGCAATGCTCGGGGATTTTGGGTCACGTTCAGAGGCGTAGATAAAAACACAGTAGGTAGAGTGAACTGAGAATAAGTGAATTTATTTGGTTTTGACCCTTCTTATGAAAGGCCGATCGCTCATCGTAAACGCCATTCTCCACCACTGCATGCTCTCACACCTCGCAAAATACCACAATTTTCGGGAGTTTGAGCAATGCAGAGGCTGACCAGCCAGTGATATAGTCTCGACGACCGTCCATAATTCTACATTTCCATTGCGGTTGCGACAACGCACGGACCCAAACAAACATAAATATTTACAAAAACCAAACAAATATATCAAATCTATACACATTAAACAATTAAGAAACTAATGCTAATATGTTTGATACAAATTCATTTTAGCGTAAGTTAAGGTGACGTCGCAATAGGCAGTACTCGCATTTCACTCGGCCGATTCCCATTGTAGAGTACTCGTCCTGCACAGATACGCTCGTACTTCGAGGGACCACTGTGAACGGCGCGCGGCGGCCGCACTCGACAGTAGCAGCGGGAAGGGGCAACGGGAGCGGTGTAAAAGCCCGCTCTCCGAGTGATATTTCTGTATTCGTATAAGCATTTTTACATAATACATGTGTGTACAAAATATTTTTACACAAAGGAATAAAGTACACGTACACACGTGCGAGCGCTCACCATAGGCAACTACTGAAGGAACCAAAGATATACATATGGATACTTTCATATATTTTCATCTTTTCACCCGGCGAGCTTTTAAACACAAATATCAAGATAGGCGCATGGAGTCATTAGTACACATATAGCGACACGACTTTTAAGGCAAGTTTAGTAACGCGCCAAAGCTTAAGTGGTTGAATGAAAGGATTGTCTCTTGGACCGGCCCCAGGAGAAATGTTCTTATGATAAATTCATGTATTTAGTTATTATTTATATATTGATTTAGTATTTTTACTTAAGAAGTCCATTTTTAATCAGAATGGTTTAACGTGTTCCTCGCGGGAAGCACAAACGCCTGTGATCTGATCTGTAGCATTCCTTTTTGTATTTTACGTAATGTTTAGTTTATCTCCTTTATTTAATGAGTCTCCTTAAGAGAAATGACTATTATTTATTATCAGAAAATTACTTGAATGTCATGTTTATTTGGTGGTGTAATCAAATATCAGTGGTTCTAAACAAAATGCGCGTTTAAACTTAGAAATTAAAAAAACGCCAAAATTGTGCCGCGCACAGGATTCGTGGAATTTGATTTTTAACGCGGTGTACAGGTTAAATAAGAAAGGAAACAATAATAAATATAATAGAGATTGTTAAAAAAACGTGAATAGAAAAGACACGGGCCGATTTGAACCAATAACAATTTCTTTCATCATAACCGCTTGACGAATTGTGCTACCGTATTTTTTTAAACTCCTTCATATTTCTTCCCTTACTCTTCTTCTTCTCCCTGGCTCCATCCCAACTCACTGTCTGCGAAGACTGTTGGGGTCAGCTCTCCTCGTCCTCAGGTTGTATGCTCTTCTGTCCCGTACTACGTCCCCCAGGCCGTGCCTCTACATCAGGTTATCTTTTTGCACCATCCACGAATTATTTGGTCTTCCTCTGGTTGTTATTCGAGGAAGATCCACGGAGATTGGCTGGTTCACAATGTGATAGGGTGCTCTGCGTCCAGCGTGCCCACACCATCTCAATCCATCCGCTTCTCCTCCATCTTACTGTTGATGTCTGTAACACCTAGACTTCCTGTCTCTTAGGGACACACCAGCTGACCATCTTAGCATGCGCATTTCAGCAATTTTCTTCCATGACTCCTTTACTGATATTTTTGCTACGCATTTTTATTTATAAATGATAATATATTCCAACAAACTGCATATTACTAGCCATGAAGTTATCTCGAAAACTTTTTGATAGGTTACAAAGATACTATGATATAAATTATTTAAATAAATCAACACAATAAACTTAAATTATAGTGACAGATCTGTTTCGCTTTACAAAAGCATAGTCAAATTATGTTGTGACTTTAATTTATGTTTATTGTGTAGGCTTTTTCCACATTTAAGTTTCAAACTATTCTCATTATATATTTAGATATATTTTATGTTGTAATTTGTTTTATCAAACACTGTTTATTCCACTTTTTGTAACGATATAACCCTACCGGTTTCAAGGCTTTCACCTCATCTTCAGGGAAGCACAAACAAGACTAGTTTGTGCTCCCCTGAAGATGAGGTGAAAGCCTTTAAACCAGTAGGGTTATACAGTTACAAAAAGTGGAATAAACAGTGTTTGATAAAACAAATTTCAAAGTCTTTAAACCTACACAATGTTAAATAAATAAATATAGGTTTATTGAAAGCGACATAGTATGTACATAATACATTTAAATATACTCGTACTTCAAGAACACATACATTTCAGAGAATACAGTAAATACAGAAGCTATCAAAAGGTGGTCATCTAATAACATCCCCCCGGCCAAGATACACCCCACCAATATAGGGCGAGCCCAGCCACGGGGACATCAGATGTTTTTCAGCCCACGTTAATGCCTTAACTATAAATAATATATATTTTATGTACCATTATTCACTTAACAGAATTCAATTCAAAACTATGAGATGCTTTTAAAATAAAGTGCATAAGTTATATATGCATTTAATATAATTTATTATTTTTTTAAACTCATTGGGCGATTCAAGGTATGGCAAAGTCTTGTTGAGCTCTACTGACATCATTAATTACATACATATACTAGAGAGTTATTGTAAATGCATATGATGTAAATCATTTGCAAGACTATTGTTCTTTTAGTTGTATTCAATATATTTTTTCTTAGATAAACGTCTTTTACAGATTTGCTCACCATCTTGAAATATATCGTTTTAGCATTCGATCCAGCTAAAAACTTTAAACGCTATAAAAAAGTTAACTTTCAACATTCAAAATACAAACACATACTATATGTTGCACTATTCATATTCTTTGGGTGAATATAATTTTCTCCCCCTCGGTTGAAATCATTTTCATATTCATATTTTTTTTGCTGTTGAATTTTTTTTTGGTTTTGCATTTGTACGAGTATGTACACTATTTATCAGAAATTTAAACCAATGTTAGTATTTTTAATGTTCTTCCTTTTCACGAACATTTCTCGTTAGAATCGATTCTTCTTTAATATAATTTATTATTACAAGTCTCTTAACTTATCAAGTTGGTGAGAGTTTGTGACAGCGGTGGTATTCAACAATTACTCGACAATCGGTAACAAGTATCAATTTATTTTTCCATGTTTATATTTTCTCAGGCAAATGCCTGGTGCATTGGGGACATGACAAATGAAATACAACAAACTCAGATCTATATAAATTGTGTGTCCATTTTAAATAACCTGTTTTTACTTTGTTGTTTATCTTGTTTTTGATAATGATGTATTCATACAATTCTTTGCCATGTAAAAATAATAATTATTGTAATAAAATTCAAAAGAAAAGAAAAGAAATATAAAGGAAAGATAAATATTAATTATTTTGTACGTTATAAAATTTGACGACCTGTCAATAAATTGGAATGAGCACAAACATAATTTTAGACAGGGAGTATTCTAAAGTTTGTGTTTTTTTTTTCAAAGTATTGGGTGTTAACATAACTTGTGTCCGTTTTTTTTTTCAAATTTAAAAATAAGCACCAAAAGTAAAACGAAATGGTAAAGGTTATACGTCATTCGAAAGAAAACATTCTGCTCTACAAGATATTGTGTTTGCTTTTACGTTACATATATTATTTTACTTGATTACAAGCTTTCAAAATGGAATGTCAAGTAGACGAAAGTGAGCATTTTCGACAGCTCCTTCTGTTCGCGTTCGATCGAGGGAATAAAGCTGCCAAAGCTGCTCGCGATATTTGCGAAGTGTACGGTGAAGATGCTATGAATGAAAGGACAGCTCGTTGATGGTTTTTGCATTTCAAAGACGGTAATTTCGACCTGAAGAACGCGAACAGAAGGAAACACAATATCTTATAGAGCAGAAAATAAACTTTCGAATGACGTATAACCTTTACCATTTTGTTTGACTTTTGGTGCTTATTTTTAAATTTGAAAAAAAAAACGGACACAACTTATGTTAACACCTAAATACTTTTAAATGATTTTATGCTTAAACAATAAACGATTTGAAATTTACGCTTAAAAACGAAAATTGAATAAAGCTTAATATGTGAATAGGCATTTCACTTTTTATTGCAAAAAATGTAGACAATTAGAAAAAAATATTTTTTTACTAATTATAAATTTTTTTACTACCTAAAATAAATATTATACATTGAATTCCATAAATCTATCCAAACACTTATTTGCTTTAACTTGTGACGTAACAATACCCGACGAAATTCAACAGTCGAATTTGTTCATAAAACCGTGTATGATTTTGTACATCAAAGCTTTTGTAGTCATTAAAAGTTTTTCCTGTTTACTTCTATTTTTATTTTTTACTGAAAGGAATATATTCAAGGGTCGTATAACGTGTTCATACAATTTGTACTGCACCAAACAAGTTACATATTTATGTATCAAACAGGAGCGTCATGAGAAAAATAATATAATCGAATCGAAAGATTGCAACTTTCACATTATCGTGATTTATAGATTGATTGAATTATAAATTTATGCTATGATTAATATAATTAATAACGAATTCACCGGAAATATGATAAACGAAGCTTCCTCACATCGAATACTACAATATACTGAATACGCCGAACGAGTGACATGACAGATATCATGACTTTACGAAAACACATAAATTGTTCTATCAACCTATATGCCGAAGCAACCTGTCTTTGAAAATGCCGGTAGGTAGAGCAATCACACTTTTTAACCATGTGTGTCCTCATATAGGCGTTTTTCATGCGTCGCTCAAGTCCTTCAGGAAAAAATCTTAAATGTCGTATATAAGTAAGTACATTATTAGTATAAAAAAGTGTTTTAAAGTTTTTAAAACATGCTATATTTTGTTTTAATGTTATTCAAATGTATTGTAATTTATTTTTATCAAACACTGTTTATTCCACTTTTTTGTAACGGTATAACCCTACCGGTTTCAAGGCTTTCACATCATCTTCAGGGGAGCATTTTTACTATTATATAATTTTTATCACCCTTATTTTTTTGTTTGATACATGTTTATTTTTTTGTTATTGTTATACGTGTTTATTGTACGACTTTAATAACAAATGAATAAATGGAGTTTAAAGAAAAAAATGAGTCGATGTTGATGTATTTTTCAGTAGTTTTATGTTGCATAGTACTTTAAAAACAAATTATTGATTTAAAAAGTACATAAAAAAATGTTTAATATTCAAGTCAAGCTCGTTTCATTTTACTGTTATTTTCTATAAAAAACTATTCACCCATAGTGTAGTGCGCAGACACCCTATTGTCTATTGCTCCAAGTTCGTGATGTTAAAACCATGGTACTCATATATAAAAGTCTTAATAGATATTGCACTTTATACTAATTAGAGGTGGTATAATTCCAAGTATGTTTTCCACCTCGATAATTAGATATTCAATTAGATTTTATAGGAAGTATGAACATTTGTTTGAAGTTCGTTGAATTTGTTTGAATTTCGATTTTGAAATATATTATTCAAACGGAGAGTTTTAAATGATACCTGATTATTAGGTTTTATACCATGGATTAGATATTCAACATATTACAAGAATTAAAAAATGTTACAGTAGAAAAACATATACTCGTATTCTTAAAAGTAATCTGTTTTTATTTGTTATTTCAAAGAAATAATTTACAGTAAAATTATTTTATCTGAGTTGCTTATTTCATGGAGGAGGTCGCATCTCTTGATCTCAGATATAGGATGGGCAAAAAGCTCATCAGCGTGCTATGCTATGCTGACGACGCAACTTTACTAGCAGAAAGCGAAGACGATCTACAACGAATGCTGTTTAGATTTCATCTTGCATCTGAGATATATAACATGACGATATCCGTCGGTAAAACAAAATGTCTAACAATATCCAGACAACTTCTTAGATGCAAATTGGTTGTGGACGATAAACCCATAGAACAGGTCATGAAGTTTACATACCTGGGTGTGGAGATATCTTGCTGCAACGATCTGTATAATGAAGTCAAAGAACAGACAAAAAAGCGGTAGTTATCTCCGGATGCCAGAGGAACACTGTTTGGGGCAATAAACACATGCTGGTTGAAAGCAAAGTCAGAATATACAAAACATGCATAAGACCTGTTATGACTTACGGAATCGAAGCAAGAGCAGACTCTGTAAGAACGAAACACCTCCTCAGAACAACAGAAATGAAAACACTCCGGCCTATCGTAGGTAGAACCCTTAGAGATAGAGATACCTAATGAGGAAATCCGCAGAAGTTGTAACATCGAGGACATAGTGAGGTGGAGTAGGCAGAGAAGACGATTCTGGAGGGACAACGTTGAGAGGATGGATCCCGCGAGAATACCTAAGATTGTATTGCACGAGGTTCCAGAGGGTCGTCGACCACCGGGACGTCCACCAAAGAGATGGAGAGAAAGTTGGACATCTTCGTCACAGGACCAAAACTGAAATACTGTTTAAACAGATCGCAAGATCTGGAAGAAGAAGAAAGCTTATTTTTCTAATAAAAATACTTGTTCATAAGAATAAATATGTCACGATCATCACTTTTGTATCAAACAGAAAAAGTAAAAAAAAAATCGGTCAATTAGTGAATTTAAGTAACAGAAAATTAACGAACAAAACAATTTAAATAAGGAAATGTTTGATTTACATTTTAAACTTTCCGTCATTTATTATATGTAAGAATATATTATTCTTCTAACTCAAAGTGTTTGAATAGTAAATTACATTGCTCTATCCTAATAAGTAATGGATAAATACGAGTATATCGGAATATATCTTAGTTTTCATTGCTACTAAAATATTCATTTTCTGTTCATCACATTGAATTTGATGTAATCCTAAATAAGTGTGTTTCTTTTTAAGTTCTTTTCACTATTGTTTTTTTTTTATCAACTGAGTCACTTTAATTGCAAAATATTGTTAATATACGAGTACTTTATTTATAATACATACGAGGGTCATCTAGAAAGTAAGGTTACAACATTTATGTAGGATCGAAAAATACTTGTATTTTGATGAAATTCACAGAATACTTCACAAATATACTAAACTATTTTTCAACGTACATACGTTCTCGTACATATCATCACGTCGTCTCTCTGTCAGAGTAGGCAGAGAGGAAAGTATGCCAGATTTCAGTATCGCACAACACATCTTTTACATCTTCTGCATCTATATATTATAACTCGTATAATACTGTTAACAGTTCCTTTCTTTCTAAATATTTAATTATGAAATGTGTTTAAAAAAAGTTCCACTTTAGTCTGAAAATTTAAAGAACATGTATTGAGTGAAGCAAATATATTATAGATGAAGAAATAATTCATTACAAATTATAATATTATATACATCATCTACTGTGGATTAAAAATACACTTTTATTAAAAACATACTGAATTTGTATAACACATATTGTAGAGAATTAAAAGATTCAAAATATTGTTACAGAAAAAAATTTATTTCATGTGTCTTCGATCAAAGTATTGATTTCAGACTTTTCATCACTTTAGAAATATTTATAAGTACGTTACGGATTTAAAAGTTTTTTCATATTTGCTATAAAGAAAACTGCAAGACGAAATATATAATTGTTTAAAATTATTAAAAGCCAGCCAGAAATGATATTATTATTTTGCTGCACACAAAGCAGAACCTCGAAACAAAAAGCTTTTCGCTTCCAGACCTCTCGAACGCTGTTGAGATGAGATTGAAGTTGCCCCTCGAGCCAATGTAACGCGTCGGGGAGGTATGATACAACGTGCGGCGGTTTCAACACGTCACATTAACTCATTGCTACTGACTTGTGCATGTATCATTTTTTAAGGTTTCCGTTCTCTCTTCAATATATCATGAAAAACAACTTTAAACTGAAATTTTATAAAATACTTAAGTATCCTCATAAGTAAAAAAAAATAATCAACCGTTTTTAGATCAAACTTGCATTTTCTTATAACTACGAGTATGGTAATTTATTTTTCAGGAATTGATTGTTCTTTTGTAAAAGAAATATTTTTTTCTTCTACAATTAAAATATCTAATCGATGAATCCTTTCGTCATTATATATTCACCGTTAAAATGTTTATCTAATTAATTAATTTAATCGTTTTTACTTGATTTACTTTTTGTAAGGCGTTCTTAGAGAACCAGTAATGTTATTTTTTAAATTAGTTACATTTTTAGTGCCTACTAAATTTCTTTAAAATGTAACCAAAATTTTTAAATATTCAAACACAATTAAACATTATTTTACCGGTACTAATTGAATAACCACCACGAAAGTCTATAGTATATTTATGAAATAAATTTCAACAGAGATAAATTTTCCTTCAAGAACTCGATCAGTTTACAGTCGTTTTGTAGATCAAGGGAAATATCTAGACCTATTTTAAATTAATGTAAGCAAAAGTATTTTTTATGAATTATGTTTGTATGAAATACCTAACATAATGTATAAATCAGTACGTCTTGTTATTTCATTAAATTATGCCGATAAGAAGTAAAGTGATATGTTATTAAAAATATTTGAAAAAATGTATAAGACAATGTGCCGTTTAGCCAGGTTTTACCTTCTTAAGTAAATATGTCATTTTTGTGATATATTTATGTTGGCAAAAGTAAGGCTGTAAGTAAACTAAGAGAATGGAATATAAGAGAGGGGTGAATTGGAATGTTTTTTCATCTTACGAAACTATAAATAAATTTAGATTTATTGATAGCAACATAGTATGTACATAATATATTTAAATACTACCTTGATCAAAAAAATTTAGGACCGGCCACCGTGTGGCGCTGTCAGTCACCCGATTGGAATTCTTTCAACTCATTGTTCAAAGCATCAACTCATTGTTTCCATGTTTATATACCTTCAGTAAAATAAAGACAAAAGTCTATTTTACTGGGAACACGACAAATAAAAAACAAACGCATATCCATAAAAATTGAGTATTCACTTTAAATTACTTGTTTTTCATAAATTATGTATTTATACAATTACTTGTCACGTAAATAAACAAAACGAAATATGAAAACCAAATCTGTATGCTGCTTAAATCGAAGTATATCATTTCAAGTACAAAAATGTTTTTTTTTTATTTCGGTTCAATTAAATACGAGTTGGTGAGAACCACCTAACTAAACAAAATTAAAACAACGTTTATTTTCAGTTTAAATATATCATATATAGTATATTTCAAGAACACATAATTGCAGATAATACATTAAAGACAGAAGCTATCAAAATATCTGGGCTCATCTAATAACATCCCCCCAGCCAAGATACACCCCACCAATATAAGGCGAGCCCAGCTACGAGGACACTGGATGTTTTTCAGCCCACACCCTTTGCACATGTTTAATAAGAAGAGAAAAAAAACACAGAAAATAAATAGATGACAGAAAAATACATTCAATAGAGAAGACATTAAAAGGTACGGGCTCATCCCACAAACATTCCCCCGGCCGAGATACACCCCACCAATGTAGGGCGAGCCCGACCGCAACGACATCGGATATAAGGACAAGGACATAAGCTAAAAGTTGACGGCTAAAATTTTAAATTAAAGTAAAATAAACTAGTGACGCTTTTCTTTGAAACCCAGAGATCAAATAAAAATGTTAAATATTTGATAGGAATATAAGTATAAAAAAACACCTTGATACAATCTTAAATATTAACTTTGAAATGTATTTTAAAAAGTGGTATTCAAATATGAGTTTATTGAACTATACGTGAAACTTATTATTTTGAGGGTGCCATTGAAACGGTAGGGTTGTTTCACATTCGTTCAGTTCATTGTGACTCCTGTGAAGCTGTTATAAAATAATTTCGACCATTATCTCTGTTTTGCATTATTGATCAAAACCGTAGCAATGGTGTGATTCAGCTGGCGACGTCTGTGGGCGTCAGGGATATTCTGCAGAGCTGCACCGGCTAGCTGCGTCGAGGTCTTTGCAGCGAGCTGCGGACCCGTCCAGCAGAGCGACACGCGACACCCCCTGCCCGTATTTCATTAACTGGACGACCACTTTTGTTGAGGGGAATTGTTGTCTGGGTGATAAAAAAGAATCTCAGCCTTGATTGACTTGACACCTCGTTACGCACATCATGCCGACACAAATGTGCTTCGTTTACATTCAGAATTTCATTTTAACTTTTCAGATACACAATAATACTCTAATAATAAACTACAAAACAATTTAAAAAGTTTAGTGATAATATCTATATGATTCCTTTATTATTCTTAGATATTTTGGCCAACTCGTGCTATAATCTTTTTATGTATCACTCGAATGGAGTTTTATTTTAACTAATAAACGTATTATAAAATCATTCGTTTGTATTATAAAATCAAACGTATTATAAAATCATTCGTTTGTGTTATAAAATCAAACGTTTTATAAAATCATTCGTATAATGAAATACATAACTTAAATAAAATAGATGAATAAACATTTGTTCAAAACACTCATTTTAAATATTATTTTTTAATAGCATCCTACTGCAGTAACATAATAATTAGTACAGTATATCGGACTTAATTAAAAAAAAAACAGATACGTGAGACTCTCGCGCGGTAGAAGTGAAACTTCTTAGCTCCTAGAAAAAGATGCATTGCTTTTTTTTCCATTTGTTAACGATTTTTTTTAGGATTAGGAAATAGCTATGTGGAATTTTATTCAAGAAAATCTCTCTTAATTAAATAAAAATGGTTTTATGAAATTTAATTTAAGAAAATATATAATTTTTTAATTTTTAATAATAATAAATATCTAATTTTTATTTTTTTAATATTAAATATATTAATATTTAATGTTATTATTAATTATTAAATCAATTATTTTTAAATAATTATTTAATTATTATTATATAATTTTTATTATACTTTTAATAATATATTATTTATAATATTATATCATTAATTAATTATAATATAATGATTTATAATATAATACGTGCGAAGTTGAAGATATTGTCAGATAAAGACGACAGAGAAGAAGGTTCTGGAACGAACAAGTATCCAGAATGGTGGAACCGAGAGCCGTAAGAATGGCCAGGGACAGTATCCCCCGAGCGAGCAGACCTCCAGGACGACCTCCCAAAAGATGGAAAGACATCTGGCAGTCGACGTCGCAAGAGGCAAACAATGATGCAGGACCATAACAGGCCAACAGGCCTAAAATAAGAAGAAGAAGAATTAATAATAAATAATTATTAATGTTAAAATAATGTATTAATAAATAAAATATTTAATAAGTAATAATTTAATAATTATAAAAAAAAATAATACATTACACCGTTTCACTTTTCGTGACGTTCAGGCCAATTTACCCTACCGCGCTTATTGAAGTTTCACTTCAATAAGAATCTTGTATTTTAAAAAAGTACAAAAAATGCATTTAAAACACTCTTAAAAAAATAATTAGTTCATTCATTCTTGAGTGTATTTTATATAATTTATCAAAGTATAATAATTGTAGAGGATAATTTGAATAACTTATAAATAATCGATTTTAAATTAACACATTAAGTTTAAGATACAGTTTTGTAGTTTTGTCAATAATTTTAAGTACTTGTATAACTTGTCATATGTTCATTTGTATATAAAAGACATTGTTCTGTCGCAAAGTAAATAAATATATAAAGAAAATGTTCTGTCCATTCTTATCTATTTTTTGTTTCTTATTTATAATGAACGTTAAAAAAATATTGTTTTTACTAATAATAATAATAAAATGACAATTTATATATTGCCATTTAGAGAGCAAACTCTCCTCAAAGGCGCTCTAGATTCAAAATCACTATTATTGACATATTTAAAATATACCAAATATGTGTATACACGTCTAAGTTAGGAGATTATAGTGGATGCAGGCATTAAATCAGGTACTTATCCGCATTTGCATATGTGCAAAAAAAAATTGATAAGAAAACCTGAGAAAACTGAACCAAGGAAAGACGGGCTACAAAAAAAAACATTGTGTAGATCTTCCGATATGTGACACTTCGGCTTTAAGTGTAGTGTAGTGTTTATATAATATTAATCATAGATATTTTGAAAGACCAAAAAAATGTATTACACATTACCACGAATGTGTCAAATATTTATCTGAATCAAGTTTTGTCCTAGATTTTTCGAAATACACATTATTTCACCAACACAAATATTGTAATTCATTTTGTTGCTTAAATAATCTAATATTTGAAGTATAGATTACGTGCAGATATACTAAAATCTTAAAAACTGTGAACACATGACCAAATAAAGGAAAGTTTTGAACTGAAAGCATTTTCAAATTCAGTATATAATAATCAAACATGATTCTTTTATAAAATACGAAATAGAAAAAAAAAATTCTTCAAGTTATAGGAAATATCATTTCACATTCTCAGATATTTTCGCAATTCACATTAAAATTTTGCCTTTTTACCTAATAACATACATACCTTAGCTCTTTCAATTTTTATTTCATGTATATTTTTACTTATTTTTTTATGCGATACACCAGAGAAGTATAAAACAATTGGCACCAACAATTTTATTGATCGTTATGAAACGAATAAATGTGCAAGCTGGTATAGGCTGCGCTTGCGAGGCCAGTATACCGATTTCTGCGCAAGTTATAATCCATTACGTAATAGTATGTACCTATAGCTGAATTTGCGCAGTTTTTGCAGTATGCGTCACAAGCCCTTTGATTTTCTTTGTTGTGATATCCCATTAATGGACGTGTTTTTAATATCTTTTTTTAATTCGGTGTAATACTATCATGATTTTAAAATAAAAAAATATATAATATACCATATGAATTATTTTTGAGTTTATAATTCAATAGTAGAACTCCATTTTTAAACAGAATTATTAAACACTTAACTGTAAAAGAATTTTACACAATAAATACGAATTAAAGTGACAAGTTTCACATTTTACAAAAATATTGTCGTATTGACAGTTTAACAATGAATTTTTTTTGTAAAAGCGAAGCAGGTTTGTCATTTTACTGTGTAGAATTTTTCCACATTTAAATTTTCAATTTCTTTATATATGTTATATTTATTTATATATGACAAGAAATTTATAAATATTTATTGAACACTTCATTGTTAATACAATTTGACGAGCTTCTTGTCTGGTGGTAATCTCTTCTAACCAACCAGACAAAAGTAACCATAATAAGTTAAATACTTAATTTGTAAAAGCCAACGGGTAATTTAATGTGGAAACAATTTTTATGGATGTGGGTTTGTTGCCTTTCATTTGTCGTATCTTCAGTAAACTAGGCTTTTGTCTGTATCTTACTGAGGAAAATATAACGTGAATATATTAATAATTAATTTATAATGTAATAAGTGTTTTGTGCATTGACCATAAATGCATTTATCAACAAGATGACATTCTTCTGCAATGGCTATAATATAAAACTTCGACATAGAATAATTAAGTGGTATGTAAGGTCTGTATTGTAATATGAAATGGACACTCAAGGTGAACAACATGGACCGAATGGAAGCATTTGATATACGGATTTATATGATAATGCTTCGAATTTATCAACAATAGGGCATTCTTCTGCAATGACTATAATATAAAACTTCGACAAAGAATAATTAAGTGATATGTACGGTCTGTATTATAATATGAAATGGACACTCAAGGTGAACAACATGGACCGAATGGAAGCATTTGATATACGGATTTATATGATAATGCTTCGAATTTATCAACAATAGGGCATTCTTCTGCAATGACTATAATATAAAACTTCGACAAAGAATAATTAAGTGATATGTACGGTCTGTATTATAATATGAAATGGACACTCAAGGTGAACAACATGGACCGAATGGAAGCATTTGATATACGGATTTATATGATAATGCTTCGAATTTATCAACAATAGGGCATTCTTCTGCAATGACTATAATATAAAACTTCGACAAAGAATAATTAAGTGATATGTACGGTCTGTATTGTAATATGAAATGGACACTCAAGGTGAACAACATGGACCGAATGGAAGCGTTTTATATACGGATCCATATGATAATGCTTCTAATTTCTTGGACACAAATACGATTGTCTTTGAAAATGCTGCAAATAAAAGTTTCTGACCAACGTCAAAATTAGTAAGTGTTGTCTTCCGTATATGAATATGTTCTGGGTGGTCCCTATTACCAAGTCCTGTTGTTCAGTCTTAAAATAAACATTAAGGACCGACGCGGCACTAGAAGAAGATTGATATCCTGGTTCTGCAACGTTCAATATGTGTCAGAATTCAAGAAGTCCTAGAGCCGTACCATAAAGCGCAGGACAGATAAGTCTTTGCCCAAGTTATAGATGACGTAGTGGGTACCTGACATGACAGGACAATAAAATGATGCATTGAATTAACTTAATATACACCCTTAACGATATAAACTAAATAAGCATTATTTATTTCAAAACACCCTCGTCCTGAACTTTCATGATTTCTATCACAATCTCTATTTTTTTTAAAGTTTATCTTTTGCTAAAGTTTTTGTTAGTTTTTCCTATACATTATTTTCATACGTTAAATTCAAAGGAATGGGTACCAATTATAATTATGAAACAAAATTTAGTTAAAAAAAATATTTTTGAACAATAAATCAGCAAGATGTACAATATTTGTATTACACACATAAATACGAGGTGTATCCAGAAAGTAAGTGTACTGAGGCTCTCACGACCGGATGGATTTTATTTTCGACATGTTGGCTACACTTTCGTGTAGCCTGACCCTTCCCCTCCGCAACGAGACCGGTTCGAGGTCAGTACGTTGAGAAGTGTCGACGCGACAACACGTTTCGTGAAAAATGTCAATCCAATCTCCCGCCATAGTATCATCGTGCCGTGTCTCTTCCGGGATAGGTAGAGATAATAGATATCCAAACTTTTCTATCCAATCACACAACTTTCGCCTCCTCGACATCCATACATCTCGTCATGCATAATATTCTATTGTTCATTCTCTCACTGCATCTTCTTTCAAAACCTGGTGTATTTGGTACAACCTGATTTTACTCCGTCTGCGTCCTTCAGGCACACCTAGCACATTTTTTTTGTATACTCGCTTAGTCATTAATTCATCATTCATTTTCTTCATATATCCAAACCAAATTAAACCTCCTTATGCCATCTTAATTAAAACATGAATTTTATCCGTGCATTAATTTCTTTCAAACATTGATACTTCACTAATTTTACTCTTATCATTCTGTCCAAGTTTCACTCCCTTAGATAAAGGTGGGCAACAATACACTAATATGTTGTTTATAGTTAAGGCATTAACGTTGTGGAGGTTTAAAGACATTGTTATTTATTTTTATCAAACACTGTTTATTCCTCTTTTTTGTGACGGTATAACCCTACTGGTTTCAAGGTGCACACCTCATCTTCAGGGGAGCGCATCTTGTTTGCGCTCCCCTGAAGATGAGGTGTCCACCTTGAAACCGGTAGGTTTATACCGTCACAAAAAAGTGGAATAAACAGTGTTTGATAAAAATAAATTAGAACACTAATATTTATTGTCAATTTTGTTCCTGTTGATATAGCGCGATTGTTGTATATAACATTAAATGCTACTTTACCTTGTTCCCTGTTGCCACCCTTCTTTCAATGCCCCTTTCAAGTCGCCCATCACGTGTTAACATACTGCCCACATAACGGAACCATCAATCAACCTTCATATGTTGTAAATTAATATTTTTATTGGTTATTTCCTTTTAAGCTTATTCTCTCTTCTACTAGAAACTATGTTTTTAGTTACCTAATTTTTTTATAATTAGTAATTAAATGATTGACTTGAAACTATTTTATAAATATATGGGAAACTTGACGAAGAAAATATTCTTCAAACCGTCCTTTGCCCGTCTTGCAAACTCTTGGTATGCTAAAAAGATCATCGATGCAGATTAACTTGAGTCGTTTAACATCGTAATGTATACATAACTAGTAATAAAATAAAATGCTCGGCCCAAGATTCCGACCGGCCGTCAGTGAGTGCGGAGCAAAACGCGGAGGCAATTTCTCTTCGAGTTATGGTAATCAATAACGACATACGCAAACTGTCTTAGCGGTTGATGCATGGCCTATTGTTGACAGATTTGGAAGTATGCAAACATGCTTTTCCTCAACGATGTCGCTCTCAGATCCCAGTGATATATAATCCTACATATTCAAATGCATATATTTTCACTTGTATTCAAAATTTTTGAATATGAATTGAACCTGTTTATGCGTAAAGGACCCAAATCCACAAAACATTTTTAGTTTTATTTTAAATGACAAAAATAAGGCATAAATCAATATTGTAATAAATACCTGTCAAAAATATCAATCCCGTTAAATATGTATTTGATGATTAAATAACGTCTACATTTTTGTTTCATAAAACGGTGAGATATTTTTTAAATTATCTCAAAAAAAAAAACAGTAAAGTGTAGGTCTGATATTTTTTAAAGTATTTATATTCTATTTCAGTATTTTTAATATATACGAAGGTCATCCAGAAATTAAGGTTACAACATTTATGTAGGATCGAAAAATGATGGTATTTAATTGAAATTCACAGGATACTTCACAAATATATTAAACTATTTTTCAACGTAATCGCCATCGTGATCGAGATATTTCTGTAGTCGGGGCACCAGCTTTTGTATGCCAGTGTCATAGACCTCCGCAGCCAGCTCTTTTAGCCACTTTTTCACAGTTTCCTCGACCTCCTGATCGTTGGAAAATTGTTGGGGTGTAGTGACACATCCACGTCTCATCCCCCGTCACGATAGAGTTCAGAAAAGCTTATCCCTCCTGTGCAAAACGATCCAAAAATTCACGCGTGGCGGTCACGCGATTTTGACGGTGTTCCGGTGTGAGCATTCTGGGCACCCATCTCGCAAACAACTTCTTATAACCAAGTTTTTTCCGACACAATATTACCAAGGAGACTTTGAGAAATGTCAGAAAATTTTTCGTGAAGTTCGTCAAGCGTCACACGGCGGTCATTTCGAACTTGTTCTTCAATTTTTTGCACAAATTCGTCAGAAATCACTGCCTTGCCTCGTCGTGAGTATCAGTACGGCCTTCTCTGAAAAACCTTATCCACTTTGTGACATTTTGTTGGCTCATCACATCACTACCATAAACTTCCACGAGCTTCCGATGGATATTCGCGGCAGTATTGTTCTGCAAAGTCAAAAAACTAATGACCGCGCGGGTCTCGCACCGACGAAAGTTGGCGGGAGCGCACGACGACCTCTCTATCGGAAGAATTTACTGTGACTGAACAAAATGATCGACAAACACGCAGGACCAAACAACCTGACCGTTAAGATCCCCCCTACACGCCAGGTGTACCAACTTTGAAACAAAAAAAATCCCCCGGCCTCAGAAGCACTTGTAACCTTAGTTTCTGGATGACCCTCGTATATTTCATTACAAAGCAAAAAACAATGATTACAATGAGGTAAACTTTACTGAAATCAATATATTTTATCTAAGATTTCGGTCAAAAAATAATAAATAACCAAATAATGCAAATGGTTTGACACCCCTCAAACATTTTTGATGTGCACCATTCTAATTTACGTTTAAGAGATAATTGAAAAAAGATAACATCACTCAGAATAAATATTATTTCATAGTAATTGTCTTTTGCTTCCCTTCCCTTCCTGATCCTTGAACTAATGTCTTTCCTTTAATTTTACCATTATTGAATGATATTAGTCATTTATCTGATTTTTTACTTAAATTTAAACTAATTGTACGGCACTGGTACCAAGAACTGTAGCAATATGTGGATGGCTGCTGCGTAATGCTTGGAGAATTCAGCTCACGTTGAAAAATCGTCAATCGGTGAAAGGTAGAAGAGATTCCTCTTAGGCAGGTAGTAGATGGTCGCAAGTAAAAGTCAGTAGACAGACTGATCTGAGAATATATTTTCGACTTTTGGCGCTTCTTATGTGTGGCCGATCGCTCATCGCAAGTGCCTGTTTTCGCCAGTGCATGCCGTCATAACTCGCGAAATATCACAATTTTCGCAAGTTTTGCGCATACATAGGCTCGCGATACTGTCTCGCGATGGCCGTGCATAAGTCACATTTCCGTTACGGTCGCGACACAGCGCGGACACCAACAAACATAAAATAAATATTCAAAATCGAAAAACACTAAATAACATCAAAATATAACGAAGAATTTATGCATCAAAATACCAATATTCTACTAACATAAACAACAAGAAAACAATTATGTCTTTATGGTGACGCATACGTCCGATATATTAATGTATATATTATTTGTTTCGTAATCTCTGTCATGAACAGTTGGATATATCTAAGATGAGCTGGTAGGCAAGAAATTGCTATATGTGTTAACTAAAAATCCGCCAGATATACCGTGTTAAACTATGCACACAAAATAATTAAAATAAAATGTAAAAGTATAATGTCGGATAAAGTAATACCGTATACACGGTATTACTATAAAAATGTAATGTCGGACGAAGTAATACCGTATACACGGTATTATTATAAAAAATATAATGTCGGATAAAGTAATACTGTATATACGGTATTACTATAAAAATATAATGTCGGATAAAGTAATACTGTATACACGGTATTAATGTAAAAATATTATGTCGGATAAAGTAATACTGTATACACGGTATTACTATAAAAAATATAATGTCGGATAAAGTAATACTGTATACACGGTATTACTATAAAAATATAATGTCGGTTAAAGTAATACTGTACTATAAACACGGTATTACTATAAAAAATATAATGTCGGATAAAGTAATACTGTACTATATACACGGTATTACTATAAAAAATATAATGTAGGATAAAGTAATACTGTACTATATACACGGTATTACTATAAAAAATATAATGTCGGTAAAAGTAATACCGAATACAGGGTATTACTATAAAAAATATAATGTCGGATAAAGTAATACTGTATACACGGTATTACTATAAAAATATAATGTCGGAAAAAGTAATACCGAATAAATACATGGTATTACTATAAAAAATATAATGTCGGTAAAAGTAATACCGAATACACGGTATTACTATAAAAAATATAATATCGGATAAAGTAATACCGAATAAATACATGGTATTACTATAAAAAATATAATGTCGGTAAAAGTAATACCGAATACATGGTATTACTATAAAAAATATAATGTCGGATAAAGTAATACTGTATACACGGTATTACTATAAAAATATAATGTCGGAAAAAGTAATACCGAATAAATACATGGTATTACTATAAAAAATATAATGTCGGTAAAAGTAATACCGAATACACGTTATTACTATAAAAAATATAATGTCGGATAAAGTAATACCGTATACACGGTATTACTATAAAAAATATAATGTCGGATAAAGTAATACCGTGTATATACTCGTAGATGACTTTCATTCCACGTATAAAAACAAGTAGTTTTTTCCTTAAAACATTGAACATTTTACATCGAAAAGAGTATATATTAATGTGATCTTTGTTTTTTTTTTCATTCGTTTTGAACATACGACATTAGTTGTTTCTTGTTGTTCTCGAGTTACAGAAAAAAGTAATGTGAAAAGTTTTCTCAACCAAACTTCCGTATTGTTATCATAAATTTCAAGACTTTTTAATACCTTAAACTATGAATGTTTATAAATATTTATACGAGGACATTATACTAACAGTTATACGTCGTTTAACGATAAGGATACTTTCCTTAAAAACGCCAGCTAATTTAATCATAATTATAAACATTTCAAAATTTCTAAATAAAAGAGATAAAAGTGAAAAAACTTGTATTTTTTTGATAAAAATGAAAGCGTCGATTGCTTTCCTTTTTATCTTTTATTTGCCACTTTTAGCTTGGCTTATTGTGTTCAATTTTGTTTCGCGGTATGTGGAGTATACTGTTATGTACATAAACTTAGTGAAAATCACTCGTTCGTTCATCCTTGCTACAAACTAAAATAATACTTTTATCAATTACGTTATAACGAGGTATCGTTTATAGAAGCAACGCAAAGCGAGCTATTAATTAGTGTATAATAAATTTAAGAAAGATCGATTTTTTTTGTATTTATAGATCACGCGTTCATAAAATAATCAATTATCATAAAATAATCAATATCATGGTAACTTAAATAATCATTATGTAAGCGACGATTTACTTGTTCAAATATTCAATAATAGTATGGAATTATATTTACTTTGCCTTCTCCACTTTCATACATTTTCTCAAACAGCTGCTTATGCTTTTTTTTTCTCCTACTTATTCATTTGACCGAACCAATCTTTTATCGGTTGTCCTCTACCACGACTCTCATTCACGCTATTTATTGTATTTTTTCGGTCGTCCTCTACCACGACTCTCACTCACGCTATTTATTGTATTTTTTCGGTCGTCCTCTACCACGACTCTCACTCACGCTATTTCTTGTATTTTTTCGGTCGTCCTCTACCACGACTCTCACTCACGCTATTTATTGTATTTTTTCGGTCGTCCTCTACCACGACTCTCATTCACGCTATTTATTGTATTTTTTCGGTCGTCCTCTACCACGACTCTCACTCACGCTATTTATTGTATTTTTTCGGTCATCCTCTACCACGACTCTCACTCACGCTATTTATTGTATTTTTTCGGTCGTCCTCTATCACGACTCTCACTCACGCTATTTATTGTATTTTTTCGGTCATCCTCTACCACGACTCTCACTCACGCTATTTATTGTATTTTTTCGGTCGTCCTCTATCACGACTCTCACTCACGCTATTTATTGTATTTTTTCGGTCGTCCTCTACCACGACTCTCACTCACGCTATTAATTGTATTTTTTTAGTTATCATTTCGTTACCATCATGTCTGAACCCCTACAACGTGCTCTTTTTCACCATAAATATTTTTCTTCTTCATAGTGTCATGTCAGGTCCCCCCAACTTTGACTATCACCTGAGATTAGGCATGTTTGTCCCCGGCAGCAAGAAAAAGATTCCCAACACTCCCTATACCAGTCCAATCACGTATATTGCGGAGTCAGGAGATTTGCCTCCTGCCAACACCTCTACGATCCTGTATTTTGCCTTGGATGATCAGATCCAGTAATTTGTACTTTTCTCCTCTAAGTAATAGGACACCTTTTGGATTTTAATGTTAGTCAGCTGCTCTCGATCAACTTTGGCTCTTTGAAGAACCCTCGTGTTGCTGACCATATCCGTCCAGGGTATCCGTAGCATTCTCCAGTGCATCCACATTTCGAATTCTTCCAGTCGGTTCATACTACCAACTTTGAAGGTCCATGATTCTACTTCATGTAATAACACTGACCAAACGTAGAATTTGACTAACCGTTGTCAAATAATTAAAATAACACATTAGTTTGCAGTTCTCATCTTATTTTATCCTACATTGACACCGCGCACAATCTCCTCACAATGCATGCATTCATTAAACCAAAAGGAGAGACCGTATATTTTTTGCTACTTTAAAGAACTTTATACATTATATATTTTTAATTGTATTTTTGTTCTATTCTATGATTTTTCAAAGATGGATGCTTTATTTTTATTGTGTAGTAAAAACCCATATTTTATTCTCCGTAAATACCTCACTTAAAAATAATTCTCGCCCTGTCTTTGAAAATAAAAACAATTCATTACTGAAAGACACATTGGAGCGTTTCATACTCACATATTCACACATCTATACGTACGTGCTTGAGTATTTGTATCGGTTTGTTGACGGTATTTCATACCCATAATTTATAAAGATACAGTAACGGCTATCAATAATCCCGACATATTATAATACCAGCGGACGCTTACAGTGAAAGGCAGAAAACACTTGGTCTGTTCAAATGTTCATTTTTAATGTTTTTTTTAGATACGTGCGTACCTATAAATTTTAAGCTTTTATTTGGATACGCCACCCCCCTTTACCAGTTCAGTATTGGACATGTATTTCGTATTTCACTTTTTACTCAACGAAAAATTCTTTTTGTTGCCTTGAGAAATTTGCTGTGCTTGTCTATAATATGTCTGGTCAAAAAAAATATATATACAGGGTGTCCCAAAGGGCAACGTCAAGCCGGTATCGAGGAAGAGGCCAGCTTATGAGGGTTCAGAATTAAAAAAAAAATTTGAAAAAGCCTTATACTTTTCGAGTTATAGGTATTTCTTCGAAAATTGTAAAAGTAGCTACCCTGAGCCGAATGTTTGTATACTGTGACTACAAATTGCCATATTTTATGATTTTAATGGCTGTATTGCAATTGTAGATAGCCCTGCTATTAGTCGGAGTCAGATATAAAACAAAAAAATATTGCATGTTTGAAAAAAAAATTATTTTTGTCCGATCATAAAAAATTATATTTTTTATCAGCCAACTTTAACTCATCATACTGTAAAAATAATGTACTACGCTAACCTGGCAAGTTACATCAAAAGTTGGCCTGTTTAGTCAGGCTTTCAAAATGGTACAATACATATCTACTACTCCTTTAAAAAAAAATTTGAAACATTAATTTCTGAAATTAAAGATCGACTTCAAAATATTTGAGCGAGACAACGATACGGCGCATGAACGAGTTAGAGTAAGACACCATTTTTGACAGGAACTAGATATTACATATCAAAAATGGCGACACTAGCTGTATTCCTCTAACTAGTGCAAGCGCAGTATCGTTTGTCTCGCTCAAAATTTTTGAATTCGATCTTTAATTTCAGAAATTAATGTTTTAAAATTATTTTTAAAGGAGTAGTAGATATGTATTGTACTATTTTTAAATTCTAATTAAACAGGCCAACTTTTGATGTAACTTGCCAGGTTAGCGTAGTACATTATTTTTACAGTATGATGAGTTAAAGTTGGCTGATAAAAAATATTATTTTTTACGATCGGACAAAAACAATTTTTTTTTCAAACATGCAATTTTTTTTGTTTTATATCTGACTCCGACTAATAGCAGGTCTATCTAGGATTGCGATACAACCATTAAAATCATAAAATATGGCAATTATTAGTCACAATATACAAACATTCGCCTCAGGGTAGCTACTTTTACAATTTTCGAAGTTAAATTCTAAATTAATCTGGCGGACTCATTTTCAGGCAGCAAATCCTTTCAACCAACGAGACAAAAAATAAATAAATGAAGTTAAATAATCGTTTAAATGATTGAAATCATTATTTACACAGTATACATTATAAAGTGTTTTATTATTGTAATAATCAAAGGAAAAAGGTATGGATTATTGAGAAGGAAAAAATCGGAAATAAAACACATATCATTACTGATTTGTAATTAATAGTATTTCAGTCGCTTTTTAAAACATGTACACGAGTCTAACATAAGTTGATAATTGGTTCCAGAGTCTTACTGGATGGACAGTAAAGGACGTGCGGTAAACTGGGCAAACCAATAAACAATATCTGCTTGAGCGTAATCCAAGGTAATGATCGCGAAAACGCCGAATATTCTCTTATTTTCAATGGTGATAGTTCGGTAGTAATGTTTTTGCGACACTGGCTTAACTTATAAAATTTTAGATTTCAAATAGCAAACAATACATCAAGTAATCTAAAATATAAAGATTATTGACATGTTATCAATCTTTTAGTAAGGAAACATACATATAGACGATGAAGGCGAGCGATAAAATAAAAATTGTTGCGTGTAAAATGTGTTATGTTGACCACGTCTGTGAAGCGCATTTTTCTGTTCAGTATTAGTATAATCGACCTTTTCCACATGACGTAAACTCAGCGAACGGATACAAGCATAACTGAAATTTTTTTTTAGTCAGGTTTAATTATCAAGAACTAATCTCTTTCTGCAAGTGGTCCTCACACGCAGAGTGATTTCTTCAACCAGGTAACAGCGTCCGGTTTTGGTTTTGTAGCTCCTGCACGCCTCCAGAGAACGCATGCAATGGGCAGCTGTTACGATGTGGCTCATGCTCCCTACATTCACAGAAAACCTTTCTGTTGATTATAGTTCTTGAAGTATAGGTATAGTACCGATTTAAGAACACTACCCTCTATCATTTGGATAAAACGGGCGTGGGTTGTTTGCTTAATATTTTGTTAAGGTGGAGGAGAACAGAAACAAGATAGAGAGGAAAAATGATAAATTTTAGACATATTAATGTAACTCGTAATACTCGTACGTTACAAATTAATAAACTTATACGAGTACGTATCGTATGTACGGCACCGCGTACAAATAACTGTAAATATGCAACTAGCTACTGCGCAATGCTCGGAGAATTCAGGTAAATTCCAAAAGGCGTTGATCGATGAGAGAAGGTAGCGCGATGGTGAAGAGATTCCTCTTAGGCAGGTATAGCAGGTCTCAAGTAAAACACGGGAGGTAGAGTGTACTAAGAATATATTTTAAAAATGAAAATGACCCTTCTTATAAACGGTCAGTCGCTCATCGCAAGCGCTCACATCCCGCGAAATACAACTTTCGGGAGTTTGGCGCAATGCTTAAACCGACCGGTCAGCGATCTAGTCACGACGCCCGTCCATAAGTTCACATTTTCATTGCGGTCGTGACAATGCACGGACCCAAACAAACGTAAATTTATCGTAGAAACCAAGAATATATCAAACAACATCAAATTTACAGACAAGAATCTATACACATACAGATCTCAAAATATACAACAAGAATTTACATATATTAAGGGTGACGCATACGTCCGATACATTATACGTTGCATTCGTTTATTTATATAGACTCAAAAAAGTGACACCGCTAGGTATAAATAACTAATGAAGGTAGTATTAGTTTTAATTTAGTTTCATTCTTTTTAACTTGTGTTCACTAAATATTTTTAAACTTTATTTTTCTATGTGATAACGTGTAATGATTCGTTTTGTATGTATAATATGTTGTATACTTATTTTAATACTTTGTGTAGTTTTTATAATAGGCAATCCACTCAAAAACTTCGTGTAGTTAATCGAGAGTAAAATTGTTTTTCTTTTTGTAATTTATTTTTATCAAACACTGTTTATTCCACTTTTTTGTAACGGTATAACCCTACCGGTTTCAAGGCTTTCACCTCATCTTCAGGGGAGCACAAACAAGACTAAATTATGTTCAAACTGGTACCGATATACACGCTTCAATGGTTGGGGGCTGAGGGGTGAGAGAGGCATGGGACGATTTCGACCAAGAGCGGAGAGATTTTTGGGATATAACTGTTCACCAGATGTTCGTATCGATGTACTGACTTAGAAATTTCTAGGGCCTCTAATCTGTCCAATTTATTTCCGTTACTACTGATATGTAAGAATTTGGCATCATCGATAGAAAAAGTATGGTTTTCACGGTGACAATGATTAGCAATTTCAGAATAAATTAGAGGATTTGTTAAGGCAGATTTGTGTTCACGAAATCTCTTTTCAAAAGATCTTCCTGTCTTTCCTATACAGAAATTATCACAGTCAGCACATAAAAGTTTATTACAGTCAGCACATAAAAGTTTATTAGAACAGTCAGTACATAAAAGTTTATTAGAAATTATCACAGTCAGCACATAAACCGTTGAAGCGTGTATATCGGTACCAGTTCGAACAGCATTTAGTCTTGTTTGTGCTTCCCTGAAAATGATGTAAAAGCCTTGAAACCGGTAGGGTTATACCGTTACAAAAAAAGTGGAATAAACAGTGTTTGATAAAAATAATTTACAATGTCTTTAAACCTCCACAACGTTAATGCCTTAACTATAAACAACATACAAAATATATTTACATTAAAAAAAAACATATTCGATTTGAATAAAATTACATCCTTTATAATGTGAATTTTATTATTAAAAGAAAAATATATTCTTGAACGTTTTGATAAACAATTAAAATATGATAATTTTGAAAGTGATATTTTGAAATGAATTATAACATTTTGGGAACATCTCATTTTTCCTTGTCTGGAAACTGTGGTTGTAAAGATCTGAACCGAGAAATCTCAACGCTTCACGTTAATGTGAGGCTGTTACAATATATACCAGAATTAAGTAGATATCTATCCAAAGCACAATCTTCCTAGTCCCAAATCTCATTTAAACCTTTATTGACTATGGGAATGTTCGGTATCTCGATTCTAGGGAGAATTTGCTAGATTTGTTTATTTTAAATGAAAAAAATATATTCATATATATGTACATATCTGAATATCGTGTCATGACTTCAAATAATACTGCGAAGAAATCCCCCATGTTCTGTCAACCCTCTTAAAAGTTTTAAACAATCCAAGATGTTCTCTTACTGAACAAAAGCTGGTCTATTCGAAAAAAAAAGTATTTGAAAACAATAAATCTGCCAGATGTATTATTTGCATGAAAGTGTTATCTGTGCCAATAGTCTGACGTATAGTATAATTGTTATTTATAAATTATATTACAGTTTTATTATTACTTTCAGATCTCATTCAATTATAATTTATTTAGTAGCACGTTAATAAATTCTATAACGAAGCGTTCATATGGTGCAATTTGGCGTAGTTTCTTAATATTACGAAACAATGCCGAAATAGCTATTTAATTTATTATAAGAAAACATACAATTTCATTTCGACCCAAAAACAATCGGTTTTTTTTTTATAAACGTAAATATCTAAAAATTAGTAGATGATATGTGAGATTTCGGAAGGCTCCAGTGGACTGTTGGCGAGCATAAATTTCGTTGATTTTTTATGACTTTTTTCCACCGTACATCGATAGAGGGATGAATGTTGGACTGGGGGTGTATAGCCTTCGCGTCGCTTGTATTAATCATTTAAAGAATAAACATTCCTATATTCAAAGCATTATCTTCAAACATTTCACGTGTACATCGCGTATTATTATTTCATATTTATAAAAATGTACTTTCACTAAATAATAAATTTATGATTTCTGTCCGTTTCAAATAATGGAATGGGGATGGGGGAAATGTATTATATAACGAATTCGTTGTATTAAAAATATTCACTATTGCCAAATGGCAACTTTATTCCAAAAAATAAAAAAATAAGAGATACTGTTCTTCGTCGTGGCCTAAAGCGTCAAGCCTGAAGAATGTAACTCGCAAATTGTTGAGCATATTCTTGTGGTTTTCGTTGGAAAAATAATGCGGTGGTTTGCCATTGCCTTCCGCACTGCAGTAGGTCGTATATAAATTATATACATGTTGTATATATTGTGAGCCCTGCTGCCAATACAAAGTATTCTGGGGATGTTTTGGAAATGTTTTGGGATATACAAATGTGAATAGGAGTCGGAAAGATTAGAAGATAGAATAGGGAAAATAGTGCGGTGGTTTGCCATTGCCTTCCGCACTGCAGTAGGTCGTATATAAATTATATACATGTTGTATATATTGTGAGCCCTGCTGCCAATACAAAGTATTCTGGGGATGTTTTGGGATATACAAATGTGAATAGGAGTCGGAAGGATTAGAAGATAGGATAGGAAAAATAGTGCGGTGGTTTGCCATTGCCTTCCGCACTGCAGTAGGTCGTATATAAATTATATACATGTTGTATATATTGTGAGCCCTGCTGCCAATACTAAGTATTTTGGGGATGTTTTGGAAATGTTTTGGGATATACAAATGTGAATAAGAGTCGGAAGGATTAGAAGATAGGATAGGGAAACACAGAAGTCGAAGTGCCCAGGCTTCGTGTCCCTTCATCGAGTTTCTCCTGCGAGTCCATCCAGTTTCTGGGGTGTTGTTGCTGTCCGTGTACTAACAGCTACTTGAAATCATGAGTTAAGAGTTCGACATGTCAGTATTAAAGGCCCAGTACTTCATAGACATCATACAATAGAACGTGTAAACACCTTCACCTACCTGGGATCCATAGTGACAAGTGTTAATGATGCATCTATCGAGATTAAACGTCGAATATTCATGGCAAATAGATGCTTCTTTGGTCTGAGAAAACACCTTATATCTCGGTTGTTGTCCAGAAGGACAAAACTTACCATTTATAAGACACTGCTACGACCTGTCCTCACATATGGGTCTGAATGCTGGGTATTAAGTAAGAAGAACGAATCTTCCCTTCTAATATTTGAAAGAAAAATACTCAGAAAAATATTCGGACCCATACAGGAAAATGGATCTTGGAGAGTGAGATATAATGAGGAGTTATACAGCATATACAAAGAGCCCAACATTATAAAATACATCAAAATTGGGAGGCTACGTTGGGCGGGGCATGTAGCAAGAATGGGAGAAGAGGAAATGCCTAACAAAGTACTCTTTTCCAAGCCCCAAGGAAGACGTAGCGTGGGCAGACCAAAGCTTAGGTGGATGGATGGGGTGCAGAATGATGCAAACGTGATTGGCATCAGGGGCTGGAGGAGTGCATCCCAGGATAGGGGGGAATGGCAACGACTGCTGGAGGAGGCCGGGGCCCACAATGGGCTGTAGTGCCATTGATGATGATGATGACTTCATAGACAAACCTTAACCGACCAGTATTGCCCACTAGATAAAATCGTTTAACATCAGAGTCTGATTTGTGCTCCCTTTAGGTGAAAGCCTTGAAACCGGTAACATTAGGTGTTGTTATAGTTACAGTTTAAAAGTTATTTAATTAGTCATAGTCATTACTTTTTTTAATTATGATATTATTTGACAGCTGTCATTTCTTGGTATGGTTATATGATGAAGAATAACAATGGCTAATTATGTATTTATTTAGAACATATAACTTTACTGTTAAACATAATAATACTCGTATACGAAAACGAGAAAAAAGATCCTAAGAAAATGCTTGATTATTCTTCCTATTCTAATATTTACGCTCAACTATCGCTCTTCGAAGATCGCTCTCACTCATTTTCACTTTTGCTATGTGTATGTAAATAAATAAATTTGTTTTTTATTAATTAATACAAAGTTTTCAGTCAGTAAGATATGTATACACGTATACTCTGTTCTGGATTTCGTTCAGCCAGAAGAGTCATTTTGCAATAGTGTGAGTAACACTCTCTGTAGTACACAACTTATTTAGTGGTATTGTTTTTAGAATGCCACACGATTGGTTCGCGCAGAGCGCACGTTTGTATTACTGTTAAAATACTCGGTGATTAGAAAAACACTACCGTGTCGAAATTAGGAGTGCGATTTTTGTATAATGTAATGTATAGTTCAAAAATTTTCGAAAGCTTAGAATGTACTTTGTTATAATTTAAAGTTTCCTAGAATTTAGTATCACTCCATCCACCATTATTTTAAAACTTTATTATTTGGCATTGTAATTATGATACATTTTTATATAAAATAATCTTACATTCATTTTATTTTTATCTGTAATCTAATCAAAGCTGACGAACATTTTTACTTCATAATACTTGTACTTATATTTCTTTTTAATCTTGAAAAATTTATTACTTTTTATTTAATGTTTCCTAGAATCTGCCATGCCTACAAAATTAATAAGTGAAATAAACTTACTTTCATTTTATTTTTATCATTATTACAATACAATTTAAGCTGACAGAATTTTTAATTTACGAAACGTGTGTGTTCATTTCAATGTTTGAATATAAATTTTTTTTTTTTACTTTTTCACTTCATTAAAAAAATAAAGTGACAAGTTTTTGTAAATGCACTGTTGTTACTCACACTATTGCATAATGACTCTTATGGCTGAATGATCTACTTACATTGAATGTTATTTATTAAAGATATTGAAGATTTTCTGTTTTATTCCGAAAACGAATTGAACTGATTATTTTGTTGAAAATAACCTCAAAAACTAAGTTTTTTGATTATTTCAACAAGATACAATTTTTATTTAAAATATTCAGATTATAGACCGAATGATAATATGGTTGTTAACCTTTCCTTCCCTGTGTTGGGTATCTTCTACACGTTGCTTCTAATAACCATCAATATCTCTATAAATATAATAAATACGAGGTTAAGATTTTAGGTATTCCTCCATAATATATTTACGCATTGATTAAAAAAATAATATTAATAATAATCAGAATTTATCGACTACATCGAGGTTTTTTGTAAAGATCGAAAACAAATTCCCATTTAAACGCTGCGAGAGTCTCGTCTTGACGATAGGTGAATAGTATACGGGAAGCGCAACACTATATTCGCATCTCACTCTTGCATACTAGACTGAATTGCGAGGAGCTGAACTGTCTCAACGTCGCAAGGAAAGGCGTAAGCGCCGGGGTATGCGACTGACGTTCCGCGCCACTAGTAGCTTCTAAGCTTGCAAATAGGTTAGACGTACGCCCGTTCCGTGAGCGTTTTTTAATGTTTTCAGATGGTTTTTTAATGTTTTCAGCAAATAAATCTCAATTATTATAATTTTTAACTTCAATTATTATTAATTAAGGGGATTATCTATGAATGTTCTTATTTTTCCGATTTAAAATCGCTAATTTTTTATTGCGTACTCACTACCCAACACCGTAACACTCGTATTATTTTTATCACCGTAAGGGAAAGGTTAAAAGAAAGAGACGATTGTTGTCAATCACGAGCGAGCGAGACTCTAGAGAGCAACAACACGTCGACAATATCACGCACCGAAAATACAAGCAATGCGTCATATTAAAAAAAATTATTTACTTCCGTAATTATTGATGGGTTACCATATTATAAGTTGTTATTATAAAACTTGATAGGTGGGTTCTTTTTTCACATTTTATACGCATAATTGTTTAACCTGTTCACCGCGTTAAAAATCAAATTCCACGAATCCACGTTTTTTAATTTATAAGTTTAAACACATATTTTGTTTAGAACCACTGATATTTGATTACAACACCAAGTAAACATGACACTTAAGTAATTTTCTGATAATAAATAATAGTCATTACTCTTAAGGAGACTCATTAAATAAAGGAGATAAACTAAACATTACGTAAAATAAACAAAGGAATGCTACGATCAAATCGATGCTTCATGACACTCACCCGATCAAATGCATATAGCACTAGTAATGTTTATTTACGTAAGAGAGACTTAGTTATATTTATTTACGTAAGAGAGACTCATCGCAGGACTCGATCCGCGCGACAGGTTGTTAATGCTGGAAATATTGAGAAACCAAAAAAATTCGGCGCTCTGTTTATTCAACAATATCTCATAAACTAATATATTATTTGACAAGGTTTTCAGAGATGTCGATAGAATAAAGATTATTTTAAATTTTGGTTCAATTTTTATTCCGGTTTTGTGTCATTCTTTTAAAGTATTTGTGATTTGAAACTTGGATTGTCGTCAGATCACAGGCGTTTGTGCTCCCCGCGGGGAACACGTTAAATATCTTTGAATTAATTTGACGTCAAAACATATTCAGAGAAAAATCTTTACGCAAATAAGATGCATTAAGGAAAAAAAATCCTAATTCATAGCTTAAAAAAAAACATTTTCAAGGTACAAATTATTTACAAACAGAAATAAATGAAGTGGTTTATTTGTATTGGTACCAACATAACGTTTCATTTAGTTTGTTATTATATATTTATGCACTTTCATTCGTTTTGATAACCTGGTCAAATTAAATGCATCATAGTATAAAAAGGCCAAAACCCGTACGGCTGTCGAATACTTGGATTCTCTCCGAAAGTAATTCGAAATTTGAATCTCGGTGGGTCTGTGATACTGAACGAATTTTAAATACCTAGCTAACAATTTTTGAACCGGTGTAAAAGGGGACGATGTATAAATGATATATATTTAAACAAATTTTACATTTATGAATATATATTTTTATAAATGTAGAATTTGTTTTACTTCCGTGAATATTTCACGGGCTGCAACTCGTTTATATTTGATAGTCCATAAGAGTATTCGAGTGAGTCAGAACCAGACATGACTATCCCACATTTATATTGTTTTGAGATAATTAACTTCAAAGTTGCAGATCTATTCAAAAATGGCTTGTTTTCTATTGTTTCCAAAATTTAACGGCAGATGTCTGCACTTATGGTGAACTATATGGTACACTCACAATCATGTTTGGTTCTAATAGAAGTGAGTATAAAGATGTAGCGTATGTGTATAACTTTAATTTTATATTTTTGTGGGATAGTCATGTCTGGTTCTGAACCAATTATTTTAGCATTAACTTTGATGTATTAAATGAGAACGTTGAAAAATATTATATTAAAAGGAACCGAATGCACTGAGTAGAATATACGGAGTTCAATGTATGAAAGAAAACCGATTGAAGTTATTAACGCTTTTTTTTTAAATTACGCTTTTTTTAATTTCTTTTAAATAGTTAAAAAAATTGTTTTGAATTTTTCAAGGTAGGAACGATATAAAAACGTTAATCAAAGTTTTATACCAAATTTGAAGGCAATCGGTGGTACAAAACTTGAGATTTTATGTCGACCAGGTCGAAAAAAGTAGTTTCGAGAAAAACGCGTTTCAAGTTTTATGATTATTGTCAGTCATTCCGGTGCGGCGTAATTGCTGCCTCATCTATAGCTATAACTTCGTTAATATTGAGAAATTAAAAATTTCCTTTTGATAACATATTCTTAAAGGTCTAAACTTTAAGAATATGCAAAAAAAGATTGTTTTATATTTCTCGAGTAGAATACCTCCTTAAGTGTAGTGTATGTATAAAATGTCCATATAACATCATACATTTTTGTAAGACCTCCCAAAAAAGAGTTATCTTTAAATGTTTCCCAAAGCTGAAAACGCCACTCAGAGGTAGAACATTTCACGTCACAGGAATAGCAACATCAAAAGATCTATCAAAGTACTCCACTCTATTGAATCGATTTGTAATAATTTATTTATCAGACGAAGAAAAAATCGTTCAAAAGTCCACTTATTTCCAAAGGAACAACTCTCATACTCAATGGCTATATAACAAAGCTAAAAAAATCAATGAAAATCACAATGATCGAAAATGTGTTATCTTTAAGTGTTTCCCAAATCTGCACACATCTCTTTGAAATGTTCCAGCAACGTGTTTCACATACGGTTACAAAAGAAAATATACACTTTATTATTATTTTTATTTAATCAAACATAATATGGTATTTTTGTAGATAAATTCGAGTTCGAATGCCGAATACAATCGAAGGATTCAGAATACATTGGTATAAATTAATAAATGAACATGCAAATGCAGATATTTAAATAATAATGCACCCGCGAGTGGAGGAACCGAGAGACGGTGCGGATAGTGCCTCAATATATCACCTTATCTGATGTATCCTATAAATTATGCACTTATATATTTTATTCATATATTGTACGTTACAAAGGTTATGCAACAGTATTCTAGAGCTTCGTATTATGTTATAATTCCTCTACTCACACTCAATTATTATGGCAAGGCAAAATTTCTATTAAAATTAAGTTCAATGAATCCTTGTGAGGATATAATTTATTCACGATAAAACGCTTTAAATTAAATATATTTCCTAACAATTGTATTCCATTTATTCTCTGACTTATATTTTAATGTTACGTATAGTACAAGTATATATTTTTTTCTAAGCAATTCTTCTACAATAAAATGATTTGTGGCACCACATCAAAGTTACTAATGCAATTATACGAGAAAATATGATATTATAAAATTTATTTTAAAGAATGATAATTTTAGACAATTTGAAGCTATAACTGATTAAATTTAAAAAAATATCAATCGATTTAAGAGTGGAAAAGTTCTTCGAATAAAGAAGAAATGCAATATTCATTAGACATGGCAAAGTTCTGTGAATTAAAAAATACGTATCAAAGAAGGTACGCAAAATTCGGAAAGAGCCAGTAAACCGTGGCATACCAAATGATTCGAATTCTAAAAGAGAGAATAATGAAATGGCTTTATAATAGTTGTATGAGGGTATGCATAGCGATCGAAGGTGTGCAGCAGATGTAACACATAGAATTAGTGTGGGATGGATGAAGTTTAGATCAATGACGGAAGTTCTATGTGATCCGAAAATGCCTGTAAAGTTCAAAGGAAAAGTATACCAAACGATTGTCAGACCCGCACTCCTCTATGGCTCCGAATGCTGGACGATGTATAACTCTTACTCTAGGTAACTAGGAACTGCTGAAATGCGCTTGCTAAGATGGTCAGCTGGTGTGTCCCTAAGAGACAAAATAAAAAGCTCACGCATTAGTGGAAGCCTAGGTGTTACAGACATCAACAGCAAGATGGAGGAGAGGCGATTGAGATGGTATGGGCACGTTGGACGCAGAGCACCCGATCACATTGTGAACTAGACAATCTCCATGGATCTTCCATCAGGTTATCAAAAAGATAACCTGATGCAGAGGCCCGGCCTGAGGGACGTAGTCCGGGACAGAAGAGCATACAACCTGAGGACGAGGAGAGCTGACCCATCAGTCTTCGTAGACAGTGAGTTGGGATGGAGCCTGAGCCATCTACAGAGGTTTTTTTGTAGTTCATTTTCCTTAACCTTTCCCTTCCTGTGCTAAAAAAATATGTGTATTGTATTCAATACACATGTAAAAATGAGCGATTTCAAATCGAAAAAATAAGAATATTCATAGCCAATCACTTAAATTAATTAAATTTGAAGTCAAAAGTGATAATAATTGAAATTTAATTTCTGAAAACATGAAAAAAACATCGGCCGACGTTCACAAAACGAGCGAAGAGACCACCTCAAATGGATACCCGAGAGCTACTGAGACCTGAGACGGATTAAAACTGTGTATGTTATATCTCGAAGGAAGAAACACAACTGTGATTCTATTTCTTGCGTTCCCATATACCGAAATTATTTTGTGTTTTTTTTCCATCAATAGAACGATTTTTTTCATAGAATGTTGTTAGTATGTTGAAAATAAAACAAATACCAGTTTAAAATAGTTGTTTTCAAATGCAGTTACTATGATATTTTTGCTTTTCTTTAAAGGATTTCAATGATTTTATTATGTAAATCTATATACTGTCAAACTCTTTCGGCGATATATTGAAAAAAAAAATATTTAGCTATCGTTAGATGAAACAACATCAAGTCAAAAATCTTTGATAAATCTTATTAGCCGATTAATACTAAGGCGTATTTTTAGATATATGTTAAAGCAAAATTTGATTTCTTACAGGAAATTTTTATAAGAAACAAGAAAAATATTTCAACCCTTTGAAAATATTCTATAGTATTAAATATTGCTTGATAAATAACCCTCAGGCATGAAATGAAATTTTTCAACAATCGTGAATACGTTGAAAAATGATGGTCATTGTATATTTAAATTACGGGGAATTCAACTTGTTAATTAGATAGTAAATACATTTTTTTATTCCACGTACCATTGTTTGATATTTCAAATCCTTTATGGATTTCAACTTGAAAGGGCATTTTTTTATTTCTGTTAAGTAATTTGATAATACCTAAAATATATTTTTTCTGCGAAATTCTTCAAGTTAAAAAACGACATTGAAACAATTATAAATATGTAGGGGCGATAGGTACTTGTATAGCGTTGTTTAAGAGCCATACATTATATTTTAAACTATTTTTTAAGGTCTATATTTGTATAACTACTTTTTTGTCCACATTTACGAAAAATGTTGAATGTATTAGGTGTTAACATAAGTTGTGTCCGTTTTTTTCCAAATTTAAAAATGAGCACTAAAAGTAAATCAAAATGGTAAAGGTTATACTTCATTCGAAAGAAAATTTTCTACTCTATAAGATATTGTGTTTGCTTTTACGTTACATATATTATTTTATTTGATTACAAGCCTTCAAAATGGAATGTCAAGTAGACAAAAGGGAGCATTTTCGACACCCCTTCTGTTGGCGTTCGCTGAAAAATGTTTAAACAGAAGGAGGTGTCGAAAACGCTCCCTTTCGTCTACTTGACATTCAAATTTGAAGACTTGTAATCAAATAAAATAATATATGTAACGTAAAAGCAAACACAATATCTTGTAGAGCACAAAATTTTCTTTCGAATGACGCATAACTTTTACCATTTTGTTTCATTTTTGGTGCTCATTTTTAAATTGAAAAAAATTAGACACAACTTATGTTAACACCCAATATGTTAAAAAAAATTCAGTATTATGTTAAAATATAAAACAAAACACTGTTGTCCTGTTTAACACAATGATGTTATCCACTAAAAACCCTATTGCTGTTTTTTTTTAATAAGATGTCAACAAAATAAAAAGTATCATTTATTTTTTAATTATCACAAATAAATATATATTATCACAATGGCTTTTCTTGTATATGATTTTTTTTGTATAACAAGAATATTCATTATGATAACATAAATAATCACAATGAATATTCTTTCAATACAAAAAAGTCTTGAAGAAATTATCATAAATTTAAATCATTTCATACTCACAGAACAGGGTTTATCATTTATTCTCAAACACTGTACTTGTTTTTTTTTATTTACTCATTTATTTGACTTTTTTTTTTTAATTTTTGCAGCTTCGAGGCTTAGATGTTTTTGGGGTAAGACTATTTTAATTTTTCATTAATTTCATCATATTAATACTTTATTATTTATGGTTAAGGCATTAACACTGTGGAGGTTTGAAGACACTGTAATTTGTTTTTTCAAACATTGTTTATTAAACTTTTTGTTTTAATAAATTGTCTTTCAAAGTCTTTTTGATGTCCACAGCTGTGGCTAGTTCCTTCCGGGCAATATTATTCACTTGACACTTGGCGATTGATTTCTTGACCAAAAAGTGGAATAAACAGTGTTTGAAAAAACAAATTATAATATAAATAATTAATTCTTATCAATTAATTAAATAATTCTTATAATAAATAATTCCTTAAATAATTCTTATCAAAGTTCAATTAACAGTTAAATATCTTTCATAAAAAAACACAATCAAGCCATAAATATTCATTAGAATGTTTTTACAACAGCAATAGGCATTGAATATTGTGTTTTTTTTTTAATATTTGATTAAATTTATTTTGTATACGTGTATGTTTAAGTTTGTATTATATGTACCTTGTTAATCTTTGAAGAGACATCTCAAAATTGTTGTTTTCTAAAATATGTATTAATTCCCTGTCTACTTTTGATAAAAAAATAGTTCATACGATAGAAAAATAGTTCATAAGAATATTGAATGAACTTCGTATGAAAATTTTTAAGGGTAAAGAAAGGGTGAGGAACATGATGGTGGAAGGTATTTATAAACTAGCACCCGCCCTCTTAATAAATATACAAAAGTATAAGGGTGAAAAGTATGTACTTTTGTAATTTTTTCCCTTTTTAATTCACATTTATCGGATACTTCATTATTAAAAATAAGTATAAATTTTTGTAACATATTATTTCAATAAAGGCTGTGTGCCACGTTAATGCTTAATTATAATTATTATTCTGAATTTGTATCGTTTTAAAAAATAAAGCAAAAAAAAGAAAGAAAGATAACACTGGATGCGACAATAATCACGTATTTATCACCTCTTAATTATCAAACTGTCCTCAAAATTTAAAAATGTTTTTTTTTTAATTACGAGTATGTTTCAAACTCCAAAACCGTGAAAGGAAAAGTTAATGCTGTATATGGGTAAGTAATGATATATTTGAAGAAGTTGAAGAATTGTGCAACTTGGTAGTATTTTCTCAGATGTTGGAAAAAATTTCAAGGAAAGTTGAACGGCGTGTAGCGATAGAAAACGAAATCAATGGGTCAGTGAAACATGTATACTCGAATCGAACAGTATGAAAATCTGCTAAGATGATAATCCACAACAATATTTTAGCACTAATTTTGATGTATAAGGAGGTAAAAGTGGACCTGGAACATATACTGAAAAGAGCTGAATAAATATTCTAGAAAAACGTGCCCTTATAAGAATACGTGGATTGACAGTGTATGACATAATACGTAATGATTGAGAGACGAGTGTGAACTTAAGGCTGATGTGTTAAGCAGAAGATGAAGAAGACCATTCTGAGATGATATGGACATGTAAAACGAATGAATTAATAAAGACTGACAAAACAAATATACAGTTTAAATGTAAGTGGAAAGCTTGGTAGAGGATGATCAAGGAAAATACAGTTGAATCAAGTTTGTGATATTTTGAAAGAAGGAAATGTAAATGTCAGAGAAATCTTAGAAGTTGTATAAGAATGTGTATGGATGTAGAAGAGATGATAGATGTGTGTCGCGATAGGAAAGTCTGGCATTCTCTCATTCATGTCTCCCCGATAGGGAGACGGCGTAATACCGTATTGTCCCGAATATAGGGTGACCCTGTTTATAAGGCGACCCTTATTTTTTTATCTGCTTTTTGGAGAAAAAAACATTTTCCTCACCATTATACAATAATATTGTGAAAAATAAAACTTGAATATAAGGCGACCCCCCTATTTACGTGTCGCATTTTTAAATAAAAACCTCGCCTTATAGTCGGGCTAATACGGTAGTTTGTATATGTACTATGCGTATCCAGAAAGTAAGTGTAGCACCTCCAGATTACTATCTCTTTACCTCCCTGATTACTATCTCTTTACCTCCCTGAAGCTGCACATGGGTGGAAAAAGGTTTTCAACCGACGAGGAGGTGGAGAAGTGGACGGAGGGGTTGGCGGGAAACTACTTCGAGGAAGGCATCAAAAAGTTGATACCCCGCTTCACCACCTGCATTGAGAGGAATGGCGACTATGTCGAAAAATAGCTTACATATGTACTACGGTAACCACGTATTTTTTTTGTTTAAATAAAAAAAATTGTAACCTACAAAAATTCAGTACACTTACTTTCTGGATATGCCTCGTATGTTATCTTATTATTATAAAATAAGAATTAAAGTGCAAAATACATTATGGATTTATCATCAATATTTTTAGGAAATAAACATTCCTTGAAATAAAAGAATGACTTGATTATATATTTATCATCAATATTTTTAGTAAATAAACATTCTTTGAAATTAAAGAATGACTTGATTATATATGTTTTAATTTGAGCTTTTGTTTTATTATAATAGTAAAAACTACAATTAATATAATCGCAGCCTGCAATACGAGTTACGGACTTGTTATTTTAATTTTAATCAATTTTGAGTTCTAATTGGTTATTGATATATCTTCCCCCTAGTTAAAAACTTATCATTCAAGTAATCCTCGACGAACTACTATAGTCCTTTGGATCTCGATCCGTGGAACTTTCTGTCGAGTCTGCGTGTCGACACCTAAAGCCAATTGAGTCGTTAGGATAACATCGCTCCCAGGGGGGACATTAATTATGTTACTTAATAATATTTTTACTGTATTGTCATTCCATGGTAGCGATATATATACTTTTTTTCATTTTGTATTTTTAATTATAAAGTGATGTTAAAAATTATATAACTAAGAAAAGCTTAAAAAAATAAGTTTCTAAATAAACTAATTCAAATTGTCAATTTTAAGTATAATAAAAAGTTTCGATTAATTATAAGCAAACTTAAGTTACGAGTTAAACGAATGAGATTTAATATGGTTTGAACATGTGGATAAAATATACGACTAAGTGAGTATAAAATATATGACTAAGTGATAATACGTGGCTGGATCAAATGGGTTTGATTTTGAAAGAAGGTCAAGTGAGACATATGAATAATAAAATATTGTGTATCATGAGATGTATGAATGTAGAAGAGGTGAAAGTGGTGTGTTTGGATATACATGTTTGGAGATCTGTTTTCTTTGCTTGCCCCGCAATAGACACGACGTGATGATATGTATGTATGTACGAGTAAATTTAATATTTAATGACATAAAATATAGCTCAAAGCTTTTGAAAGGTTAGATTTTTTTAATGAAATGTTTTCATAATTCTATTCTACACAGTATAAATGAGTTTTATCAGCCGACTCGCTTGTGTTTATGCCAGTTCTGAGACAGTTGACTTATACACACAAAAAATCATTCCACACGCATAAATAATACAAGTCTAAACTGCAGTCGCTCGCACGATTTCTAAACTCGAAACAAAAAAAATATATAATTCTACAATTTTATTTAAAATCCGCGCCCCTGTGCAACAATTAACAAACACAAATATTTGTGAAAAACTATCAAATATGTTGCCGATTTAATTAATTTGAAACGATATTTTCATTCATAAATAATAAAAACTGTATTGCTGAAAAAGTCAGTTGAATTTCAATTGTAATATTTCTTTTGACATATTTTTTTTAAAATATACATTATCAAATGTGTTAACAGTGTGTTTTGATCAAGTAAGGAGAACATTGAAATATTTTTGAACTTCTGTCAGTGTGTCTTCATCAAATTTGTGAAATATGCAACAGATCGTTGGCCCGTGATAGTTTATAATGTCTTAATACTCGTACGAATATCTTTGTGGAAAATGTTTTATAAATAAAGTTAAACTTTTGGTTAAAGTAAATAGTAACTTACAATATTCATGCAATGAACCAATCAAAAATAGTTAAATATAGTTCTGTGATTATAAAAATGCATGACTCTAGCCAGAGAGTCATGCATTTTAATGGCGTGTGGCGATCGACGACGACACACCGATTGAACAAGTAACAAAATTTAAATACTTGGGTGCTAACATAATGTGCAATAATGACCTCTATGGCAGTGTGGTTGAACAATCACAAAAGGCCGCAGCTATTTCCGGATGTTTAAAGAACACTATTTGGAAAAACAAGCATATGAACATCCAAAGCAAGGTGAGGATATACAAGACCTGTGTCCGCCCCATAATGACATACAGCATAGAGTCCAGAGCCGACACTGTCAGAACCAAAAATCTCCTTCGAACCAGCGAAACGAAGGTACTCAGGAGTATCGCTGGCAAAACCCTTCGTGATAGAGTACGAAACACAGAAATCCGAAGAATGTGCGACGTTGAAGATATTGTCAGATGGGGACGACAGAGAACAAGGTTCTGGAACGAGCACGTATCCAAAATGGCGGAACCGAGAGCCGTAAGAATGGCCAGGGACAGTGTCTTCCAAGCAAGCAGACCTCCAGGACGACCTCCCAAAAGATGGAAAGACCATAACAGGCCAACAGGCCTAAAATAAGATGAAGAGGAAGAAGATTATAAAAATAATCAATAATTAGAAAACTTACAACAAACCGTATATATCTATTGTAATTTGTTTTAACAAACACTTTATCCCGCTTTATGTGGAGTAAAAAGTATTTGATTAAACAAATTGTGGTTAATATGTAGTGTTTGATAAAACATTAAGTGGAATAAACAGTGTTTGATAAAACAAATTACAATACATTATATATTTGTCAATTTATTTTATTATAATATATTTCTTAGTATGCTTATCCCTTCCTTCCCTGTGATGTGTAACTAGTACACATTGCTTCTAAAAACTTTAATATCTCTTTAAATATAATAAATACTGGGTTCAGATTTTAGGTTTTCCTCCGTTATACATTTACGCATTGAATGAAAAATTATAAATAACACTAGTTAACAAGGTTTTTGTAACTAGAGTGAAAACAGCCATTTTAGGTCAATTTTTGTGTGCTGATAACGAATATGAACTTCAAAATGTTCCATCACGTACCTTTTAAGAGAAAAACCGAAAATTAGTTTTTGACTGAAACTGAAACTTTTGAAAAATGAAAAGTTTGAAAACAAATTAAGTGTTGAAGAATTAGAAGCTTGGAAAGCCTTTGGAAGAGTTGTTAGTGGTTTCCTAGGTAATAAAGTTGACAATTACGAGAACTCTTGCAGTTGTACAAGAACTCTTGCAGTTACGATAATCTAGAATGTCGAATGTCACTGAAAATACACTTCCTGCTTTTATTCTGCTTTTTTTATTTTCCTATGTAACAACATTGTATTTTGTGTCTGCATTTTGTATTTCAGGAATTTATTTATTTTCATTGTTGTAATAACGACTTATGAAATGCGCAAAAACGTACTTATTTTATTAAAACACTCCCCCTTCTGTTACACAAAAATTTTACGTGTTACAAACTTTTCTCTGCGATTTTCGAAATGAGCAGGACGATTTAATAAGAATCCGCTAATTTAATCTCTGTTACAGACAAAAAATTAAAATTTGTTACTTTTACGCATTGAATAAAAAAATAATATAAATAATAATTAGCAGTTATCGGCCACATCAGAGATATTTTGTGATAATCGGGAATAAATTCACCAATACAATCAAACGCGTGTCAGTGTGTGACGTAGGTATATTCATTCTAAAAACCGCTATGGGTGAGGAAGCGACGCTATTCACGTCTCACTACTTCGGTATATGGGAACGCAAGAAATAGAATCTTAGTTCGCAGTTGTTTCTTCCTTCGAGGTATAACATACACATTGCTAGTGTTCCAAGTTCCGTCTCAGTAGCTCGCGGATATTCATACAATGTGGTCTCAGCGTCCGTTTTGTGAACGTCGGCCGATGTTTTTTCATGTTTTCAGCAACGAAATTTCAATAATTATCACTTTTGGCTTCAAATTTACTTAATTTAAGCGATTATCTAAGAAACATTCTTATTTTTCCAATTTTAAATCGCTCATTTTTACATGAGTATTGATGTGTATTGAATACACAGCACCGGAACGCGCGATTTTTTTAGCACCGGAAGGGAAACGTTAAACTCTCTCTTAGATTAAGCAATGCCCTGAGAAAGGAGTGATTACTTTTTTGTATATTTAAGCTTTAAAATATTAAATGAAATCCACTGTGTTGGCAATACATACTTTATATATCATACCTCAGGAATCGAAATGAAAGAAGGAATATTATTTAAACCATTCTTTAAACTTCCTCATACAGTTCACGTGAACACTAATTCTCAAGCCATTGGGAATAATTTTTGGCTATTTCTGTTCACAAATCACAAATCTTGATATTTGACATCAGTTAAACAAAGTTACTATTTTGTAAACTACTGCACTAAATACAGTTAGCTGATATCAAATCACTGAAAATTTATTAAAATTGGCGAATATTTAGAAGTATATTGCTGTGAATTAATTTGAAAAAGATTTTATTCGAAATTTATCCAATATTTTATAATATTCAATTTTATTCGGTTTATTTGTAATCCAATATTTTATAATATTCCTCATTAAACAAGGCAACAACCTTGCATCTTGTCGTATTTTTTTTGTTCCCTATGCCTGCGAAGTAATAGTGCTATCACCATAATTACAACCCCAGGTACAAGAGGGGTTGTTACCACTTTGTCCCCTGTAGAAAAGCACATTTAACTATTTCCATGTTGCAAGAATGGGATTTTTCTAATCAGAGGTTTGTATAGAAGCCTCGCTTAGAAATTACTTCGCAATACTTATTAGCCACTTTTATGTTTGCGTTAGCATATTAATGTTGGAAATTTAAAAAAGTTGTAAGAACCCATTTTTCTACAATACAACAAGTCAAATACATTCCGTATATTTACTATTCTCAATATTCGCTTGAGTTAGTTCATTCATAAATATATTTCTACGAATTAACACAATGGTATATTTATTATTTCAAAATTATACTTTTTATACACACAAAGATTTAACAATTGATGTGAATAAATCTCCACAATATATTTAAGCTCAAGTATCAGGATGATCGGCTCCTATTAAGTTCTTACGTTAGCTTTTAGCCGCATATTGTAAAATATTTTGCTATATAAGTTTAGTAAGCAACGCATTGAGTACAGTTTAACAATGCTTTTGTTAAGCTAAGCTGACCTGTCATTTTAAATTACGTATACTCGAGAAAACTTGTTCTCTATCTCAACTAATGATTAAATTGTAAGTGTCTTATAATTTTCCTTATTCGCATTGGAAAAATAAATCCCCCTCTAAAATATATTTAACTACACGGTGACTAAATTGAGATTTTTTTTGTTTATTTTATCAACTTTTTTTTATGTTCTTGGACCCGACACTTTTGTAACTTACTACTTATAAACTTATATCTAACGTAAACAAATTGTTCGATTTAAAAATATAAATGAAGACGATATTTTATCTAAACACAGGGTTGTGGGGCTATGGACTTAGGAGAATAAAACCTCAGGTTGTCTATAAGAAGACAAATTTCTCAAATAAGACTACAGGATAAGCTGTCTTTAGAACGACCCTTAGGTCTCTGGGCCGTTGGTTTAATCCCCCATGAACTTAAAATAAACAAGCATAACATATATCGCTATAGAACTGGTTCAGTCATTACTTCGACAAATGATCTGTAAATGCTCAGGCGTTATAGCGAGGTATCGTTTACAAAGGTAACGTTAAAACTGGATATAGAAATTTTTTAAGCGTCTTGATATGAATATTTCCTGTTCCCCACCGAATTTGGTCACAATTTATTTCAATAAGAAATAAACTCAAAAGATTTTTTATGTTTAAAGATTTTATAATTGAATAGTTGGTAATTGATTCAATATTTATTAACACGAATACGAGTTATATCAATTACTAAAAGGTCCACCAGAATTGACTGTCAATTAAATATGCAAAATAGTGGGAAAAATGTGATGAATAAACAAGTGGCGCGGTGCAACGCGTGTCATTAGTGGCAATCGCTAGATATCCGATACGTTTGACACAGCGTTATAAATCCGACTGTCCATTTGCAATCCGCGGGCTCATTACCACCTGCTGGCGTGCGAATCTGCCCCAGGCGGGGGCGCGGTGTCGGGCAATTTCGGGTTGAGTTTTCATGGTTCAGTTTTTACCCAACATTTTGTTATCAACCCGCGGTATTTTGCTGGCCGATTAAGTGCACATGCAACGCCAAATCTCTAGCCACGTGTTGCGCTAATTTTGGCCCAAATGCGGATGGGAAATAATCCGAAAAGAGCCACGCATTGTCCCGACATGCTTTTTCGCTCTCGCGCGTACCGTTCAACATTTTATCACATTCAATTATAACAAATCATTTTAATAGGAAAGTGACCGACCCGGATAAATGCATGTTAAATCGACGGATGCAGGTAAAATTTGTTTACTAATTGGGGTTTTAATTCGCATCAAAGTATGGTTAACGTGTTAATTTGTTTTGATTCCACATCGAGAGTGGTCGAATATTTCAAATAATCATTTCAATGACTTGAAAGAATAATTTTTCGTGTTTATATTTTCTTTACGATATATTTAAGTTATTTTTTAACCCTACAATGCATGACATCATGGATTTTGATTAAATTTATACTCAGCATAGAAAAAGTGATGTAAACAACGGGAAAAATTATGAAAAAAATCAAAAACAATTTTTAGCGTTTTTTTTATTGAAAAAATGCATGATGATGCAAATTTGCTTCACACATAACATATTTTGTTGATTTTTACCATGCAGATAAATTTTTACATGAAAATATTGTGTATATAAATAAAACATACCTGAATCGTTATTATTTTTTAACTTTAAAACACTTTTATTATGGTTTAATTAATTCTTGAAATGCAGTAAAAAGTTGAATCCACCATTCCTCCAACGGTCAGAATTACAAACCATTTTTTTGATATACAAACACCTTTTTTTTTTTTTTGTAAATAGTCAACAAGAGAGATAGTTGTACCATATGATTTTAGTGTATTTTATTCCCAAAAGATGGTCTTGCATTTATCATATTTTTTAATTATCATGATGCAAATTTGCATCCCAATGCACTGTAGGGTTAAATAAATTATTTATTTTTTACCGTTTCTTTAAGGCATATTCAGAAGAATCTAGTATTTTTTAGTAAAGTAAATGAACATTGTATCCAATTGTGTGTATTTTGTATTTATTTTCGTTTTATATATTTTTCAAGAAAGTAGATACATTTTTAAGAACATATTTTTTATTCATACTCGTAAATCTCCATAAAATTTCACAATGATTTTCTTTATTCAATGTCTTATAACATTATTGGAATGTATTTGATTTTCATCAACTATTGACACTATAAAAAAACCTATTCCATAATGTGCTCAATACTAAACGCCTTGGTCCTCTGATTCTCGTACATTTCGACTCAACCCACCATCTGTCTCCATCCATCCCTTACGATACAAGACCATGTTGAATGCAGCGCTTAAAGCGGACCCTGTTAACTTCTTTAATTCATCGTTTTTCATAGGACACCTTCCTCTTGCTTATCTTCTCTCTCATCTACCCCCGTAATTACCAGCGACTCCAGAATCATATTTTTATAGCAACAAATCCGAAGTATGTTATGCTTTGAAAATCTATAATTTTTTAATGATTGAGACGTTGATGCGCCTTGCAGTCCGCCTCCAAAATAATATTTTGATGGCATCCATCATGAGTGTTTTCTTCCTTCTGATCGTACATGTTTCCACTCCATACAGTGCCATGGAGAGTATTAAAGACTTAACCAAACGGATCTTGGTTCTTCTAAGGTTAGATCGGTTAGTCCATTACTTTGTCGTAACTGATTTTATAATTTCAATTTGTCTTCGAATCTTTGCTTCACATCCTCCATTCCTCGAAATGAGAACATTTATGTAGACAGTCTCGTTGATATCTTTGTAATCCCTTAGCGAATCACTTCTTATGTTAGTCTCAAATTGGTCAACTTCTATTTTTATTTCTAATCCTGGTTGGTGGCTTTCTTTTTCAACTCCATGAAGAAGCTTGTCCATCTCATCTTGGTAGTTGGCCGTAAGCCACACAAAAAATACAAAATATGTTAAAATAAATCAAATTATTAAGAACGACAACCCTGCTTCTTATATATTATGACAGGTAATTAAGAACGACAACCCTGCTTCTTAATTAAGAACGACAACCCTGCTTCTTATATATTATGACAGGTAAATAAGAACGACAACCCTGCTTCTTATATATTATGACAGGTAATTAAGAACGACAACCCTGCTTCTTATATATTATGACAGATAATTAAGAACGACAACCCTGCTTCTTAATTAAGAACGACAACCCTGCTTCTTATATATTATGACAGGTAATTAAGAACAACCCTGCTTCTTGATTAAGAACGACAACCCTGCTTCTTATATATTATGACAGGTAATTAAGAACGACAACCCTGCTTTTTATATATTATGACAGGTAATTAAGAATGACAACCCTGCTTCTTAATTAAGAACGACAACCCTGCTTCTTATATATTATGACAGGTAATTAAGAACAACAATCCTGCTTCTTATATATTATGACAGGTAATTAAGAACGACAACCCTACTTCTTAATTAAGAACGACAACCCTGCTTCTTATATATTATGACAGGTAATTAAGAACGACAACCCTGATTCTTACAGTATATATTATGACAGATAATTAAGAACGACAACCCTGCTTCTTAATTAAAAACGACAACCCTGCTTCTTAATTAAGAACGACAACCCTGCTTCTTATATATTATGACAGATAATTAAGAACGACAACCCTGCTTCTTATATATTATGACAGGTAATTAAGAACGACAACCCTGCTTCTTAATTAAGAACGACAACCCTGCTTCTTAATTAACGACAACCCTGCTTCTTATATATTATGACAGGTAATAACTGTTCTTAACTTCGTGATGATTGATGTCGATTTTTTTTATTTTATTAACCGAATATTTACATCAGCTCCCCGAGGAAACACATCAAATTTATTTATAAAAAAAAAAACAATTCAACACTTAAATAGGCAAAAAATCTACACAATAAACTTAAATTAAAGCAACATGCCTGTTTAGCTTTACAAAAGCATTGTCAAACTTGCTTATCAGGTTTATATTACACGCCTTTTACTAATATTTGTTATTTCTATTTATTTATATAAAACCTGACAAAACAATTTTTTTGTCAGGTTTTCATCATTCATCCCTTTTACATTCTCAAACTCACAGTGTGCTCTTATTCATTTCACTCAACACATCACCCCTAATTTTACGATTATCCCTTATATTTTGACGTACAAAGTCACTTCTTCTCAATGCACGCAATTATACTAATACTGCATTTATTCGGCAATAAAATACTATTGTTAACTTAGCTGACTATTATTTATTATAATTGAAAATATTTTATTCCGTTTTTTTAAGTACAAATTATGTTTCAGAAATGAGGGACACCATTCGTATATACTTAAATATATGAAACACTTTGATATGACAGCATTTTAGATTTGCATGTAACAAAACACAATAAGTTTTTTTTTTTAAAAGAAAGCATACATACAAACCAAATGATCGTACCACTTGCTCAAAGCAAGCGCATTTTTAATCCAATAAAATACCGCCGCAATCACTGTTTTGCCCGAGGCTTTGATAAAAATTCAGTTGTGCTTCCTTCTCTTTATATTATTTTTCATTTCCCCTCTTGTTCGGCTTTTTTGGACAAAAAATAGAAAACAATGCACTAATATTCAATTTCCCATTCTCGTATTGATAATTCAAACTCTTTGTGAGGGGTATTCTTGGATATCATTTGTTTGTACGAGTAGCGTAGCAATCTAGTACGGTACATATATTTTTTTATTTTACATTTTACTGTTTCCAATCCAACAATCGCAACTGATTGACGGATTTTGCAGTCACCGAATATTTTCCCTTTTAGATTTCTATTTGAAAAATACATTCAATCCACTTAAACTTGACTCGTCTTGATACAATTATACTCATATAATAGACGTGGGCAAATGCGACTCAGAGAGCCGCATACGGCTCTTCGTTTGGGTTAAGTGCTGCTCCCAATGTCTCTTATAAAAATATAAATACTTTCTTTCCCCATTATAATGGTATTTTCGCGATTTTCCTTTGTGAATGTTGTAAGTAACAAGATGCGCATGTATGAATGCAACTGTCAAAGACCAACCTACATTTGCATATTTTGTAAACCCATTTATTCTTGCTATTTTTGAAAATAGCTTTCCGATGTCTGAATTATTAATATTTGCTGAAAGAGGAGCTGCGGAATTAGAGTCATTAGAATTGAAAGAAGATCAGGCATTACTAATGCATCACAAGTCAAATGCCATAATTGAATTTTGGGAACTTGTACCAGAATTCAAATACCGTTATTTAAAGAAATCTGCTTGCCGATTCTTTTCATATATTATAATTGTGAATCCTTATATCATACTCATCTATGATGTTTGTAAAATCAAAACATCGTTCGCAGCTAACAAACAAGCATTTGACAGAATGGCTGCGAACGGTTGTAACAAATTTTACCCCAAATTTTAGAGATTTAGCTTAAAGTTATAAATATACTTTATATTACATTATATTTAATTTTTATTAAATACATTTTCAACTTCTTATTTTGTGTTTTCTTTCTCATTTTTATACTTTCTTATGTGTGTATTTTTTATACTTTATATAGCAATTAAAATTTGTGTATAATATGGAATAAATTAGAATTAGTGTATTTAATACTACGTGAGAATGTGACTATGGTGTGGCTCTTTATATATATATATATATATATATATATATATATATATATATATATATATATATATATATATATATATATATATATATATATATATATATATATATATATATATATATATATATATATATATATATATATATATATATATATATATATATATATATATATATATATATATATATATATATATATATATATATATATATATATATATATATATATATATATATATATATATATATATATATATATATATATATATATATATATATATATATATATATATATATATATATATATATATATATATATATATATATATATATATATATATATATATATATATATATATATATATATATATATATATATATATATATATATATATATATATATATATATATATATATATATATCTGAAAATCTAGAATGTGGCTCTCGTTGACCTCATGTATGCCCACCCCTGCCATATAATAACTTTATCTAAATTAACTAACCACACATATGTACATACGTTTTGAGTGATCCATAGCAATATTACATCAGTTTGATACAATTACTCGTATAAGCACTGCATTCATAACAAACCGGTATCATTCCGAGCCTCGGGATAGGAGGTAGAAACACGTGTGTCGGGGATTAATGTACCATAATTAGTCGAGTAGTTCATGAATGAGCATCGTGACTCCCATGATAACCCCTGTCGACCCCTCTTCATCAATCCTTGCACTCCACGGTTTGACGATCAGTTGTTAAGGGTAGTCCTGTTGCGTTTTTCACTTAGTTAGTCCAACGCATTGGGATTCCTCATCTTTTTCATCGGTCTTCCATGCTTCAAGTTACCATAATCCCCTCCAAACTGGCGGGCTTATTACCAGGCGGCAATCTCTTCCAACCAACCAGAAAAAAGTAAATGAAGCAAGTTACATGGTCGCATAAATCATTCAAACGACTATCCATCTCCACGAAATCCATAAACACATACGTGAGCACATGCCCACGAACCCCACAAAGATGGACAATCACCCGAAGATTCTTTTTCATATAAAGTGAGATATCATCAATCAAAAGGAAAGGAATGGATGGTGGAGAGGAAAGGAAAAGAAAAATCAGGAATAAAATACGTTATTTTACTGACTAGAGATTAAGAGTTTTTTCAGTCGCTTCTTAAAGCATGCCAAGGACAGAGCGAGTCTTATATTGATTTGTAACTGATTCCAGAGTCTCGCTGCATGGACAGTAAAAGACGACGTAAAGAAAGAGGAGCGGTGAACTGGAAAGGCCAATAAACAATGTATGTTTGAGCGTAGCGCTAATCCATGATTGGAAAGACGCTGAAATTTTTCGGCGAGATGCAGCAGGACAGTTAAGGATTTTATACAATAGAGACAGTATGTGAATTTGGCGTCTATTTCTAACATTCAACCAGTTCAATGCCTTCTGGTATGAAGTTATATGGTCGTACTTTCGTAGGTTGAAAATGAATCTTAGACACACATTTTGAAGACGCTGTAATTTGTAATTAGTATTAGGGGATGTAAGGATTCCTATGAGTTCGGTCAGATATAATATTTAAAAAAGATAATATAAAACATGCCGGTGTGCTCCTATAATCTCATTTCGGTGTAAAATCGAATCGGCTTCATCAGTGTGGCCGGTGAGTTTGCTTGAGTGCAACGGATCATTCCCTTAAAAAAACTCCAAGGCACTGCTTCGCTTTCTAACTGAATTTGCTTTGGAAATGCGAGATCTTTGACTGCGAGGCCCAGCCAAGGCGGCATTTAAATTAATTTAAGTGAAACTTCTATAAGCGCGGTAGGGTAAATTGGCCTGAACGCCACGAAAAGTCAAACGGTGTATTATATTATTATTTTATTATTATTAAATATTTCATTGATTAATAAATTATTATTAATTATTTGAATATTTGAATATTAATAATTATTTATTATTAATAATAATTAATATTATTTTTATATTATTAAGTATATTATATTATTAATAAAATTATTATTTATTAAAAAAAATATTATTATATATTATTAAAAATATCATATTTTTTGTTATATATTATTTTGAAATCAATGTATTTAATAATGATTCATTTATTTTATATGAAATTATTTTATTTAATAGTTATTCTAATATATATTTAATATATAATTTATATTTAATATATAGTATAATTGCAATATAATAATATATACATATGTTATTATAATATTAATAATTATAGTATTGTTATATTATAATTAATTAATAATGTAATATAATAATATATTATTAATAATGTAATCAAAATAATATTATTATAAATAAATAATTTAATAATTATTTAAAAAAATTATTAATAATAATATAACATTTTTAATATATTTAATATTAAAAAATATTAATTTAATATGATTGAGTGCACAACATTATAATTAAAATTGTTAATTATTATTGAAATTATTATTATTTATTATTAAAAATAGTATTTTTTTATTTACATAATTAAGAGAGATTTTCTTGAATTAAATTCCACATAACCATTTCCCAAACCTAAAAAAAAAAAAGATTAACAAATGAAAAAAAAGCAAAGCATAAAATCTTTTCCTAGGAGCTAAGAAGTTTCACTTTTACCACGCGAGAGTCTCACGCTTGTTTATTTAATTTATTGAGCCCTTACATGCCTGCAAACTCATCGTCCACACCGCTGTATTCGATCTGAGCTCAATGGAATTTTTTTTAATAGAATAGCTATGTGTCATTCGAGGGGAGTAGCACACCACGGGGTTCGAACCGGCACCCTTAGTAGGCCAGTGCGTTACCGCGCGACTATATTGCCTTTAGGAATAACTCGATGAATCTCTTTCAGGCCTTCAGGGAATGAACTTAATGAATACTCCATAATGTGATCGATAGGTTAAATATTTTCTCGAGTATAATACATTTCTTCACCATAACAAAGACAATACACCTCTCTATATTATAAAAAAAAAGCATTTAGTCAGATTACTTCACAAATTGTTTTGTTAATGTATCTATATAAAATACCTATAATGTTTAAGCTTGTCATAACGGGAAATCAATGAAACGCCATTTATGATATATGTATTATAGAAGGCATAAAACATGATATGTATATACGTATTTAAAACAACGTTGAAAACGAAAAAAAAAAAGGGACAATTGAAGCATTTGTTAAAACGAACGCCATTCCTATTCTCAAAGAAGTGTTGAGCATGATATTAACAAATTTTGACCTTAGAGTTAAAAGAAGGTTGTGTTACTTTTAATCATTAACAAAAGACATGCATATCGCACGGACTTGTAAATATATTGAATAAACGTTTAAATGGCTCCATCCTCCATTTGTATTAGGTAAATACTTTTTAAAATTTGGACATTTATTAACATCTACCTAAATGGTTTCCTATATTTCACGTTTTTTCTTAGTAACAACATAATTATTATTTTCTTTCCTTAAAATCGTATTTAAAAAGTAAATATCGTTGTTTGCCACTTGATAATTGTTTCGTTTATTCTTGTGATTATTTCAAAGTACTTGTTTTTATTTTTTATATGGCGTCTATCTTACGTATGGTATCGATGTTATCATAGTATAAATAGGCCAAAACCCATACGATGGTTGTCGTCAAAGAAATAATACGAGAATTGAATTTTGAATAGGTACAAGAGAGCGAGAGATGAATACTTGGATTCTCTCCGAAAGTAATTCGAAATTTGAATCTCGGTGGGTCCGTGATACTGAACGAATTTTAAATACCTATCTAACAATTTTTGAACCGGTGTTAAAGGGGACGATGTATAAATGATATATATGTAAACAAATTTTACATTTATGAATATATATTTTCATAAATGTAGAATTTGTTTTACTTCCGTGAATATTTCACGGGTTGCAACTAGTTTGGATTACTTGCCCAATTCGTGTACGTTTTGTTTTAGCACAAAGAATATTAGCAATATACTCGTATAGAAGGTACTCGTAGAAGATAACACTGTTTTAGTTGATTTTGCATTGTTTAGTACTTTTCTTGCATGCGGTAAAACTGGCGGGCTTATGACTTTCTCTTATTTTACTTGATTTGGTTTGGTATTGTTTTATACTATTGTTGCATAAAGTACAATTTGGCGGGTTTATGACATTCTCTTATTTTACTTGATTTGGTTTGGTATTGTTTCATACGATTGTTGCATAAAGTATAATTTGGCGGGTTTATGACTTTCTCTTATTTTACTTGATTTGGTTTGGTATTGTTTTATACTATTGTTGCATAAAGTACAATTTGGCGGGTTTATGACATTCTCTTATTTTACTTGATTTGGTTTGGTATTGTTTTATACGATTGTTGCATAAAGTACAATTTGGCGGGTTTATGACTTTCTCTTATTTTACTTGATTTGGTTTGGTATTGTTTTATACGATTGTTGCATAAAGTACAATTTGGCGGGCTTATGACTTTCTCTTATTTTACTTGATTTGGTTTGGTATTGTTTTATACGATTGTTGCATAAAGTACAATTTGGCGGGTTTATGACTTCGTCTTATGTTACTTACTTTTGCACCTTAATACAAGTAACACATACTGCAGATTTTCCGAAAATTAATAATTAGTATAATTCCTGTCCGGTATTCCACAGTGGAGATCTACAGGGAGTATCGTATACTTAATGTAGTCAACATACAACTTCAAATCCATTCTCTGGTACTATCATTAAAAAAAAGAGAAATGCAAACTCAGCAGACATATGACACTCATGGAAACCGACCAAATCTTCAAATTTAGAACATATTTGGCCCAAAGGCAATATGTCTATTTGGCTACCATGACATAAAATGGGGTGCCGAATTTAATAACGGCAAATGGGGGACAAAAAATTAAGCACCGGATCGGAGCGTGGTTGTTATTGCGACAAAAGAAAGCTTGCAGGATGATTGACTTGTAGCAACGGTTTGTGTGAACTCTTGAGTATGGTGTTTTTGGTGATTATATGCAACACATTATGGGATGGACTTCGTAGTCCGTCTGGATTGATCGAGTATGCGGGGTTTGATCGTGTTATAAACGTATATAATTGAGACTCACTGTTGATCAAATTGATAAGACTATGCGTATAATCAACAATTGGAAAGAAATATCAACTTTTTTTTCAAAGTAATGTCGCCTGTTGAGAATCATAGTGGCGAAACTGCAAAAAAAAAATTTTTCGCTTCCAAATGGCACTAAAATGACTCATTTTTTTACGTGCGTAAGTGGCGAAAGTATATTTCAACTCCTTGAAGCGGTAAGGAGTTGAAATATACTTTCGCCACTTACGCACGTAAAAAATGAGTCATTTTAGTGCCATTTGGAAGTCTTAACTAGAAAAATGATTTTTTCTAGCTTCGCCATTATGATTCTCAACAGGCGATATGTCCTCAGTAAGATACAGGCAAATCCTAGCCTCAAAATTGTGTTCACATTAAATTGACTATTTTTTACTCATAAATGATGTATTTATAACATTTCTTGTCATATATCAATAAAAATTAAATTAATATAAAATTAACTCTTAAATAAACTATTTTTATCTATTATTTTTAACTAACTACATATTTTCAAATGATTTTGTAAGGTATATTGTACCGTTGATAAAAAAAAAAAGATAAACATGCTGTAACGCAGACTGTTGAGTAACGTGAGATATACAAATAATAAAAGATTGTTCAGTATATGAATGTGGAGTAAGAGAAATAAGAAGGTTACGGCATATAACACATCAGCACGCTACACATATGATATATCCCTTTTGGAGTTTGGTATTAAATTTGTAGTTTGTTTTATCAAACACTGTTTATTCCATTTTTTATAACGGTATAACCCTACCGGTTTCAAGGCTTTCATCTCATCTTCAGGGGAGCACAAACAAGACTGAATTACGTTCGAACTGGTACCGAGATATACGCTTTTAATTGTAAACATTCGGGTTGGGGACTGGGGGCTGCGGGAGGCATGGGACTACCTCGGCAAGCAGCGGAGAGATTCTTGGTATATATGTGTTTGCCAGATGTTCGCCTCGATGTACTGGCTTAGAAATTTCACTCATATACCAAGAATCTCTCCGCTACTCGCCGAGGTCGTCCCATGCTTCCCTCAGCCCTCAGTCCCCAACCCGAATGTCCTCAACCGTTAGAAGCGTGTATATCAGTACCAGTTCGAACATAATTCAGTCTTGTCTGTGCTCCCCTGAAGATGAGGTGAAAGCCTTGAAACCGGTATGGTTATACCGTTACAAAAAGTGGAATAAACAGTGTTTGATAAAAACAAATTACAATGTATTTAAACCTCCACAACGTTAATGCCTTAACTATAAACAATATTATATTATACTTGCGTTGTATACGTTACAACCCGGCGGATTTATACCCGCGTAGCAATATCTTTCAACCAACCAGAAATATGTTATCGAGTCCTTTAGTAAAATCTTTACTGAAAATCTTTTTTTTTTAAACACGAATTCTAACACGCATCGTACCCACAACACTTGAGTTGACAGATTGTATCTTACCAAATAGGTCATAGTGGGCGTATCCTTTCTTTGCATTCGAAAACGTCTTCTTCGGCCACATCCACATATCTCATACATGCTATTCTGTTTCTCATAAACATTGTTTTGAATATATGTTGGTCATGAAACGGAGTCCCTTTTCTTTATTTTTTGTGGATTTATAAATGCAATTTTGTGTCTACAAATCAGTGAAAAATCCTTTGTAAAATTAATGTTTCTATTTTAAAGTTGTTTTTGTGTAATGTGATTATGTTGGAACTTTTATTTCTTATGAGTGCCTTTATTTGTTTTTGTTTTTTCAATTTAATTTTTCGAAATCTACCTGTTTATACGCCGTGTTCGACAGGAAAGCGATTTGTTAATTCCATCTTTATCAAATCGGCTAGGTTTTGAAATAAGGTAAAATGAGATGTATGAATAATAGAATATTGTGCATGACGAGATGTATAAATGTGGAGGAGGCGAAAGTTATGGTTGTGCTCGCATTAAAAAAAATTGGAGACACGGCGGCGTATTATATGTTATGTACGTATATTTCAGAAATTAATAAAACCACACAAATATTTCCCTGGCCACAAAATATGTTCAAGAATGCATAAATTATGTGCATAAGAATGCATCATCTGTTTATTTCCCTTATATTTTCGATATCAAGTATTTAAACGTAAATTAATTTCGATTTGAGACACCACCTGCCGTCGCTGGCGGAAAGTACTTATTATAAATCAGGAAAAAAAAAAACGTCACTTATCATTATTGCTTGCAACACTGCAACAGTTGCAAGTTTTAAATAATTCATCATATTTTGTCTGTCTTTGTCTCGGCCCCCCCCATCAAATATTTTGTTGCACCTGCCCTACTTAACAATGTTTTATTGAATTACTGCTCTCTCGTCAAGCAATATTTATGTGTATTTTTATTTATTTAACGCGATACTTGAATGTCTGAAGATATTATAATATAAAGAAAAAAAAATAAACTAATTTATTGACCGTGTTAATAAAGACTTAAAAATTATTTGAATAATTCTGTTAAAAAATAAAATCAATTAATTTGCCTCCTTTAATATTGGACTGTTTATTACTTCACATAGTTATTTAAAATTATAAATAATTAATTAAATGTCACCGTGGCCTAGTTGGTAAAATTATTGTCTTCCGATTCGGGTGTTGCGGTTTCGATTCTTGTTGGTACTCATTTTTTTTTCAAATATGGTTTAAGATTCAAGGCATACGAGTATAAAATATATTTTTAGTTGGTACAACCCCGATATGGAAATTACATGGTGGTGTTTATGTATGTATGTAACCTTAGACAACTGTCTTAGTCTATTTGATAAGACGCCTGTCGTCCAATCTGAGGATTGCAGGTTTGATTCTCGGTGGTCACCTGATTTAAAAAAAAAGATCATTAAGACTTTTATCACTCAAGAATTATTAAATACCTTGGTGGTTGGTTGGAATAAAATTGACACATTCCAATAATTAGGTACCAGGTTTTATTGCACGCAGCGAAATAGTAATACAATAATAATACATAATATATAATTTATTGATTTGTACGATGGCCGTGAGACTACACTATCTTTATCCCGTTCTTTAAGCTTATGGGTTCAGACCCATCGTATGATAGGAATATTTTGAGATGATATGGGCAAGTAGAACGAATGAATGAAGAAAGACTAACGTAACAAATATTTACAGAGCAAATGTACTAGAAAAAGACCATTTAAACTATTGTTAAACCAAGTGAACGATTTAAAAAAAAAATAGTCAAAGAACACGAAGGAGTTGTATTTTTTTTAACCTGGCGTGTTTATTGCCATGTGGCAATCTCTTCCAACCAACCAGAAAGATGCGTTTTTATAGGACCTAAGTGTTAATCAGACTGGAATCCTATTTAAAAAAAATCTGGGTTCCAGCGGGGATCGAACCCGCAACCTCAGGATCGGCAGACAAGTGTCTTACCACCAGGTCACGGAGGTCTTATTTATAAGAGACGAAAAATGTGTGTTGCGATAGGAAAGCCTTGCGCTCTATTCTTTCTGTGTAACTCGACATGGAAACGGCGTGATGGTTTTTATGTACTCGTATTTCGTAGCTTTGTCAAAATACATTTACTTATTTCGATATTTAGCCGATTCTTCCACTTCTACCCGATCCAGTTTCAATATTTATTCTCAACAATACTCCACCTGCTTTCTGTTATCGCATAAGGATCATCTTCCTCCAGAGCTACCCTTGAGTTTATTTTTCTAAACTACCCTTAAGTAATTTGTAAAATGTGTTCCAGCATCTACAGCTGAGCCCTGAGAGCTGAATTATGTTTTGTTTAGTATAATATTTATAATAATATTAATATTATTTTAAGTGCTCTGTTTACCTTATTCCCTCTCGCTTCCCTTCTTTCAACTCGTCTATCACATGTAAACGTATTCCTCAGATAACATAAATCATTTATAGATTTGTTTTTTTTTAACTCAGAAATTTTCAATCAGCTCACATTTTTTTCCCACTTAAATGAGAATAAAAAAAATGATAATGTGTTTTGGCCGTTAACATGAAAATAAATATCCGCTGTAAACTATTTCTCTTTTTATTGTACATTAATGTAAACATAAAAAAAATATTTTGAGAAATATAAATTAACTTTCAAAATGATGAACAGCGAACCACAATATGTTGCACTAGTGTGTTGACTTGAAATTCGATCATATCTCAAACATACGACTCTCTCCTTTTCTCGATTATGATTCCCTGATCGAAAATTTTCGAATGGATAGTAGACATGTATTTCCAATCATATTTCTATGGTGACAAACATTTTTTTCTTATATTACTTTATGAGAAACTCATTATATCGTTCTTTTGCAAAAAGCTTGCATATAACGAGCTTCTATGCATGGCTTTCTGTCGTGACGTAGCACTACCGATTCAATAATTATTTTGTTGCGGTCAGTCGAAAAGCAATTACCGATACAACTCCCTAACATCGACTGGGGAATGACTTTGTGTGTATACCCCCATAGATATCACACTCGAAATTCATATTGACCACATTTAATTTGCTTTGCTTAATCATATGTCACAATTGAACTTTTATTTTATTTGATGGGCTTAATAACTTGCCTATAACAGTATATTAATTGAATGAGTTAAAATAATAATACTTTACGTTTTCTAAGTGAGTAACAAAAAAAAATTCAAGACTAGAATTTTTATTATTTTCCAAATATAATATCTTGTGTGTTTAAATATAATAAAAAATTGAAACACTGTTTAATTCACTTGAAAATGTGTATTTAACACAACTTTTCTGCCATACGTTTTTTTTATTTTTTATTTATTCTTTAATCTAGAAATGCGAGGGTGTGGAATGGCAGCCCCCTGATGCCCTTGCGGTCGGGCTCGCCCTACATTGGTGGAGTGTATCTCGGCCGGGGGAATGTTTGTGGGATGAGCCCGGACCTTTTAATGTCTTCTCTCTTGAATATATATTTTTTTGTCATCTATTTTTTTATATTATTGTTCTACGTGTTCAAGGGTGTGGGCTGAAAAACATCTGGTGTCCCCGTGGCTGGGTTCGCCCTATATTCGTGTACTATGTACGATAGCGCAATAAAAGCGGTATCAATGAATGTTTTTGGTAGATATAGGACAGAAAGCCTTTTTCAGAAGTGATTGCAAACGATGGAAAATTAAAATAAATACATTCAAAATATTTTTTTAATCTATTAACATTTGATTATTTGAAATTAATTTAACTCGTTCGCTGCTAAAGACGCCCCTGGGGCGTCAACACATTCTTTGTAGAGACGCTGATGACTTCCGTTGCGCGTCATTCGATTCTCTTTGTTTGTATGGTACCGAATATTTTAAGATTTTAATGTTTCCGTAAGATTTTAAGGTTTCGAAAATATGATTTTTTTCAGTACCTCTACACTATTCTATAAATACATATCGCAGTGAATGTGTTAACACGTTCAATGCTAACAACGCGCCTAGTGCGTTCTTCTTCGCAACTGTCGGGTGCTAACAACACGCCTGGCGCGTTTTCGTGTGCAAAGTTCGTGTTCGATGTTTCGTTTCAAATGGAGGAGATACTATTAGACAACACCAAATTATATCGCACGTAATTTAACTTTTTTTTTTCAGCCATACGTGAATTACCTTAATAATTTGATCGCATTGCATGTGTTAAGGCGTTTTTTAAATAAAAATTGTAAAAAAATAAACATTAAATATTTTCTTTATTTTATAGAAAGTAAACCATTTTTAATTTCAGTTAAATGATGCATACATTGTTTATAAATATGCATTAAAATATATTGAATGAAAAATGACGAAATAAATACGGCGATATTCTACGAGTACATAAAACAATGTTGGTTGTTAGCACTATTCTATACTCACGAAATATCACATTAAAAAAGTAACTTTAAATACCATATTTAAATCTGTGGACCTGAGTTCAACGAACCGAGTAAATAATTATTTGTGAACTCCTCGAAAATATCATTAATATCATCTCTACGATATGACAACCGCACTGTATAAATTTGATATCAGTATTCCAAATGATTTTTTAATGTCGGAGCCATTAAAAATATTCTCCGCTATTAAAATATGAAAAATCAAGTCACATGTAAGGCCAGGCTACCTTAACGATGAATAAAAAAGTTATATCGTTTAATTTATAAAAAAAATATAAAAAAAATTAAAAGGCGCGGATATTACAACTTTTAATTGCTTATATAATTAGCTTATTTTATATAATAAAATTTGGGAAATTTACTGTCACAATCAAAGTTGAAAAAAATTATTGTTAATATATATTTTTTTTCTATGTCAAAGCTAGAAAATATATTGAAGAACAGAAACTATCATCATCATGACGAAAATGTACTTATTGTAATTTATTTTTAACAAACACTGTTAATTCAAAAAAAAAAAAAAAAGTGGAATAAACAGTGTTTGTTAAAAATAAATTACAATGTCTTTAAACCTCCACAACGTTAATGCCTTAACTATAAACAAAATGTACTTAGTTAAGTCTCTCATCTTTGCAATATTTATATACGGCGCGGATCGGAGGATTCTTGAGAAATATATGCATTTGAAATGTGGTGCTGGAAAAGGATGTAGTGAATTCCATAGACGGTAAGGCGAACTAATGGCTCCATTCTCGAAGAACTGAGAATTACCAATCGATTGTCGAAAGACTTCTAGTTCTTTGGGCATATTGGAGACAGTTTGGAGATGCTAGTGTTCACTGGAAACGAAGAAGGACGACGCGCAATAGGAAGAGTCCCAATGCATCTGACTGGCCAAGTGAGAGACGCACTAGGACTATCTTTAAGAACTGGTCTTCGCACTGTGAAGTGCAGAGTCGTCAAGGGCTATCATTAGAGTCACGATGCTCAATCATGAGCTACATGACATGATCTTCTTCTTATTTTAGGCCTGTTGGCCTGTTATGGTCCTGCGTCATTGTTTCCCTCTTGTGACGTCGACTACCAGTTGTCTTTCTATTTTTTGGGAGGTCGTCTTGGAGGTCTGCTTGCTGGGGGATACTGCCCCTGGCCATTCTTACGGCTCTCTGGATACGTGTTCGTTCCAGAACCTTCTTTGTCGTCCCCATCTAACAATATCTTCATCTTATTTTAGGCCTGTTGGACTGTTATGGCCCTGCATCATTGTTTCTCTCTTGTGACGTCGACTGCCAGCTGTCTTTCCATATTTTGGGAGGTCGTCCTGGAGGTCTGCTTGCTCGGGGGATTCTGTCCCTGGACATTCTTACGGCTCTCTGGATACGTGTTCGTTCCAGAACCTTCTTCTCTGTCATCCCCATCTAACAATATCTTCAACTTCGCACATCCTTCGGATTTCTGTGTTTTGTACTTTATCACGAAGGGTTTTGCCAGCGATACTCTTGAGTACCTTCATTTCGCTGGTTCGAAGGAGATTTTTAGTTCTGACGGTGTCGGCTCTGGACTCTATGCTGTATGCCATTATGGGGCGGACACAGGTCTTGATAATTTCTTATTTATTTGACATCATGATGATTTCTTTACACGACATGATGATTTCTTTTTTATTTGATATTTTGGTTTATGTTTTTTATATAATTTAAATGTCAACCTATATTTCAAAATAAAATGTGTTATATGAAAATTAATTGTAAAAATAATTTTACTTTACAGTGTCTTATGAAAAGTATCAATAAAAGAAAAAAAAACGCAGTTATTCTAGTAGCTTGTAAAGATTTAATTTTGTAATGCACATAACATAAATTTGATGTTGACGAGAGAAGTTTTAAAGATTAAATGCTTAAAAAATTGTTTTCCAGTCTTGATGGTTGCAGTTTCAATTTCCGTCGGAAATCAGATATGTTTAATAAAAAGATTCCAGTCTAATTGTCACTTTACCTTTTGAAAACAAATCTGGTGTGTTGGGAGAGATTGCCACGGGGCCAGAAATCCGCAAGGTTGTATGTATAAAAAAAGGGTAAGCCGATACAAAAGTTACGTTCCCACATCCTTGTAAATTATAGTAATAATAATTATTGAAGGATAATTAATATAATCAAATTTAGAGAACAGGCTCCCCTCAGGGGAACTTTAAATTGGAACTTGGTCTAATTATGAATGGTAGATTAAAAACATTACAAAAGTGTTAGATATATAAGGATATATACCCATATATTTGTTAAGAAAATCGCAGAAAACTTACGAAGGGAAGACGATTTATAAAGAAATTATTGTAGATTTTCCGATATGTCATAGACACATTTGGCTTTAGTTAGAGTCTAGTGTATATATATATATATATATATATATATATATATATATATATATATATATATATATATATATATATATATATATATATATATATATATATATATATATATATATATATATATATATATATATATATATATATATATATATATAATATATATATATATATATATATATATATGTGTAGTGTTCCTATTCAGCCATTTTTATTAAAAGACACCCAAAAATCGTCGTCGTTAATTGTGTCCTAAAGCTGCACACGCCATCAATTTCTTTAATACTTTGAAACATAGAAAATGTAAACTAAATTTTATAATAAATACTAGCTTTTTTATTAATCATTAATTTTACCATCTGGGTTAGGTTATATGCGAAGTTTTAATTGAAATATTTATCAAGAAAACTAACATTCACTTAAAAATAAGGATTATAAATTCATTGAATATTACAATATTTTACTACTTATATTTTTAAAACGTGAATCCAGTTACTTAATTTATAAAAGTTCACATTAAATGACATTATGTTAACGTTGTACATTTTGAATAACCTCAATAATTAAATACGTGCATTATTTAATTTTTTGTTTGGTGCTGACATTTTAATGTGACGTCTGCATGTCTCAGTAGAAAGGGGCTACATTGTTATCATAAGGAATTCAGGCCGTTAATTACACTGTTTTACAAAATAACGCTTCATATAACGAATTCTAAAGAAAAAATTAATTATTTGTACGTATTCCGTTACTTGATGGTTAAAAATTGGCCTTCCTTTAAGTGACTTAGGATTTGGTTACCGATATGGATTTTAAAAACTATTAACAGTTTCGTAATTGCACATACTTTCGTTTTTTACGTATAAAGTATCGAAGATGACAAGATAGATGTGTCCTATGAGATAGACGGTTCAAATAAAAGGGTTAACATGATCTTCTTTAACCCTTACTTCCCTGTGATGTGTAACTAGTACACATTGCTTCTAAAAACTTTAATATCTCTATAAATATAATAAATGCTGGGTTCAGATTTTAGGTATTCCGCCGTAATACATTTACGCATTGAATGAAAAAATAATATTAATAATAATTAGCACTTATCTGCCACATCAGAGATATTTTGTGAAAATCGGGAATAAATTCACCAATACAATCAAACGTGTGGCAGTGTGTGACGTAGGTATATTCATTCTAAAAACCGCTATGGGTGAGGAAGCGACGTTATTCATGTCTCACTCTAACTCTACTTCGGTTTATGGGAATGCAACAAATAGAAGATCAGTTTGCAGTTGTGTTTCTTCCTTCGAGGTATTACATACACAGTGTTAGACCGTCTCAGGTCTCAGTCGCTCTAGCGCATTCATCTGAAGTGGTATTTTTGACAGTTTTTGTGAAAGTCAGCCGATGTTTTTTTTACATGTTTTCAGCAATTAAATATCAATTATTATCACTTTTGACTTCAAATATAATTAATCTAAGCGATTGGCTATGTATATTGGTATTTTTCCGATTTTAAATCGCTCATTTTTACATGTATGTTGAATACACATCACCGAAACGGGCGGATTTTTTTAGCACAGGAAGGCAAAGGTTAAGCGCTACATTCAACATGGCCCAGGACCGGGAGGGATGGAGACAGGTGGTGCGTTGAGTTCGAGACATACCAGAGAACCACAATGATCAGTATTGAGCACACAACGAACAAGTTTTATTGCAGATAAAGAAACATTAAAAAAAATTATAATGTAATTAAATCGAATTATTAAAATGTATTTTGTATTCTCAATTTCGTCTACCAAACTTCAAGTTTATAGCGTAAAACAATTTACTTTTATATGCATCAATATGGAAATGCATCCCTTAAGTTATTTCTTTATCACGTAATGCGTATTGTGTTTTTTGACACATTTTAAAATAAATTATATCTAGATACATTGATAAAAAATTAAAATATGGTATATAGCAATTGTTATCACAAAAATTGGGAAACCTATATTTAAAGTAGTTAACTGATTAAACCAAAATTAATTATAGCAGTTGCTTCCTTTCTACTACTTTTTAAAACTCCATATCTTCTTCTTCTTCCTAGTGTAATGTCAGGTCCCCCCAACGCTGAATATCACCTGAGACTAAACATCTTTGTCCCTGGCAGCCCGAAAAAGATCCCCAACGCTCCTTAAACCAGTCTAATCACATATATTGCGGTGCCAGGAAATTTTGCCAGTTGAATCAGTTTCTATTGAAACGTGTGAACAAAAAATTATTCAAGTCGTGTTCAACTTTTGTTGATCAAACTTAAATCGTTCAACTAAACTTGAACCGTGAGAATGGGCCTTTAATGGAATGTGACCATTGTTTCTTCCGAATCCATGTCTAAAAGGTATGCCTTCGAAGAAGAATAGAACTTTGAGATCAATTTTATCTTCAACCAATAAAAATATTCTTCCGACTCAATCCAATAGAACGGGATATTTCGACAGGGCGTTGTTGATCCTGTGACATGGAATTGTCTGCGTCTTAGTATTAGAGATATGGGTGGTGTATGCAACTTAACCCTTCCCTTACGGTGATAAAAATAATACGTTTGCTCCGGTGTTGGGTAGTGAGTACGCAATAAAAAATTTGCGATTTTAAATCGGAAAAATAAGAACATTCATAGATAATGATGATTCTTAATTAATTATAAGTGAAGGTAAAAATTATAATAATTGAGATTTATTTGCTGAAAACATTAAAAAACCATCTGGCAACGCTCACGGAACGAGCGTACATCTAACCTATTTGCAAGCTTAGAAGCTACTAGTTGCGCGGAACGTCAGTCGCATACCCCGGCGCTTACGCTTTACTTGCGACGTTGAGACAATTCAGCTCCTCGCAATTCAGTCTAGTATGCAAGAGTGAGATGCGAATATAGTGTCACGCTTCCCGCATACTATTCACCTATCGTCAAGACGAGGCACTCGCAGCGTTTAAATGCGAATTTGTTTTCGATCTTTACAAAACACCTCGATGTAGTCGATAAATTCTGATTATTAATATTATTTTTTAAATCAATGCGTAAATATATTATATTATGGAGGTATACCTAAAATCTTAACCTTGTATTTATTATATTTATAGAGATATTGATGGTTATTAGAAGCAACGTGTAGAAGATACCCAACACAGGGAAGGAAAGGTTAAGAAGCACGTGAAGTCAACCTTTTTAGGAGGATTTATTAAAATATATGATGTATGAATATGACACATATATACTACTCCCAAAGCTAAATATACAACTATCATATCGTCGTTGTTCTGCGAAAAGCATTTAAGTCCATTTTTGCTTAACACTTGCCTTACTGTGCTTAACAATTACGCCAGCCACTGTGCTGGACGCTCAACATCCAGTGAAAAATGTATGGTTTAAATTAAAATTATGCAAAATCTGCTTGGTTATTTTTTAAAATTAGTTATAAAATTATTTTATTATGTAAGTCCTGGTCACTCACTATCCATCATAGGGTGGCAAGTGTTAAAATGACTTTTTGATGCAATTTTACTTAAAATAAAAAATATGTACACATTGAAAAAAAATGTATGCCCAAAAGTTATATGGTTTCGCTATTATGAAAATTTTCACCAAGAAAGTATTAAGTCCAAAACAGGTGTCCGTATTTTTAATTTTCAGGTAATAGGTTTTGTGACTTTGCGTGATCGTGTAAGGAACACCACAATCTGAGAGGTCTGTGAGGTCCAAGATGTGGTCAGATGGGGACGACAGCGTCGACGATACTGGTACCAACATGTACAGATAATGAATTCCACAAGAATTCCATACATAGCTCTGCATGTGGTGCCGGATGGACGGCGTCCACCAGGGAGACCCCCGAAACGATGGAGAGATAGCTGGAGCTCAGCATCACAGGAGGACAATCCTGCAGTAACAGACTCTTGAGAGTCGACAGAAAGTTTAAGAAAAAGAAGAAGGTTATTAAGTTACTCATTTTTTTGTAGAAATTCTTATAAATAAATAAACTGTCTGTTTAAATAACATCTGTTTGTATTTTATTTTATTAAAAACCTGATTTTACATCGCCTTCCGAAACTTAAATTGCATTTATCTCAAAATACAATATTTGGACTTAAATGCTTTTCGCAGAACAACGACGATATATCATACTTTATCTATTGACGCAGCCACTACCTTCCTAACCTTACACTCAACTTATATATATATATTTATTCTGTAACATTTTAAATCCGTCAATAATAGTAAGTTTGAATCCCGAGTTCGCCCTCCCTTGAGGAGAGACTGCCTTCTAAACTGCGCTATATAAATTGTCATTTTACTTTATTATAATATTACATAATTTTCAGTCCACATTGATATTTATAATTTAAGAACTTACATTTTGTTTACTTATAACCTTATTTTATTTTATTGGTAGCTCTGTTCAATTTTTCGTTCTGACCGGAATAAACATATATTGGTATTCTCTTGACTGTATTATTTCTCCTTCACGCGCCACCCCAACACCTGTTCGGCCGACTAAAAAGTAGCTCGCGGCTTACGCCTGTCTTTATACCTGTGACCGCAAAGGGTTGTCCGTTGAGAAAGAAATATGGAGGGTGCCAGTGTTCCACCTTCCATTTTTGATCTCCCCCTTCTGTGGCACGTCCCAGGTAATTGGGGCTGATATCTGCAATACAGAATCAAACCTAAATACTACATCAAAACCTGGCTTTACGAAACAGATGTGTTTGTAATTTTTGATGAAAATCTACCATAAATCTACACACTTTGTGTAATTTTTTTTATATAAATACAAATAAATATGCGTGGTGCGATAGTAAATGGAAAACAAATCATATTAATTACGAAAAACTGCTATATTTTCACATTTTCAATAATAAATACTGGAGAAAATTTACCTCTTACTCAAAAAAAAAAAAAAACGAAAATTTAGGAATAATCAAAACAAAAATGTGATATTTTAAATAATTTAAGAATTGTTTGCACCATTTTTTTTCTGGGTTACAATCCTAAGATTGGTCTGCACCAAGCACTCGATCCCTCCACTCATCTCTGTCATCCGCCAGTCTCTTCATCTCCTGGTAGCTGAGCTGCCACAGCGCACATCCCGGATCACCCGGTCCATGTAGCTATATCTAGGTTACAATCCTAGGATTGGTCTGCACCAAGCACTCGATCCCTCCACTCATCTCTGTCATCCGCCAGTATCTTCATCTCCTGGTAGCTGCCACAGCGCACATCCCGGATCACCCGGTCCATGTAGCTATATCTAGGGCGGCCTCTATGGTTATTGCCCTCAATAATTCCCTCGACGATGGTAAGGAGCAGGCCTGGGTGCCTGATGTTATGGCCTATCCAACTGGATCGTTGTTGGGCAATTATATTTAAGAGTTGCCTTGTTTCTCCAACCCCGTTGAATACCTCGTCGTTTCGGATGTGATCCGACCAATGGACCCTGGCCATGCGCCTGTAGCGCCACATCTCTAAGGCAGCCAGACGCCCGGACTCGCTCTGGCTGATGGTTCACGTTTCGCAACCATACAGCATCTATATCTAGGGCGGCCTCTATGGTTACGAGTATTGCCTTCAATCATTCCCTCGACGATGGTAAGGAGCAGACCTGGGTGCCTGATGTTATGACATATTTAACTGACCAATTAAAGAACTTAATATAATCAGTCAGTTTTTTTTTAATTCAGAGAAGTTATTTTGTATGATAATCGGTGTTCAGCTTATTAACTGAAGCAGGTTGATAAGTTCTGTTATCTGGGCAGCATGTTACGTGTAATGAAAGGGACATTGAAAGAAGAGTAGCGACAGGGAACAAGGGAAACGGAAAACTTAATGTTATGTGTATACGTAATGTTTGAAAGGAAGATAAAATGAAGACATCAGAAATGATTGCATGGATAAGTGGATGTTTTAATTAAGACGAAGAAAGGAGCTTTAAAATAGTTTGGTCATGTGTAGAAATTGAATGATGAAATAGTGACTCAGCGAGTATACAAATCAGAAGTGTAAGATGTGCGTGGTTGAGAAAAACGAAGCTGGACCAAATGTATCAAATTTTTAAAGAAATTCAAGTGAGAAGTATAAATAATAGAAGTTTTTGCATGGCGAAATGTATGAATGTGCAAGAGGGGAAAGTTGTGTGTCTAGATAGAAAAGTTTGGAGATCTGTTTATCCTGCTTACCCCGTAAGGGACACGACGTGATGGTATGTTTGAATGTATTGTATAACCGGGGTTTATTTTCCACGTTCACGTTTTAACATATCTTCTCTTTAATAAAGTACTACCGCCAGTTAATAATATACACATTTACATTTTGTAAAACCGTTAAAATTTTCTACGAAACGATTTTTTGTCTTGCCGAAAAGTTAATTCACATATAATTTTTATTGATTCAATTTATGCCTAATTGCGTTGATAGAGTAGCCCTTAATAGAGGTTCAGGTGTGTTTCATGAACCGGTCGTATGCTAAGGGAAGAAACAAATTGACTTCTTTGGATTGTGTGACCTTACAATTTTATTATTTTGAAAATGATCAATTTCCGCTCAAGTATAGAAATTATAATTGAAAAATTACCACTGACGTACTTAATACCACTGACGTATTTATGTTGACGTACTTAATTTTTTTTACAATATAATAAAAGTTATTATTTACATTTTGAATATTGGTACATCAAGTAACATTAATAAATTTTCTTTTATATGGATTGTTAAAATAATATTAAAAAAAATTTATCTTTCGTTTTATAATAAAAGTAATAAATATTATAATAACATGTCAATTCAGGTTCCCGTCTTATTGACTAAGAATAAATTATATTATTTCTACGTATTTTCAAATTAGAATTTCCAATACCCAAAAACTGGACATAAATACGGAGTCGAAAGTTTACTCACGATTGGACGACGGTTTTTTTTATGTTATATTTATACAATTTTCTGTATTTACTTTTGTGTCTTTTTTTCACCTTGTTTCGTTGTACAACTTGATGGGCTTATTACCAGTTATCAATCTCTTCCAACCAACCAGAAATATGTTTTAGAGGTCTGAAGGGAAAACCATATATACTCGTATCATATGTAGAACTCGTAGCTACCGGGTTGGATGACAGGCATCTTACCTACTAAGCCACGGAGGAAATTTTTTAAACCATCTTATTTTTTTATTTTGTTTTTGGAGTCTTGAATATTATACCCGATTTTAATAAAATATATTGAACTTGGAAATATTTATAATGTTAAAAATTAAATGACATTTTTATATCGCGGCGTTTAAATATGAATATCACACTCTCCTCAAGTGAGCTCTAACTCGAGATTCGAACCTACTATTATTGACAGATTACGAATATTATAAGATAAATACACACAAGTTGAACGTAAGGAAAGAAAGGTTGTGACTGCGGTTATAAGATAAGGTAATTCCCCGCATTTGGTATACATATGTTAAGAAAAACATATTTGATGAGAAAATCACAGAAAACTTATCAATGCAAACAAAACAAAACACAAAATAAACTATACTTAGAGTAACACACATTCGGTTATAAGATAAGGTAATTCCCCGCATATAGTAGACATATGTTAAGAAAAACATATTTGATGAGAAAATCACAGAAAACTTCTCAATGCAAACAAAACAAAACACAAAATAAACTATACTTAGAGTAACACATTCGGTTATAAGATAAGGTAGTTCCCCGCATATGGTATACATATGTTAAGAAATACATATTTGATGAGAAAATCACAGAAAACTTATCAATGCAAACAAAACAAAACACAAAATAAACTATACTTAGAGTAACACATTCGGTTATAAGATTAGGTAATTCCCCGCATATGGTATACATATGTTAAGAAAAACATATTTGATGAAAAAATCACAGAAAACTTATCAATGCAAACAAAACAAAACACAAAATAAACTATACTTAGAGTAACACACATTCGGTTATAAGATAAGGTAATTCCCCGCATATAGTAGACATATGTTAAGAAAAACATATTTGATGAGAAAATCACAGAAAACTTCTCAATGCAAACAAAACAAAACACAAAATAAACTATACTTAGAGTAACACATTCGGTTATAAGATAAGGTAATTCGCCGCATATGGTATACATATGTTAAGAAAAACATATTTGATGAGAAAATCACAGAAAACTTCTCAATGCAAACAAAACAAAACACAAAATAAACTATACTTAGAGTAACACATTCGGCTTTAAGTGTAGTATGGTGAATTGTACCGGCACAAATGAATGGTTAACCATTCTTCTTCTTCAGTCCTGGAAATTGGTTAGCAGCAAAGCCCAAATCTTTGCTGTTTCTTGGGATGCCATTGGGTCTTTAATGTGGTAGTTTCCTGCTGCTTTCCATATCCTACGCCGTTGACCCTCGCGTATAACAGACCACGAAGGTTCCTCCGCCTTCGGAGAGTATTTAACTTCTCCAATCCTGACCAACATTGCCTAGCGTGCATAGTTGAGCGTCAACTTATTCCGGCCAACATTCGGTCCCTGTCTATATTGGCCGACATTTTTGTTGTCGTTGCTCGCTCTCCATCGCTAGAAGGAATCGATCAGGAGTTTCCTTTCATCGAACCTTAGACCCTATGGCATTTCTCAGAGTACTCCAGTACCTTTAGAGGGCAAAAAGGAAAAAAAACTATTACAACTTGGAAATTAATAGAAAATTCGATAAGTATTTGTTTAGAAATAAAATAATTCAGTTAGATAAATAATTATAACGCCCCTGTTTGGAAAATTCAGACACAAACGTTTTTGGCAGTTGGTCGCGGTATGCACTGATTCTCTGAGCTGGGTGTAATTGAAATTCAAGTCATTAACATGGTCGAACTGTAGTAATCCAATTCCCTGCTGAGACGGACACTCCTGTCGATCAGGCGAGTCACCAGGACGCGCCGCTCGCCGCCCGCTCCGCTCACATGAACATAACTCAATATAGTCTATCGTTCCGCTGACAGGCGTGTTGTGTCAGCTTCATACATAAATATATGTATTCAAACATATTAAGGTACCAAAATTCACTTATACAACTATTGTCCTTCCACCGAGAGTGCCTTTAGCTAGTCAAAGGGGAAATACGATGTTCAAAATCCCTATATGTAAATCACCAAAAAGCCATCAATATCGAGATACATATCCAGGGATAGTTTTATAAAAACAAAACCAAACAAATATATCAGAGCTGACTGTGATAATTTCTATATAGAAAATACAGAAAGATCCTTTGAAAACAGATTTCGTGAACACAAATCCCCCTTAACAAATCCTCTAATTTATTCTGAAATGGCTAATCATTGTCACCGTGAAAACCATACTTTTTCTATCAATGATGCCAAATTCTTACATAGCAGTAGTAACAGAAATAAATTGAATAGATTAGAGGCCCTAGAAATATCTAAGTCAGTACACCGAGGTGAACATCTGGTAAACACATATATCCCAAAAATATCTCCGCTGCTGGCCGAGATCGTCCCATGCCTTCCTCAGCCCTCAAACCCCAACCGCTGAAGCGTGTATATCGGTACCAATTCGAACAGAATTCAGTCTTGTTTGTGCTCCCCTGAAAATGAGGTGTGCACCTTGAAACCGGTAGGGCTATACCGTTACAAAAAGTGGAATAAACAGTGTTTGATAAAACAAATCACAATGTCTTTAAACCTCCACAACATTAATGCCTTAAATATAAACAATATATAAAATATAAGGTTAATACGTAGAGGTGGGAGGTTTCTTGAACGAAAGTGCCAATGAATGTGACTGCCGATACATGCTAGTTTCTTTGAATACTCGAACTTATTCAATACAAAATGTATTCATCTTAATATCAACAACTTCCTAGATAAGTATAATTTATCTAGATATGTGGATTGCATTTTCATTTGATCATCCCCTTATATGTTCCATCAGGATTAATGGGAAAGCATAAGATGTCTTTATCCACGTCGGTTCACAGCCTGGTACTGCACGTTCATTGTAACTAAAACAGTTCCGAGGCAATCTGTGGAACACTTAATCTCAAAGTTCAGAAGAAAACCTTACGGGTGGTTCACTCCGGATACAAACAAAATAAGATACATTAATATAACAGACTAAAAAATAAATTTATTACGTATATGGTATTGCGATCGTCTAATAAAACAAGATTTTCTCAAAGCGGAGTGAAGTATACTTTATATTGAGTATATTATTTTCCCAATTTATTTTTTCCTGTAAAGCTTTGCATTTTTTGATGTGTATTTCAAATTTAAATTGCATTTTTAAAATGTTAATAAACGTTTTGCATTATACATATTTGAACAGTGTGTTTTCCCTTCAATCTGTTTATATTTGCATGGTAAATAGTCGAGAAAACTTGAATATATTCTAAAGTGAGAGTTTGTATTCGCGTTCTGTTTGATAATAGTTTACTGAACCCTAAAATAATATTTATTTATGTACTTTCATAGAATATAAAAAAAATTGGACTGTTATAAGAATTAAATATTTTTTTCCAAATACACGGTCAAGTTTATGATAATCACAATATAATACTGAAAACCAAAACGGATGCGAATCATGGATTTCCTACAAACGACATATTAAGTCACTCGAAAAATGTTAACAGAAGAACTTCATGCAAATTGAAGATTCGACTGTATGACTTTAAACACTCTTTAATTGTATATATATATATATATATATATATATATATATATATATATATATATATATATATATATATATATATATATATATATATATATATATATATATATATATATATATATATATATATATATATATATATATATATATATATATATATATATATATATATATATATATATATATATATATATATATATATATATATATATATATATATATATATATATATATATATATATATATATATATATATATATATATATATATATATATATATATATATATATATATATCTGATTCTCAAAGTCTGAAAATCATTTTGATCGCCCCCCTGCAGCCTCTCATGTCTTTTGATGCCTCCATGTTGACCTCAATGCTATCAGGTCATAATACCATCCGAAAAAAAACAAATATTTGACAGTTACACCCTCTTATGTTTTATTGAATCAACGAATACAATTATATGATTTATAAACTATTTTATAGCAATGATATGGCTGTGATCTCATAAGATGTGGTTTACACATGAATCACTTCGCAATAATGTGTTGGTATTTATTTATCACATTTTATGGTAAAGGGGTGCCGAATTCAATAAAGGTAAATGGAGGAAAACAGTTAAGACAGTCGATCGGAGCGTGGTAGTTATTGCGACAGGAGTTTGAGTACTTGGGCTTGCAAAAAGAAGGACTTGTGGAAGACGTTTGTGTGAGCTCTTTAGTGTGGTGTTTTTTGGTTGTTTTATATTTTTATATACCATATATGTATTTTTTTTGTTTGTTTTATGTTTGTGTGCGGTATATTGTGGGATGAATGTTTTGGTCTGTCTGGAGTGATTAAGTGTGAGGAACTTGATTTCACGTGATGTATACATATGTAATTGAGTATCACTTGTTTGTCAGGTTGATGAGAATGTGCGACGGGGTTTTATATAATCCAAAATCGGATGTTTTGAGAAAAGCAAACAGCTGTAGCGTCGTGATTCTGGTGTCGAAAAGATAAAATCAAAACACTATGTTCCAATAAATGAAGAAGTCTTTAGACTCGGCACTCCACAAGGTAAAGAATAATCTATGACCATGACCAATCCTCGCCTCTGTTTGTTTGGATACGTGACTCATGTCTGAATACAGATTTCCAAGAAATATTCTGTTTGACTAGCTAACGGAAGGCAGAAGAAAGCACAATTGGCAGCGCAAGATATATAAGGACGTACTTCATGAGACGCTCAAAAATATTAATGTTCTGCAAAATTGGAAGCAAATAACAGTAGATAGAACCAATTGGCGTAGAACTGTTGCTAATTATAAGGGAACTAATAGAAAAAGAAGATGCAGATAAGCTACAAGTTCTTTGTCCTATATGAAACACGATATAACTCTTTGTCCTATATGAAACATCTTTGTCCTATATGAAACAGGATTACAAATTGGCTTATAACATATAGTCATCTCCGATGACACTAACGTCAAGCTTTATTTGGATCCTCCCAATTTGATTATGCCTTTTATTATACTCATCATGGACAATGATGATTGTAGATGTATTATTACTAAAACGTGCGATAGCAAATATCAAGTTATGTGTTAACTCAAGGGGTTGAAGCTCAAAAGCTCAATAAATGGCACTGAAATCAATGTTGTCTCCCGGCCACGCTTTTCAACTCATCCCAATCACCAATTTGAAATTCAATTTCTATACTCTTGCTTTCATAAGTTTTATACGTACATCTCATCACGCCATCTCCCTATCGGGGTAAACAGAGAGGAAAGTGTATCAAACTGTTTTATCACGACACACATCTTTCGCCACTTCTACATCCACATACTTTGTCATACATATTCTACGACTTTTTACATTTCCTTTCAAAATATCATACCTTTTCATCCAACTATTCTTCTTTGGTCTTCCTCTACCCGGTCTTCCACTCACATTTGAACTATATATTTGTTTTGTTAGTCTTTTTTCTTTTACGCGTACCGAAACATATCTTAGTGCTCTCCATTATCTTACTCAGCACATCAACCTTACGTCATACATTGACCCTCTTCTTCTTCTTTCTGGCACTGTCCCAACTCATTGCCTAGGTAGGTTGTTGGAGTCGGCTCGTCTCGTTCTCAGGCTATATGTTTTTCGGTTCTGGGTGTCGCTTTCATCTAGGCCGTTTCTCTGCTGGATTTTGGAGCATTGAGTTATCCAGGAGTGCTTTGGTCTTCCTCTGGATGGCTGTCGAGGAAGATCCACAGACATTGCCTGATTTACCGTATAGTATGGTGGTATCCGTCTTATGTGCCCGTACCATCTCAGCTGTCGCTCTTCCAGCTTACTGTTTATGTCAGTGACTCCCAGGCTACTACGAATGCGTGAGCTCCTAACTCTATATTTTAGCGATACTCCTGCCGACCACCTGAGCATTCGCCTTTCTGCTGTTTCAAGTTGTCTAGAGTAGGAGCTGTACATAGTCCAGCATTCTGAGCCATACATAATTGCGGGTCTAACGATAGTCAGGTATACCTTTCCTTTTTGTTTTATAGGCATTTTTGGGTCACACAAGACTCCTGTTACCGATCTGAATTTCTTCCCTCCACGTATTATTTTAAGTTCACACACTTAATCATCTCTATAGTCTTGTTCCACGTTCACGTATCACTCCCATATATCAGAGTTGCTATTAAAATACTGTTTGTTAATTTAATACTGTTGATATGAAAAATATGAAACAGATTTTGAACGATTATTGTCAATTGTGGAATTAATTACGATGGTGATGGCCCCCTTTTTGTACATCCACTCTCCCCACCCGACCGATAGGTCAACTGACGCGTTGCTTGTGACCATCATTTCATTAATCAGCTAATTACCGCTGTTTCAATTCTACACAGCACCCCTTTCTCCCCAATACTAGTAGTCTAGTTCGAATTGCACTTCTACCCAGATGATGGTGGGCTGGTTGCGAGTGTCGGGTTTTGGGACAGTGATGCAAAATTTCTCCCCCCTGCCCCGGTCTGTTAGGACGCCAGAGTAACCGCATGCTAATCCAACTAATCATTCCATTTTGACATTTATCTTCTCCCAAACCGTTCCATCCCAGATACGACTATTGATTAGTCTTTGCTAACGATATTAAGAGCCAATTCTACGGAACTGCAACTTTGATGCATTCATGCAAATTAAATAGTTTTCAAATTCAAACCACAACCGAAAAAATTGGAAAGCCATAATTCATAATAATAAAAGGAGAATTTGTATAATGCCGTAAAGAGAGCAAACAATCCTTAAATGTGCTTTAACTCTCTGGACTCAAACTCACTATTATTGAGTAGTAAAACAAATTCTACATTTATGAAAATATATATTCATAAATATAGAATTTGTTTATACGAGTATATGTCATTTATACAGCGTCCCCTTTTAAACCTATTCAAAAATTGTTAGCTAGGTATTTAAAATTCGTGCAGTTATCACGGACCCACCGAGATTCAAATTTCGAATTACTTTCGGAGAGAATCTAAGTATTCGTCTCTCGCTCTCTTGTATTCAAAATTCAATTCTCGTATTATTTCTTCGACGACAACCATCGTACGGGTTTTGGCCTATTTATATTATGATTAAAACATTTATAAAACCATTCTGTCGTGAAGCTCTTGATTGCGCATCATAACTACCATGATAGCCTCCGACAACTCCTCTTGATATTTCCCTTTACGTTAAGGATAGTCCAGTTGCGTCTCTCATTTGGTCAGTCCAACGCATAGGGATTTGTTCCTCTTATACGTCGTCCTTCTATGTCTCTTGTTACCACAAACCTAATTATAAAATAAATATATATATAAGTTATGTAAGGACAGAAAGGTAGTGGCGGTACCTTTTAGATTAAGTACTTCACTGCATTTTAATATGATCAGAAAAATATAATCGACAAGGCCGAGGCCACACCAAGGTGCTTTGCACCAATTCATTTGACATTTGGGAGCGGTTGAGTCAACGAACGATGCCACTCTCAAAACTAACCAGAAAGTTACTCATCTCAAGAGAATTGAAGTTTAAATTTTCGAACATCTCAAATTCGAACTTGTTGGTGCAGAATGTTAATTTATCTAGAAGTAATATACTCTTGGAGAGTTTCCACTTCTCTACAAAGAATTGCGGAATAAAACTTTCTCTATCTTGTAAAATCACTTGGTGACACAATAAAATTAACCAACACCTCTGTTCGCTAGGACATTCACTAGGTGATAAATAGTTACGTAGCGTGGCGCGAAGTGTGTAGTGTGGCCATTGCGATAGTATAGGGTGCATTGGTTTTCTAGGATATGTCTAGCTCTAAGCACCAAGCGACCTACATGTGTGGCCGAAGCCTAAGGGTTGCTCAACGAAATAGCGCGTACCTAGCCTAGATTGAAGTGACGTTGATAAGGAGAAACCATGTGACCTGAAATTTTGTGTTCTTTCATTTATACGCGTCACCCCCCTTGTACAGTTTAAATATTAAAACAATAATAATTTATGGTACATTCACGTATACACCACCATACAATTTTCCTGTCGGGGTAAATAAAGAAGGCGTTTAAATTAAATATCACCACAATTTTACCTCAATACAATCTGTATGGTTTCATGAATCTTCACCTTTTTATTTCGAAAATTTTATTTATTTACCGCAGGTAGAGAGTCAAATACGATTGTAAAAGTGCAGTGCACTGAAATATTAGACGCAGCACTCGCAACCAGACCGGGGGTGTTTGTTTAACGTTTAATATTACCGCGAGCAGAAAAATAAGCGGTGAACCCGTTAAGAGTGTTGACTACTTTTGTTAATCTCATTTGAATTTTCATCAAGTATGTGGGGAGAAAATAAGAATATTCACATAGTAATCAAATATATTGATATTATTCTGAAATACAATTAGAATCGTAAAAAAACTATACCTAAGTGACTGGAAACAATTTTTATTTATTCAATACCTATAACATTATTTAAAAAAGCATTCCTTATAGTCAAGAAAAAATCTAATCGCCGTTATTAAATACTACTTCTTAATGATTGTAAACAGTAAAAAATATTAGTAAATAATTACACAAACCATCCGTCATTTTTATTCAGCAAAAAAATCAATGAGTGCCGTAAAAAGACTATTTCTTAATGACTAAATAGTCGAAAAATATTTATAAATACTGAAGTTGTTAATGAAACAGGCATTTTTATCTAAAATGATAATAGTTTGCGTCGAAAAAATATTAATTTCAAGTTACTGCGAACCATCTTTAAATGTAATAAGGAATGACTTTATACAATTGTAATATTACCCAGAAAAAATATCCCATGAGCATCGTAAAAATACTATTTCTAAGTATCTGTAAACACTAAGAAAACTATTTGTAAATAATGACTTTAATGACCAAAAAATCTTTAAGTATAAAGTTTACTGATTCGACACTAATATTTTACAAAAAAAAAGTTCAGTAAACGTTGTAAAAAGACTAATTGTTGAAGACAGTAAACAGTGAAAAAATATTATAAATAATGACATTAATCAATATGTATAAATGTAATAAAGTATATTATTTATAGTTAAGGCATTAACATTGTGGAGGTTTAAAGACATTGTAATTTGTTTTAGCGAACACTGTTTATTCCACTTTTTGTAACGGTATAACCCTACCGGTTTCAAGGCTTTCACCTCATTTTCAGGGAGCACAAACAAGACTGAATTATATTCGAACTGTTACCGAGATTCACGATTCTAACGGTAAACATTCGTGTTGGGGACTGAAGGTTGAGGGAGAGATGGGACAACCTCGGCGAGCAGCGGAGAGATTCTTGAGATATATTTGTTTGCCAGATGTTCACCTTGATGCACTGACTTAGAAATTTCTAGGGCCTCTAATCTGTCCAATGTATTTCCATTACTACTGATATGTAAGAATATGGCATCATCAATAGAAAATGTATGGTTTTCACGGTGACAATGATTAGCCATTTCAGAATATATTAGAGGATTGTTTAAGGCGGATTTGTGTTCACGTGAACACAAATCCGCCTCTATCAATCTTTGAATGTTACATGTACTAGTTCGATATTAATTCGAAACATTTTTTTACAACCATCGAGATTCATTCGCTGTATTTCAGAATGAGCCGCAAACATTTTTTCACTGTACCGCTAAACATAAAATTAATCATAAGAGTATGACTTAAAAGCAAGGTCATTATTTACTATGCGATAACAGATTAAATATCAGTAATAAAAAAAATACGTATAATAAAATAAAAGTTATGTTACTTAACGCTTTATGATATTTTATTATATTTTAATGTAACACTTGAGTTTATATTATTAATGATATATCTTATCAAACAATAATGAAAAAAATAATAATCATTTTACACACTCAAAATATTTAACTGAAGGTGAAAAATATAAGACTTGCTCCGTCCTTGGCATGCTTTAAGAAGCGACTGAAAAAACTCTTAATTTCTAGTCAGTAAAATAGATGTTTCATTCCTGATTTTTTCTTTTCCTTTCCTCTCCACCATCCCATCCTTTCCTTTTGATTGATGATATCTCACTTTATTTGAAAAAGAATGTTCGGGTGATTGTCCGTCTTTGTGGGGTTCGTGGGCATGTTCTCACGTATATGTTTATGGATTTCGTGGGGATGGATAGTCATTTGAATGATTTATGCGACCACGTAACTTGCTTGTATTTGCAATAAAAGTGTTAAATAAATAAATAAAGAATAAATAAAAATTAATTAGATCATTTATCTTCACTGTTAGTCGTTGTTTATAATTAAAAGAAACGATATAAATGCGATGATTTCCAAAATTATATAAGATAGAATAAAAATTTAATTTTGCCATCAACCTTTTCCTGATGTTAATGACTTAGTTGCAAAACATCTTGAAGTTCTTCAAGAACTACAACGTCAAAAAGTGTATTACTCAAATCAAAAATCAACTTCAAAAAAGTGTATTACTCAAATAAAAAATCAACGTCAAAAAAGTGTATTAATTAATTAAATGTTTGTATTTTAAGTGTTTAATTTACGTAATTTGGTCTGATTTCACATATGTACGTGTATAATGATTAGTAAAAATTAACTCATTTTATATTTGACGATTTTTGACAAAATATTTTTCCTTAAAATGACGAAATATTGTAAATCGATTAAGCACTTAGGTCTCGGCCACACAGGTAGGAGGAGCCTCGCTTGATGCTTAGAGCTACGCTGCGAGTTAGGCGACATATCTTAGCGAACTAACGCACCGCATACTATCGCAATGGTCACACTGCATGCTTAGCGCCACACTACATGACGATTAGTCACCGAGTGAATCTCGTAGCGAACAGGCATATTGGTTAATTTTATTGTGTCACCGTGATTTTACAAGATGGCGGATGTTTTAATAACAGCTGTGTATAAAAGGGATCCGTTGTGGAACATATTGAGCAAATTATACAAAAATATACCTGTAATAAATGTAATGAAGCTGCACATGAAGTAAATAAATATGGTAAGTTATAATGAAATTGGTTAGTTTTGAGAGTGACATTGTGTGTTGACTCAACCGCTCCGAACTGTCAAGTGATTTTGTGCATAGTACTTTGGTGTGGCCAATGATGAAGTCACCTAGTATATGAGTCACGTAAAACCTAGCTTAGCATCTAACGAAGCACTTTGGTGTGGCCTCGGGCTTAGTTAGAAAAAATTAAATATGTTAGCAAACTGTTTGTTTAGAAACAGTCAAAAAGAAAACATAAGCAATAAATTATGCTTAAAAAAAGTAATAAGGTACTAGAGATGTTATTTAAACATTTAACAAGTGTTATTTTTCTATTTTAAGTTGTTTACAATATTTGTATTAATATCATAAATTGGAATATGAGGTTTTTGTGCGTATTTACTAATTAATATATTTCTAGAAACTGTATTACTGACAAATTTTTGATATGCGGAAAAAAACCTGATTCGTTTTAATTTTAAATTTAATTAATCTTTTTTTTTTTACAGGTAAGTGACATTCTTGTATCATGCTGACAATATAGAAAATTCATTTGAACTTAACGAAGAAATCTACTCAAAGGAAAGAACAACTCGTATAATTTTCAACAACGTAAGTACAAATCGTTTATAATATATATTTCATAGATTTATACGTATTATTTTTCATAGTTTGATAGATATAGACCGAGGAAAACTTGGCTAGGTCAAATAATGCACTTGATTTTTAAAGAAGGTAATGTGAGAAGTATGGATAATAACATAGAATATTGTATATGACTTCTCCCTGGCTCCATCCCAACTCATTGTCTGTGAAGACTGTTGGGGTCAGCTCTCCTCGTCCTCAGGTTGTATGCCCTTCTGTCCCGGACTACGTCCCCTAGGCCGTGCCTCTGCATCAGGTTATCTTTTTGCACCACCCATGAATTCTTTGGTCTTCCTCTGGTTGTTATTCGAGGAAGATCCATGGGGATTGCCTGGTTCACAATGTGATCGGGTGCTCTGCGTCCAACGTGCCTATACCATCTCAATCGGCTCTCCTCCATCTTACTGTTGATGTCTGTAACACCTAGGCTTCCACGAATGCGTGAGCTTTTTGTTTTGTGTCTTAGGGACACACCAGCTGACCAGAAGATTGCATATGACGATATGCACAATTGAGAAAGTGGCGACAGCTGTGTGCTTGAATATAAATGTTTGGGTATATGTTTTCTTTGCTTACTACCCAAGAGACACTGCGTGATTGATTATATGTACGTTTTTTTTATTAAACGAAGTAATATATGGGACAAATATAATATTTATTATAATTTATGAACTTACTTAACCTTATTTTCCGACATGTCATTTTATTTTTTATAATCTTAATAGATGATTTCTTAGAAATAATTAACACCTACATGTTACTTATAACTAGATAACAATTCTTACAACGAATTATTTAGCGAGAACAAGTCCACTCGTTCAGGCTACTTGTATTCCATCACATTAACTCAGACCTTGGTCCTCCTAGCTAATACTGTAGGTGGACTAGTCAGGCAACAGATTATGCTTCGGGAGCTTGTGCTTATAACGGAAGGGTAGACATAATTTAGTATCGTAAGCCCCCAGGGCAGCGCCTAAGGGAATACTGTGATTTTGTTGACTTTTATAGAACTTCACAATCCATGCGAGGATGTGGTGTAGGGTTTCTTCTCGCTGTTCGGCGGGAAGTCGAGATTTTGAATACCGTGTTTTGCACTTTGTCGGAAGTGATTGAGTACGTATTATCGTAAGCGTCCGCCGAGGCATTAGCCTTGTCAGTGCCAGAATCTCCTAGAGTGATAATCACCGGGGGGAGATATTCCTCTTTACGGGCGCTTGGAAATCAGGTGGTGATAGGGCGTGCCTCGAATCGGTTTAAGTTCAGTAGCGTTTGAGCCGGGACTGGGGTTGTTTGTTTTACCCCATTTCGTGTTGTGATCCACGCGCAGGAGTTGCTGGTGCTGATGTTTTCAGCTACAACAGGAATCACCTTAGTGGAGATGTCGGAATTCTTCCTCGTTGTGACTGGTGGCTCTTAGCTCGACGTTCATGCTACGGTTAGTGTTGGTTTCGCGAGGATTTAGAGACTTTTGTCCTAAGAACCTCCATTTACATTTACAATTAAAACACTGCAAACATTAGACTAAAACGATTACGATGTTGACAGGACCGCGACAACATGTGTTGAAAATACAACATAAACGAGATCGACGGCGTCTGAACGGCGACGGCGTCCTACCCAAGACAATGACACTTCACAATGAAAGTGTTATATATCAGCACTTTATTAGATAATTAAGATATGAGAGTTTAAAAAAACAAAAACGTAATTTTAATCTTATTAACTTATTGACAGAGAAACAATACTTATATGGTTTGAATACACTTACAAAAAACTATAATAAAGTAAAACATATCTAATGAATATGATGACATTAACAGAGATAATTCAATTTAAGAGCGGATACAAAATAAACACTTTTATCTTGTGTGACATGATATATGTTATTTTATGTGTAATTCACATACTGTCTCTATTTTATAATACCCTTAACTGTCCCGCCGGCCCCTCTTATCTCGCAGATAATTTTCAGCGTCTTTCCAATCATGGATTAGCGCTACGCTCAAACAGAGATTATTTATTGGCGTTTCCAGTTCACCGCTACTCTTTCTTTACGTCGTCCTTTACTGTCCGTGCAGTGATACTCTGGAATCAGGTAAAACCAATATAAGACTCGCTCCGTCCTTGGCACACTTTAAGAAGCGACTGAAAAACCTCTTAATTTCTAGTCAGTAATATAACGTGTTTCATTCCTGATTTTTCTTTTCCTTTCCTTTCCTCTCCACCATCCCTTCCTTTCCTTTTGATTGATGATAACTCACTTTATATGAAAAATAATGTTCGGCTGATTGTCCGTCTTTGTGGGGTTCGTGGGCATGTGCTCACGTATACGTTTATGGATTTCGTGGGGACGGATAGTCATTTGAATGATTTATGCGACCACGTAACTTGCTTCGTTTACTTTTGTCTGGTTGGTTGAAAGATATTGCCGCCTGCCAATAAGCCCACCAGATTGTATTTGCAATAAAAGTGTTAAATACAATAAATGAAATTGTATTTGCAATAAAGTGTTAAATATGTGTGTATTTTTTCAAAGATATTGTAAATAAATATTTCAATCACATTAAGTCCATTTTTTTCAAAAATATTGTTTTTTTTTATGACGTAGTTTTTGAAAAATATTCTTTCTTAAAATAATGTATCTGAAATATAATACCAAGTTACATTAAATGTATTGTATACGTTATATAATTATCTACTACATGCAATGTAAAGTTATACCTGGCACATTATCTACTCCTGATTGTGTTACTGTACCACCGACACTTTAACCACTGTTCTACTAGGGATGAGAAGATTTTATATATCTTTTGCTAATAGTTTGTAAATAAAATGTAAACGTATTATTTGATCAATCACTGATATATGAGGTGCTGTCTTCTAAAGAAGATTGCCCACCATCACGATAATTCTTATTTATTATTTTAACTGCAGTTCGGCACAATGCAGTAGAACTACATCCAAACAGCTTGTGCAAGTTCTTTAGCCAAGATATGCGGTATCATATATTCATCTGTCTCGTTTGTCATTTATTTTTCTATGGATTATAATTTGTTCATTAATTTCCATGTCCGATCAATTATGCCACGCGTTTCTTGTAGGAAGTGACAGAGATCGCCCTATCATTTGTAACAATCAAATTCTGACCAGAATATTTCATTCCGATGTTCGGACAAATTATCATGCATATATTGTGAATCCTTTATCTCCCCACAATTATATTCAGTGCTACTTTCGTTCAAGAAACCCCTTTGCATGTTCACCTTGCATCGAGTCACCCCTGTTTAAAGTCTATTAACCTTTCCCTTCCTGTGCTTAAAAAATCCGCCCGTTCCTGTGCTGTGCATTCAATACACATATAAAAATAAGCAATTTAAAATCGGAAAAAAAAGAATATTCATAGCCAATTGCTGAAATTAATGAAATTCGAAGTCAAAAGTGATAATAATTGAAATTTAATTGCTGAAAACATGAAAAAAAAACATGGGATGACGTTCACAAAACGGGCGAAGCAACCACCTCGAACGAAAGCCCACTGGCTACTGAGCGAGAGAAGCGAGCGAACTGAGATTCCATTTCTTGCGTTCCCATATACCGAAGTAGAGTGAGTGTAAGACGTGAATAGCGTCGCTTCCTCACCCATAGCGTTTTTTTAGAATTAATATACCTACGTCACACATTGGTAAACGTTTGATTGTATTAGTGAATTTATTCTCGATTTTCACAAAATATCTCTGATGTGGCCGATAAGTGCTAATTATTATTAACATTTTTTTTTTCATTCAATGCGTAAATGTATTACGGAGGTAAACCTTAAATCTGAAGCCAGTATTTATTATATTTATATAGATATTAAAGTTTTTAGAAGCGGTGTGTACTAGTTACACATCACAGGATAGTAAGGGTTAAGTGATCTTCAAGTAGACCAAATCAGTCGATCTCCATGTGCCATTTTTTCCAGATGCTATCTCATCCATACGCGTTATAAGGGGGGAAAGTAAAATACAGTTTAGATACAAGCTATCAAAAAGTCTGGGCTTATCTCATTACATCCACCTATTCGAGATACACACCTCCAGCAATAGAGGGCGAACCCGGCCGTAAGATATTTTACAACCCACACCCGTGTACACGTAAATTATAATAAATTATCAGTTAATATAATTATAAACTCAATAAAAATATATGTATTTCGTTTCCCAAATACAAAAAAAACATTTCTAATTTTTAATTTCTAAATACCACGCCGTATTCTTTACCACCCGAGCGCAGAAATAACAAAATTAGTATACTCTTATATTAGTTCAATATTTCTCTCTAGTGTAAAAGATTCGAGTTTTTTTTTGTATTCCCAACCCTATTGCGATGCTCGGCACGCTGTAGGGCTCATTAGAGTAACCATAGCGGTCTACCCAAAAATGCTCCTGCAAAATCAACGCAGCTGTTAGCTCTTTGCAGGAGCTACGCAAACCAGCCCCCTTCTATATAGGGTCAAAAGCTATGACTAATATAATCAAATGCGATCCACTCATTCTTCCACGCTTACAGAGGGTTTTGTGTTTATTGTTTTAGAAACACGAGATAAATTTATATTTTAAATCAATTTCGGCTTTTTATTTTAATATTTTCGTGTGAACACATCTGGCGGATTTATTACTTCAAAGCAATAATTTCTTTCAATGAACAAATTTTAGTTTTTTTAATGATTATTTTTTAATTGCCTTAAAAAATTTAATGATACCAACAGATATATACTGGTGTAACACAATTATTGTATTTTAATTTAATTTTATTTATTTACATAACAAGTAATTGTTTTAATATATAACTTATGAAAAACGAGACAAACTTTAAATTAAAAGAGAAAACAGTTAATTTCAAGTGTGCATTCACTAGGATCTCGGTTTGTTGCCTTTCATTTGTCGTGTTCCTGGTGAACTAGGCTTTGCCTGTATCTCACTGATAACATATAAACTTGAAAAAAAAAATGTTTATACATTTTCCGTGTTTTAGCGAGTATAACATATGTTCCAGACTGATATTTCTTACCTTGAAAATATTCGCTATTCGAGGCACCAGTTATCTTGACACATTTGAATACACTGAAATGACTTCAAATATATTTAACTAAGTGTGTTATATATTCTACGAGTATATAACTTAAATGAAGATGTAATATTAAAAAAAGAACAAGCCCACCAAATCAGAATGTTGGGGAATCGCAAAAAAACTGTTTGCATTAAAAGTGTATAACATAATAATTCATTGTAAAAATATCTGAAATCCTTATAATCGCTTAAGGTGACTTGATTTGTTGTTTAAAATCGATTCATAATAATTAAAATAGTTATTCTAGTTTAAAATATGGACATGATCCTTTTTGTAAGAACAATTCTACTTTAATCGTTTTTGATTGATGTTTTTTGTGCAATTTCAAAAATATTATACAAAAAAATAAACCAAAAATAATTGAGTAGAGTGATTTATTTTAATTTTAATAAAATAAAATAAATAAAGTGTTACAAAATAAGAAGAAATATTACTATAAAACTATAAATATATGTATGTAGATAAAGCTGTATAATGACATTACACTGCACGTACGATTTAAAACTGACAGTTGCTGGTGAACCGGTATGAAGTTAAACACAATCGGAAAGCTATGATTGGTCAACTCGGACATGATCATTTTTGATTGGTTTGAAATCTGGACAAGATTCTTTTTGAAAAAATATTGTTTTTTTATTATGATTTTAAAATGATTTATGTGCTTTTTACATTGAAATGAAAACCATCGATAAGAAAAAATCTGTTTTATCAACTCATTTTTTGTATCCGATGGGCATGATATTTTTTTAATGTTACCTCCTCAAATAAGAAAAAAAATTTAGTTTCTCGAGAGCAAAACAAGAAAACGTTTTTTTCACACGATTCACAACAAATAATCCAAATCAGATGGCATTAAAAGGTCCGCGTTCATCGTGTACGTTTCATCACATATATTTTTAGATCACACCTTCACAGCCGATAACTCTTTTGAACAGCTCAGTTGCATTAAATACCGAATCTTACATTTTCCACACTTTCAATACATGTAGCTCTCGTACAGTTAAAGATCTCTTTTAAAATAAAAAAAAAATTATATTCATTGTCATAGTCGATTGATATATTTGGGTGTTAACATAATCTGTGTCCGTTTTTTTTTTCAATTTAAAAATGAGCACCAAAAGTAAAACAAAATGTTAAATGTTATACGTCATTCGAAAGAAAATTTTCTGTTCTACAAGATATTGTGTTTGCTTTTACGTTACATATATTATTTTATTTGATTACAAGCCTTCAAAATGTAATGTCAAGTAGACGAAAGTGAGCATTTTCCCTCCTCCTTCTGTTCGCGTTCAATCGAGGGAATAAAGTTGCCAAAGCTGCTCACGATGTTTGCGAAGACGGTGAAGATGCTATGAATGAAAGGACACCTCGTCGATGGTTTTTGCGATTTAAAGACGGTAATTTCGACCTGAAAGACATGGAGCGTTCCGGGCGACCAGTGGACTTCGATGAGGACCGCTTAAACCATATTATTCATGACGATTTAACAAATTGCACTTCAAAATTTAAGATAAAAGATTTATTTTAAATTTTAATGTGCAGTTTGTTAAATCAAAATCGATAAAATTGTGTATTTAAAAATATGTTTTTACTCTATGAGTTTTAATGAATAATAATAATTATTTTAGTTATTTTAAAGTAATTTGCTTTATTTTTTAAATTTAATGTATAACCACAAAAAACCCTCGTAAATATTCCTTTTTGTATTTATGAGTCGGTTTTATATTGAAATTTACGAGTATTGGGAGAAAAAAAAAAAAGAATTTCGTGGGAATTATATAAATTAATTTGATTTCCATGAAATTGTAAAGCAATTATATTACAACAAAGGGACATGCGACTGGGTAATTGAACGGGCTTTTCAAACGGTAAATAGACAGAAATATTACAGTGATATTTCCTTTAAAATTTCCGTCTCCATACACAACTACCACAGGATGTGACCAAAACATTTGATTATTTGGTCATCCTTTGCTGAATTATTTACACTCGGCGATTTTCAAGCACAATACCAGTAGCGGTTCATTCGTTTTCATCACTTTTAAGAAAATAACTTAAAAACAATTATTGCCTTATTTAAAAAAAACTAAATAGCAACACCTATATTTGGGAGAATACCAATTAAAAATAAAAGTATAAAAACGCTTTTACCAGCACTTATATGTTAAGTTTCAGGATTTTAACCCGATGGCTACGAAACCATAAATGTTCCATAATATTTTTTTATTTAGTTTTTTTTTTTAAATATCTCTGGTTGATTAGAAGAAACTACTTGCAACCCGTGAAATATTCACGGAAGTTAAACAAATTCTACATTTATGAAAATATATATTCATAAATGTAGAATTTGTTTATATATATGTCATTTATACATCGTCCCCTTTTATACCGGTTCAAAAATTGTTAGCTAGGTATTTAAAAAAAAGTTCAGTATAGTTTCCATCTTTTCATTTATCACGGACCCACCGAGATACAAATTTCGAATTACTTTCGGAGAGAATCCAAGTATTCCTCTTTTGCTCTCTCGTATTCAAAATTCAATTATCGTATTCTTTCTTTGGCGACAACCGTCGTACGGGCTTTGGCCTATTTATATTATGATTATAAATATTTCAACTAGCTAGCAATTTGGTTGTACACAATAAAATTCAAAAAATAATATCATTCTCGGAGTGAGTATATGACTTGCAATAACCCGTGAATAATGATGGAATTAAGACAGTAACCCGTTAATAATGACGGAAGAATCAAAAAATTTACTTACTTTTGATTTAAAAAAAATAATAACCACTATTATTTTATGCCTTTTCTTAATAGGCCATCAGCCCACACTAAGATAATTTGTACCACCGAATCAATATCAGTAATGCATAAAAAAATCATATATATCCCGAGTTGATGAGTTGCACAAGGAAGAGGTCCTCAGACACATGAAAAAAAAGACAATGAAATACTCCTTTGCATTAAGAGGAGAAAATTGAAATACTTTGAACATTTCATGATAGGAAAGAAGTATGAAATCATCCAAATCGTATTGCAAGGGAAGATACATGAAAAACGAGGTGTAGAAAGAAGAAGAAATCCTGTCTGTAGAACTTAAGAAACTGGTTCTACTGCAACATGGAAACATTGTTCAGAGAACCTCCGGACAAGGCTTAAATATATTGTAATTTATTTTCATCAAACACTGTTTATTCCACTTTTTTGTGACGGTATAACCCTACCGGTTTCAAGGCTTTTACCTCATCTTCAGGAGAGCGCAAACAAGACTAAATGCTGTTCGAACTGGTACCGATATACACGCTTCAACGGTTGGGGGGTGAGGGAGGCATGGAACAATTTCGGCCAAGAGCGGAGAGATTTTCTGGAAATAACTGTTCAACATATGTTCGAATCGGTGTATTGACTTAGAAATTTCTAAGGCATCTAATCTGTCCAATTTATTTCCGTTACTACTGATATGTAAGAATTTGGCATCATCGATAGAAAAAGTATGGTTTTCACGGTGACAATGATTAGCCATTTCAGAATAAATTAGAGGATTTGTTAAGGCGGATTTGTGTTTAAAAGGTTTAAATAGTCATAATGATTGCTGACCTCTAACATACAGAAGAAGAACGTTAAGAAATAGAATCGTATAAAGAAGTGACAGCTGTCAAATAACACTGGGAAAATAAACATGTTCTGAAACATGTTTTTGAATATCGAAATTCTTGCAATTATAATTATTGATATATTTTAAGTACAATTCATACAACTCAAAAATACATCAATCGAAAAAAGCATGTAAAAAAACAAACGTATTTCAGAGAATTTTTATTTTTCCTTTGTTTCTATGGGGTTTTAACTGTGGTCGACGCATAAACAGTGACAATTATTTATGTCAGGGTTTATTCCATTTATAAAATATTTTATAATACAATTACTAGTATTTAAACCAATTTATACTAACGAATAAAAAAAGGAAGGATGTGCCTTCCTGATATCAAACTTATTAAGATAGGCAAATTTATATTGACTAAACGTTTCAAGAATAGTTTAAGATTTCAGGAATATTTTTAGATATAAACTTTTATTTAAAGTCAGGTTTGAAAGGTCAACGGTAGTTTGTAATCCTTTTGCTTTGAAATGAGAAGCTAAGTTTGTGGCATTCAAAGTTTTATTTTTATATTGTAATTTGCGTTACTTCTTCACAACGTGTTCAATGCTGCTCATTGCTAGATGAACTCGTTGAATTACTTCTTGTTAAAGTAGCGAATCGGTCCAAAATAAGAATTTATATTTTACTTTTAATTTATTCCTTTTCTCTGTTGAAAGTTCTCTATTTCAACTCTATTAAGGAGCTATGACATATCTTATTCGTCAAATGCCATTAGAGTTATATCGTATTCGAATCTTATGACAATACTATCTACCAATCTGTACACTATTTTTTCTTATTATATATGGTAAATGTTGAATATATATTACAGACAGTATGCAACTTTGACGTACATCTTTCTACACCTGGAGTGGTTCTATAAGGGCTCGTCTACTCTCACAGTTGTTGTATTTTGTACATACAGATTTTGAATCAAAACAATCAGCTGTCTAGTTACACCTATCTATTCCAAAACTTTCCATTGGCACTAATACTTTGATATTTATCAAAATACTCAATTATTAAAATGTACTGTTTCAATAAAAATATTATAAATAATTTGGAAGGTCTTCTTTGTGACTTATTTATGAAATAATATTCTTACAGTATTCTTTGTGACTTATTTATGAAATAATATTTGAAAGATCTTCTTTGTGACTTATTTATGAAATAAATTTTACATTTTTTTCACTAATCGTTAGGTAAAATATATATTGAATTAATATCCTTGGACTTGATTTTACGCTTAACTAAAAAAAAACTAAAATTTGAGAGAAAGTAAACAAAAAAAAACTTCTAAATACCGCAAAGTGTGCCAGTCGGCATCCTGGAACAACGATTTTAATTCTCAGGGGCGCCACGGGATTTTCGAAAATTGTAATGATTCCAGACAGGCTTCGTGCATTAAAAACAATATTTGTCAACATGGAACTGGTTAAATTTCGGATATCTGTAAATGAAGAATATGCTTTGCTGAGTGCTTTTTCCATTTGTGACGACTGGGTCGTTCACCGGGTCCTTGTTTCATTGACGTTCCTTGGTCCTTGTTCCAATGACGTTCACCGGGTCCTTGGTCCATTTGTGACGACTTACTCGTACATCTACGAAGCTGGGCTGTCGGTGGTAGTTGAAATATAACTAGAAAACGCTCAAAACTTAACATGGAATAGGAAATGAAGATATCTCGGTAAGTTTGATTTCGAAATTAAGTAAACTGTGTGGTGCACTATAAGTTTATCCTTTTCAGAATTGCCAATTTTTTAGGCTGTAATGATCTTTCTTTATATATATACAAAGGCGCTATGAAACGATTAAATTTAAAAACCAGTTGCTTAATTTATTAGAATAAACTTACGTATATGCGGATACCTGATATGTTTAAATTTACAATTCCATTTTTGTATATACAAAAATGGAATATATAGATTAGATTATATAATTTACTTGTGTTATGACATGAACTCAGCCTTGTATGAAACCAAAATACATACTATTGTGAATATTTTTGTAGTAAAATATACCAAAAGATACTCACCAAGTTAAAATAAAATGAAATAATTTAAAATTAGTATGATTCTTCAGAAAATGGTTCAGTGCCCTGTAACACGGTCTCCGCCACTGTCCATTCCGGTTGAGTATTCTAATAAACGGATGATTTCCATCTATTCGTGTTAATTCACAGCATGGCTTTCGGTTTGGTTTCATAACTTGTGGACTGGTAATTTGGTATATATTTATTGTTATGAGTTCACTGTTTGAATCCCATTGTGGGCGAACGGTTTTCATCAACTCGATGTGATATGCCAATTATGTCGACTATTTTTACATTAAATTATATTATGATTGCATAAAAGATATTGTATTTATACTAATAATAAATACTTTTCTAACAATTGACTTCATTATTGTTGCAATGAATAGTATTCGAACAAAAATTACTACACAACAGGAAGTTTCCGTTTAATCTAATCATTCATTCTCAATCGAAACGTTTCATTGATAAGAATAACCTGGTATAATGCATATTTTTAAAACAGTATTGTTACTGTACAAAACACTAAAAAATCTATCTAATTTACGAAAATGATATTAAAAATAAGATTTAAAATTCTCGGTAGAAATGATTTTCTTTTACTTCTCTTTGATAATTTTGTCACAAAATTTTTCACAATCAACTAAGAAAACATTGGTGGAGAATCATGTAACAAAATATAATAGTATTATATACTCGTATATAGTATTCGTCAGAATATCACAACAATATTTAGAAATATCTACTAACTTTGTGCTCTCCTTTATTAATATAAATAACCTAGTATAAACGCAACATTAAGGACAATACTTTGCCTCTGGAGTTGAGTAACCCTGCATCAACATGTGGAAGGTTTCGTTTCGTTCTACAAGTGAGCCCATGTGTTTTCTATGTCTCAAGATCTTTCCTTAAAATTCTCGAAAAATCCAATTCTTCTTCTTCTATGTAAGCGTTGTTCCACTAAAAACAAATCTAAGTTCTTTGCCACTATAAAACAAGTCTTCGACAATTACGTAAGTCTAGATAGTAAAATTTGGTAATATTTTGTGATATATCATACATACATATATTGAACTTAAATATACATAATAATATTAAATAATTTTAAACAATGACTTTGTAATTTATTATAACTACTGCTTTTTGTATCTCCATTTTAGTTTAGGACAAAGTTTTGTATTTTTTGTCAATAATTTTAAGCACTTGTATAACTTGTCATAATATGTTCATTTGTATATAAAATACACTGTTGTGTCGTTAATTAAATAAATAAATAATTATTTATAATGATTTATCTAACACATTATTTGAATATCTATAAATGTTCATCGTTGGCGTCGTTGCTGGGTCTCTTTGTCGTAGATCGCCTCGCCATTTCAACGTTGGCGTCGTTGCTGGGCCTCCTTGTCGTAGATCCCCTCGCCATTTCAACGTTGGCGTCGTTGCTGGGCCTCCTTGTCGTAGATCCCCTCGCCATTTCAACGTTGGCGTCGTTGCTGGGCCTCCTTGTCGTAGATCCCCTCGCCATTTCAACGTTGGCGTCGTTGCTGGGCCTCCTTGTCGTAGATCCCCTCGCCATTTCAACGTTGCTGTCGTTGCTGGGCCTCCTTGTCGTAGATCCCCTCGCCATTTCAACGTTGGTGTCGTTGCTGGGCCTCCTTGTCGTAGATCCCCTCGCCATTTCAACGACAATTCAGTTGGAAAGCAAAGCTGAACAGTATAGTTTTTTTAAGTGAGTGCCGTTTCACGCTGACATCTCACCGGCCGCACCGTTGTATTGAGTCCGATCCAATACTGAAGAGAGACGACCGGACCACACAGGAATGTTTTTTTTCTCGTTTTGAAAGAACAGATATGTCTGGAGTCAAATCACTGAATTCTCGTTTTGAAAGAACAGATATAACTGGAGTCAAATCACCGAATTCTCGTTTTGAAAGAACAGATATGACTGGAGTCAAATCACCGAATTCTCTTTTTGAAAGAACAGATATGACTGGAGTCAAATCACCGAATTCTCGTTTTGAAAGAACAGATATGACTGGAGTCAAATCACCGAATTCTCTTTTTGAAAGAACAGATATGACTGGAGTCAAATCACCGAATTCTCGTTTTGAAAGAACAGATATGACTGGAATCAAATTACAGAATTCTCGTTTTGAAAGAACATCTATGACTGGAGGCAAATCACCGAATTCTCGTTTTGAAAGAACAGATATGACTTGAGTCAAATCACCGAATTCTCGTTTTGAAAGAACATCTATGACTGGAGTCAAATCACCGAATTCTCGTTTTGAAAGAACAGATATGACTGGAGTCAAATCACCGAATTCTCGTTTTGTAAGAACATATATGACTGGAGTCAAATCACCGAATTCTCGTTTTGAAAGAACAGATATGACTTGAGTCAAATCACCGAATTCTCGTTTTGAAAGAACATATATGACTGGAGTCAAATCACCGAATTCTCGTTTTGAAAGAACAGATATGACTGGAATCAAATCACCGAATTCTCGTTTTGAAAGAACAGATATGACTGGAGTCAAATCACCGAATTCTCGTTTTGAAAGAACAGATATGACTGGAGTCAAATCACCGAATTCTCGTTTTGAAAGAACATATATGACTGGAGTCAAATCACCGAATACTAAACGAAAAATAAACCTACCCTGTTATCGAGGGCAGTAGCACAACGCGAGGTTCGAACCATTAGCCGTTCACACAAAAGTCCAATGCGTTATTGCGTGACCACGCACATCTATAAATATTGCGAATAGCGAGTTTTTTAACCAAACAATAATTGATTCCATCAAATTTTTTAAAAGTCAAGGCCTGAGTTTGGATTTATGAATGAGTATAGTTCGCTCCAACGTCTTTTCAATTCTTCTCTATGGCATGGAGCCGTGAACCAGGAAACATCACGTAGGATCGAGGTTTTTGAGATATGGGTCTACAGATGTATTCTCAAGATACTCGTAGTTACAGCCTTTGAAGTGCTCCCTCATATGCATAATGACCGAGAAATGCTTAAAACTATGAAGGTTTAAGTTTTAGTTTTTTTATTCCTTTACTGTCCATGCAGTGATACTCTGGAATCAGTTACAACCCAATATAAGACTCGCTCCGTCCTTGGCATGCTTTAAGAAGCGACTGAAAAAAACTCTTAATTTCTAGTCAGTAAAATAACGTGTTTCATTCCTGATTTTTCTTTTCCTTTCCTCTCCACCATCCTTTCCTTTCCTTTTGATTGATGATATCTCACTTTATATGAAAAATAATATTCGGGTGATTGTCCGTCTTTGTGGGGTTCGTGGGCATGTTCTCGCGTATATGTTTATGGATTTCGTGGGGATGGATAGTCATTTGAATGATTTATGCGACCACGTAACTTGCTTCATTTACTTTTGTCTGGTTGGTTGGAAGAGATTGCCGCCTGGCAATAAGCCCGCCAGATTGTATTTGCAATTTAAGTGTGAAATAAATAAATAAATAAGGTTTCCAAGTTGCAGTGCCTCGATTGTATAATAAAGGGTACAATATACACTATTACACAACTAATCATCCAAGGTAAAATAAATTGCAAACGAAGCAGAGAAAAACGCCGCATCTATTGACTTAAGAGCTTACTGGAGTGGTTTGATGGTTGGTAAGTGGTTGATAAGTATTTAAATTGTGAGAGCTAACCTCCGATAGACATGGCACATAAAAAATGAGCAGAATTTTTATATAAGTTTTTACGAATTCCATTCATTAAAAAAATAGTTCTCTATTAAATTGGCCGAGGATAAATTGATTTTAAAAATATACTACCTTGATCAAAAAGTTTAAGGACCGGCCACCGTGTGGCGCTGTCAGTCACCCGATTGGAATTCTTTTTGTTTTTGTTAGGTTACCACATCTATCATTGACACTTCCCTCCAAATTTCAGCGTCATAGCTTGACATTTGTAAAAGTTACGCTGTACTGAGTACATCTACTTTTGTGCGTGTTTTCGATTTTGTACAAGTTTGAAAATGGCATCAACGAGTTTGCATTAAATTTTGTGTGAAAAACGGATTTAACGGTCCGCAGACCTTGGAAATGTCGGAGAAGTGTTTTCCGGTGGCACGAACGCTTCAGAAGTGGTCGTGAGTCGGTCGAGGATGACGAATGCAGTGGCAGTCGAAAACCGATGAAAACATCGATAAAATCAAATAAATGTCGGCCGAAAACTGCAAATTGACCATCAGAGAGCTGGCAGAGGACTTGAACATCGCTTATGGATCCGCTCAAGACATTTTGGTTAGTGATTTGGGCCTCAGACGTGTCGCTGCAAAACTGGTGCCGAAAGACCTTAATTTCATGCAAAAAAAGGACCGCGTTGAAATCGCGAAAGACATGATTTCCATGAGTTTTTGACCAAAAACAACACGACTACTATCCAGCAGCCTTTGAATTCACCTGATCTGGCTCCCTGCGACTTTTTTCCCTGTTCAACCGACTTAAAAAACCGCTTCGCGGAACGCGTTACAGCACCCGAGAGGATGTCATGAAAAAATCGAAGACGGGTCTGATGGACTTACCGAAAATTGAGTACCAGCGGTGTTTCGAGGATTGGATCAAGCGCTGGCGTAAGTGCGTTGCAGTCGATAGGGAGTACTTTGAAAGAGACCATGTCGATTTTGATGAATACATTTGTATTTTCGATTTTATGAATAAAGTCCTAAAACTTTTTGATCAAGGTAGTATACTCGTATTTATAGTTGACTGCTGGCGGCGTTTTTTGTAATTCACAATTTAATAATTGTTGATCAAATGTTAACAAAATATTTCTTTTTAAATAAACCATCTTTTGGCAATACTGTTTATTTTCATATGAAACGTGATTTTATTTTAATAAGTTCACAAATTCCTGGATAATGACAGTTTGAAATATTCACAGTTTAATGTGGAATCGTAAATTTACATTACATGATTGACCAAGGATTAAATATTAAATTTTACATATTTCAATTGAATACTGATATGATTTGCTGAATTTGTTTGCTGCCAAATTTTAATTCAGCGATTGTGTATAATTTGGTTCTAATGATTTCGTTTTCATTGTTTAATTTTTTTTTAAATTACACTACCAATGCAACATGACACCAGTCTGACTTAAACACTGCTCTCATATCAAACCGGCATCATTTTACTTGAACAATACCTCGATATAGGAGACAAAAACACTTGTGTTAAGGGTTAATGTAAATATTCTAATATTATTATTATTATTATCCTAAGCTCGACAGCCCTGGGTGGGCCTTGGCTGAATCCAGGAGCTTCCTCCATTCTTGTCTGTTTGATGCCCTTATTCTCCAATTTCTCACTGGCAACACCGATGCATCCGTGTTGACACTGTCCATCCATCGCATTTTGGGCCTTCCTGGTCTTCTACGTCCCTGTGTTACTGAGAGCGTGAGGCGTTTTGTAGGGTTGTCGTCGTCCATTCTGATTATGTGACCAGCCCATCTCAAGCGCCCTACTCTGACGGATCTGATCACATCGGGCTCTTTATAGATATTCTAATATGTATAAATATTCTAATATGTTAACAAAGTAATTTATTGTTGAATATTCTTAATTAATCGCAGTTTATGTTGTCATATCAAAGTTCTTTAAAAGGTAGAAAATGAGAACATCATATCTTATGTGACATATAGTGTTTAGAACTCTTGTATTTTCATCTCCAAATCTCGATTGATCCCATGAGGTGTTGTCAGGACCAGCATACTCGTACAATAGAGACTCCTCCGAGCGATAACCTGAAAAATTAATCAGCCACCCGAATTCAGTAAACAGACACAAATGGACACAGCGTCCGAAACCCAGCACAAATAATTAATAAATCGATTCGCCGAGTTCGATGCTAATCTAATTGTGTGAGTAACTAATCAGCTAAAACAAATATACCCGTGTAGGTCTTGCGCCGTTGTCCGCAGTGCACCTCACTATACGATGTCATACGTCGCCGAACGTGGCCATACGTGATCTCGCCACTAGATTAACAGTGGAAAGGTATTATGTATGGATGAATGTTTGCCGTGGGTGCAGTTTATATTACATTGTACCGTTTGAATTGTGTTCTACCCTCTCCGCCCTTGTTTCATTATCTCCCCCACCCCTCAGCGCAGTTCCGTCATTGCCATCACTTCACTCATTACTCACAAATCATAGCGTTGTTGTTGACTTAAACAAACGTCAATTTGTCAATTTTCTGATCATATCTATTATTATATTTCGAATATAAGTCATATATTATATTTATAACATAAGTCATATGAAAATATTATTTGTTATTTATTTAGTACAAAAATACAGTTAGAAATGATCAGAAGTTAAAAATTAACTTAATAGATTTATAAAATAGTATTTTTATAACTATTAAAAAAAACACTCCTTTTATAAATATAATTACTAAAAAAAAATTTCAATACTGTGCTATATTACTTTTTCGTTGTAAACAGTATAACCTGACGTTCTAATTGCCACGGGCAATCTCGTCTAACCAACCAAAAAGCTGTTTAAGATGTCTAAGTGAAAACCGGATTGGAATCCTTTTTTTTTATTGGGTTCTAGCGGGGATGAACTCGCAACCACCGGGTTGAGAGACAAACGTCTTACCAACTAAGCCACGGAGGTCGTCGTACAATACATAGTTAATAATAAATTGAACTTTATCATTTTTATTATTATAGTGAGGTTATTTGTATTGGCAAATATAGGACAATCCGATTTTTTTTTAAATTGTAATACTCGTTTTTCGTTTATTAAAATGACCATGAAAAGTTAATTGAATTCACTGTTATAATATTTAAAAAAAAAAATTATTTTATAGATTTACTGCAGTATTTGAAATGTTCTATTCTTAATATTAACTAATACGAAGGATATCGTACAGCGTATGGCGATAAGAAACCGAGTCAATGATTTAGTATCAATTTTGATGTATGGGAGCCAAATGTGGACGTGGAAAACAACCGAACAGATGTCGAATAAATTATGTAAGAATGCGTGCACTTAGAAGAAATCATAGGGTGACAATATATAAACCATCTCATAGTGTATTTCTTCATTTTACTCAACTCATCAGCCTTAAGTTGACATTCACCCTTTATCATTCTTTTCCGTATTCTTCCATAGATAGTAACTCCATGTATATTTGAATATCAGTTATTTATAAATGATCTATAAATTAGTCAAATGCTGCGTTTGGTCAGTGTTATTGCATAAAGCGGAATCATGGACCCTCAAAGTTGGTAGAATGAACCGACTGGAAGCATTTGAAATGTGGATGCACTGGAGAATGCAACGGATACCCTGGACGGATATGGTCAGCAACACGAAGGTTTCTTCAAGAGCCAAAGTTGATGGAGAGTTGCTGACTAATATTAAAATCCGAAAGGTGTCCTATTTGGGGCATGTACTTAGAGGAGCAAAGTATAAACTACTGCACCTGATCATCCAAGGCAAAATAGAGGGTCGAAGAGATGTTGGCAGGAGGCAAATCTCTTGACTCTGCAATATACGTGATTTGACTGGTATAAGGAGCGTTTGGGATCTTTTTCGGGCTACCGGAACAAAGATGCCTATTCTCAGGTTATATTCAACGTTGGGGGGACCTGACATGAGACTGGGAAGAAGAAGATCATTGATCTAAATATTCGTATATACAATTTTTTTAATTGAAATACTCCAATAGCGCATGAAAAACATTTGATACTGGGTTTCCGTTTCATTCGGCAAATAATCAAAGTCGGTTATTTCAACAACAACGATACTTGATGCTGCAGTTGTGTGGACTCCTTAATGTAATGGCCCTCCCTGTTATTTGTTGAGACGCCGGAAACATCAGCGCTAATTTGCGATCTAAAGTGCATTCAGTTTGAACAGATCAACGAGTTAATACATATTTCATTGAAGCTTGAATCTTATTGACTTAAGTTGTTTATGTTGTTTCTGATAGTATTAATTCTTACAAAAGAGATAACCCGTAGAAGTAAGTTTTGTAAATTGATATCGCTTATTGATTTGTTCATAGTTCATTTCAATTTTGTAAAAAAAAAAGAACAATATAAACAGAATAAGTGTTTAGTATTTCATATAATTTGAAACATTCCATTCTTAATACGAGTATTATTGAAATAATAAATTTAACTCGTATATACACAATCCGCTGAATAGAAAAGTGTCGTATTCAACTCGCTGAATAGTATAACCAATTGAATATAGTAAACATTTATATATTTATTTATTTAACACTTTTATTGCAAATACAATCTGGTGGGATTATTTCCAGGCGGCAATCTCTTCCAACCAACCAGACAAAAGTAAATGAAGCAAGTTACGTGGTCGCATAAATCATTCAAATGACTATCCATCCCCACGAAATCCACAAACATATACGTGAGCACATGCCCACGAACCCCACAAAGACGGACAGTCACCCGAACATTATTTTTCATATAAAGTGAGATATCATCAATCAAAAGTAAAGGAAGGGATGGTGGAGAGGAAAGGAAAATAAAAATCAGGAATGAAACACGTTATTTTACTGACTAGAAATTAAGAGGTTTTTCAGTCGCTTCTTAAAAGCATGCCAAGGACGGAGCGAGTCTTATATTGGCTTGTAACTGACTCCAGAGTCTCACTGCATGGACAGTAAAGGACGACGTAAAGAAAGAGGAGCGGTGAACTGGAAAGGCTAATAAACAATCTCTGTTTGAGCGTAGCGCTAATCGATGATTGGAAAGACGCTGAAAATTCTCGGCGAGATAAAAACATATGTTTTATATTCAGTCAGCTACAAAGAGAATATCTATATAAAACAAGGTAAATAGGGAAGTTAAATAGTGAAACAATTTATATACAACCAACGTAATAGAGATTTTCTATGTGCAACTAGCTAAATACGAGTAGATAAGTTTTATGTATGACTCACTAAAAATACAAGTTTTATATCTAACTAGCTAATTAGAGAAATTTGGTATACAACCCACTAAATAGAAAATATCTATATACAAAAAAAAAATTCAATTCTTAAAAGGTTTTTCTTCTTGGGTAATACTTCAAGTGCTTGATACATAAGCGCTTTAAATATTAGATTTTAAATCTTATTAATTTTTATACACGCATATAAAAAAAATTAACTAAATTAATGAATGAAGAGGATACACGTTTTGTTAAATTTACATCTTTTGTTACATGTTAACAAAGTATTTTGTGTTTTTATATGAATTAGATATTTTATGTTTACATAAAACAAATGTATTATATTTACATAAAACAAAGGTATTATGTTTACATAAAACAAAGGTATTATATGTATTATATTATATTGTATTACAATTCCGTTGAAGTTGTCTTCGTGGACTTATCTGTGGAAATATCTTTCGACCAATCAAAAAAACAATGTATGGAGACCTTTATTGAGGGATAAAATGGGAAGATTTTTTTAACAACCCTCAGGAATGACAAAGTACGGAATGAAGGGATGAGTGTGAGCTTAAAGCTGATTTGTTAAACAAGAGAGAAAGAATAGCATTTTCAGATGGTTTGGACACGTGAAATGAATAAATTAAGAAATACTAATAAAACAAATTTACAATGCAAATGTGAGTGGAAGGCGTTAGAAAGGAAGATCAAGGAATGTTTATGGTCGAATCGAGCTTGACTGGTTTGTTTTAACCGAGTGTATGATATTTTCAAAGAAGGGAATGTAAAAGGTCAGTCTTAACATAAAAGAGGCGAAAAATATGTATCGTCATTGGAAAGTCTGAGGTTTTCTCTTTCCTGTCTACCCCGATAGAGAGACAGCGTGATGGCGTGTTTGTATCGAAACATCTGGATTGAAACACGAAATTGAACCTGAAACATCTGGATGGGACGTAAACGTGGCTAGGTACATTATTAGTTTTAACAATACATATCTGGTAACATCGTATTGTAGTAAATCTTAGTGTTTCATATTAATAAAGTAATTTACTAGTAAGTCTTGTTATCTATTGTACTAAGATAAAGTAATTTACTAGTAAGTCTTGTTATCTATTGTACTAAGATAAAGTAATTTACTAGTAAGTCTTGTTATCTATTGTAGTAAGATAAAGTAATTTACTAATAAGTCTTGTTATCTATTGTACTAAGATAAAGTAATTTACTTGTAAGTCTTGTTATCTATTGTACTAAGATAAAGTGATTTACTAGTAAGTCTTGTTATCTATTGTACTAAGATAAAGTAATTTACTAGTAAGTCTTGTTATCTATTGTACTAAGATAAAGTAATTTACTAGTAAGTCTTGTTATCTATTGTAGTAAGATAAAGTAATTTACTAATAAGTCTTGTTATCTATTGTACTAAGATAAAGTAATTTACTTGTAAGTCTTGTTATCTATTGTACTAAGATAAAGTGATTTACTAGTAAGTCTTGTTATCTATTGTACTAAGATAAAGTAATTTACTAGTAAGTCTTGTTATCTATTGTACTAAGATAAAGTAATTTACTAGTAAGTCTTGTTATCTATTGTAGTAAGATAAAGTAATTTACTAATAAGTCTTGTTATCTATTGTACTAAGATAAAGTAATTTACTTGTAAGTCTTGTTATCTATTGTACTAAGATAAAGTGATTTACTAGTAAGTCTTGTTATCTATTGTACTAAGATAAAGTAATTTACTAGTAAGTCTTGTTATCTATTGTACTAAGATAAAGTAATTTACTAGTAAGTCTTGTTATCTATTGTAGTAAGATAAAGTAATTTACTAATAAGTCTTGTTATCTATTGTACTAAGATAAAGTAATTTACTTGTAAGTCTTGTTATCTATTGTACTAAGATAAAGTGATTTACTAGTAAGTCTTGTTATCTATTGTACTAAGATAAAGTAATTTACTTAAGTCTTATTACCTATTGTACTAAGATAAAGTAATTTACTAGTAAGTCTTGTTATCTATTGTACTAAGATAAAGTAATTTACTAGTAAGTCTCGTTATCTATTGTACTAAGATAAAGTTATTTACTAGTAAGTCTCGTTATCTATTGTACTAAGATAAAGCAATTTACTAGTAAGTCTTGTTATCTATTGTATTCAGATAAAGTAATTTACTAGTAAGTCCTGTTATCTATTGTAGTAAGATAAAGTAATTTACTAGTAAGTCTTGTTATCTATTGTACTAAGATAAAGTAATTTACTAGTAAGTCTTCTTATCTATTTTATTAAGATAAAGTAATTTACTAGTAAGTCTTGTTATCTATTGTACTAAGATAAAGTAATTCACTAGTAAGTCTTGTTATCTATTGTACTAAGATAAAGTAATTTACTAGTAAGTCTTGTTATCTTTTTTACTAATATAAAGTAATTTACTAGTAAGTCTTGTTATCTATTGTACTAAGATAAAATAATTTGCTAGCAAGTCTCGTTATCTATTGTACTAAGATAAAGTAATTTACTAGTAAGTCTTGTTATCTATTGTATTCAGATAAAGTTATTTACTAGTAAGTCCTGTTATCTATTGTAGTAAGATAAAGTAATTTACTAGTAAGTCTTGTTATCTATTGTACTAAGATAAAGTAATTCACTAGTAAGTCTTGTTATCTATTGTAGTAAGATAAAGTAATTTACTAGTAAGTCTTGTTATCTTTTTTACTAATATAAAGTAATTTACTAGTAAGTCTTGTTATCTATTGTACTAAGATAAAATAATTTGCTAGCAAGTCTTGTTATCTATTGTAGTAAGATAAAGTAATTTACTAGTAAGTCTTGTTATCTATTGTACTAAGATAAAGTAATTTACTAGTAAGTCTTCTTATCTATTTTATTAAGATAAAGTAATTTACTAGTAAGTCTTGTTATCTATTGTACTAAGATAAAGTAATTCACTAGTAAGTCTTGTTATCTATTGTACTAAGATAAAGTAATTTACTAGTAAGTCTTGTTATCTTTTTTACTAATATAAAGTAATTTACTAGTAAGTCTTGTTATCTATTGTACTAAGATAAAATAATTTGCTAGCAAGTCTCGTTATCTATTGTACTAAGATAAAGTAATTTACTAGTAAGTCTTGTTATCTATTGTATTCAGATAAAGTAATTTACTAGTAAGTCCTGTTATCTATTGTAGTAAGATAAAGTAATTTACTAGTAAGTCTTGTTATCTATTGTACTAAGATAAAGTAATTCACTAGTAAGTCTTGTTATCTATTGTAGTAAGATAAAGTAATTTACTAGTAAGTCTTGTTATCTATTGTACTAAGATAAAGTAATTCACTAGTAAGTCTTGTTATCTATTGTACTAAGATAAAGTAATTTACTAGTAAGTCTTGTTATCTTTTTTACTAATATAAAGTAATTTACTAGTAAGTCTTGTTATCTATTGTACTAAGATAAAATAATTTGCTAGCAAGTCTCGTTATCTATTGTACTAAGATAAAGTAATTTACTAGTAAGTCTTGTTATCTATTGTATTCAGATAAAGTAATTTACTAGTAAGTCTTGTTATCTTTTTTACTAATATAAAGTAATTTACTAGTAAGTCTTGTTATCTATTGTACTAAGATAAAATAATTTGCTAGCAAGTCTTGTTATCTATTGTACTAGAATAAAGAAAAATCTTGATTGTGTTATTGCATATTATACATTTTTATAATCCCCGATGAAGTAGACAGTTTTCCGTTAGAGGTAAACATATATTGTACGAAGCAGATTGATTTTAACGCTTTAAACACACAATTGCTCTTTGGCAACAGTCGGATGCGTTCCGGCGTATTTTCACTTTGATGTGAAATATGTGAGAGATAATAATCGCAAACAAATTGAAGACTAATAGACTTAGATTCCATAGAAACTCTTTTGATCGTTAGATACGAGATATTTTGGCCGTACCGGGTTTGCTAAATCAACAAAATTATTCTTATTGAATTAGGTGCATGACTTTTTTTAACAATTCATAAGGTTTTTTTTTTAAATAATCATATACATTAGTGTTGAAAATTAATGATTTTTTTTAACTATCAATACAAATCAGATCAGCAATTTTAAGTTGATTTTTATTATTTCTTATCGATTTTTTTATATTCTTGAGTTCATATGTAATTGATTAATTAATTTCAGTATCCGGACCATTAATGAATTTTTAACTATGACACGTGTTTACAGTAGGAGGCAAATGAGATCGCTATATAATTCGCATCAATCGGGTCTTACTTAGAACATGTCTAGATATTCCAAAAAGAATCCTGTATAGATCTAGAATTAAGATCAATCCTACTTTAATTCTAGAAACATCCCTGAATGTTAACACTTGCCTTACTGTGCTAAACAATTCCGCCAGCCACTATGCTGGACGCCCAGCATCCAGTGAAAAATGTATGTTTTAAATTAAAATTATGCAAAATCTGCTAGGTTATTTTTTGTAATTAGCTATAAAATTATTTTATTATGTAAGTCCTGGTCACTCATTATCCATCATAGGGTGGCAAGTGTTAAACTTGCATCTAGCCACTGCTACTACAAGTCTATTATTTAGAGCTCCATCTAGTAGACAGGTATTTTTTTTATTTCTATTTCAGATAACGCATTTATCCGGATGAATCGTTTCCTTTGGATCTCTCTCTTCATGAAACTATTCTATTAATTCATTAATAAATGCTAATTCGACAATATTCAGTAAAGGCGGCAATATCGATTCCGGAATATATAATACAAACACTGGATCGATGACAATTTTGCATATTAGATGGACTGCAAAATTCGTACCAATATGAGGAGTATATTGTCGAGAGGCGGTGATTTATTTGGCCGATGCACCGCCACACTCAAGAGTGAATGAGGAGGAAGCGGCTCTCCTACAATTGCGACCTGCACTATACTCGTGCATGCAGTGCAATATTAAATGGACTGCAATATCTATTTCTCTTGTTTGATCGTTGAGAATCTCGTTATCAAATATGAGAGAAAAGTTTGAAACTATATCAGAATAAATGTAGTGTAAAAGTGTAACATGAATAAAGGCGCTCAAAATCTAAATGAAAATTTTTAGTATATGTATGTATGTATGTATGTATGTATGCATGTATGTATGTATGTATGTATGTATGTATGTATGTATGTATGTATGTATGTATGTATGTATGTATGTATGTAGAAAAAGGAGAGTGAAACGTGAATAGCGTCGCTTCCTCAACCAACGCGGGTTTTTAGAATGAATATACCTACGTCACACACTGCCACACGTTTGATTGTATTGGTGAATTTATTCCCGATTTTCACAAAATATCTCTGATGTGGCCGATAAGTCCTAATTATTATTAATATTATTTTTTTCATTCAATGCGTAAATGTATTACGGAGGAATACCTAAAATCTGAATCCAGTATTTATTATATTAATAGAGATATTAAAGTTTTTAGAAGCAATGTGTACTAAGTTACACGTTAAGAAAAACAGCGGTGATAAAAAAAGTTTATGAATAAAAATATTCTTTACTGTAGAAGAAATGGCATTTTAAATAATAGTTTTGACGAATAATTATGTATATAAATATCGTGTAAAATATAAATAAGACTTTATTTCTATATAAAAATTGGTTTATGTTAGACTCATATGTGATACTTGTACTGTCAGTCAGGATTCATAAACAAAGCAAAGGGAGAGATCTCGAATTATCGAATTATTTACCTTTATTGATAATAAATTCTATTGCCCACAATACGAAAGCATTTCCTCAGCTATTGAAATCTGGGAATAATTTCTCTTCAGCATGATTGGTTGTTTCAGCGAACATTCATTACTGATGCACTTCGAGTTGAGTTTGGAACATTATTAGGAATGCATGGAGTATGGGGACGGGACCGATCGTTCCATTGCACGAGATGCACTCGATGTCCGAAACTAGATTCCTACACCATCATCCGTAAATGGAGGACCACCATACCTGAAGAGGGAGAGCAAACGCTTAATTTTATACCACTGCATAACTATTGATCTCGGGTATTTGGTGCATCATAAATTATTGCAAAACTACCATTGAATATATATGTTATATTGAATATACACTATTGAATATACACCATTGAATATACATTATCGCACCAGTGCATCGACTACTGTTCAAATTCGTTTAAAATTTGACAATCTTATCATTTAAGAAGCAGAATATTTCGAAATTTATAATTTTTTTACCATCCACGTAAAGATTTTAATAATAAAAACACGCTTTGAACAATTCAATGGTTGAAGTAAAGTAGGCACTAAGTACCAAAAAAAAAAACAAAAAAAAACTAAGTATGCAGTTTCATTCTATACGACGTATCATCGCTCACACGTCTTGAAATTCCATAGATATATCCTAGAATCTATGCCTATACCCCCTATAGATAATATTAAAGATCTGGGTGTCTTGTTCCACAGCAATCTCGCGTTTGGTCGATAGAAATTATGTGCAACTCAGCTTATAAAACTCTACGATTTGTAATGAGAATCTCTAAGTCGTTTGAAAACCAATTGATGCTCAAAACGTTGTTTAATTCATTGATCCGTAGCAAACTAGAAAGCAATGCTTGCATTTGGAGCCCGGTGGGGGCGCAGAACTCACTCATGGTGACGAAAGTACAAAAAAATATCTACGATATCTCTATATGAGAAAGTTCGGTGTCTATCCATGGCTTTATCCTACTCAGTTTCTGCTGGGCATGCTCGGGTATACCTCCTTGAGCGTAAGAAGAGATGTGCGTCTCCTGGTATACGTTGTCAAACTCGTCCGAGGAGTTGTGAGCTGTCCAGCATTACTGCAAAGATTAGGGTTAAATGTTCCTAACAATTACACAAGACTGCGCCGGCAAGAACTGTTCTCAATAACATACGCAAGAACGGGTCTTCCAGCCGCTGTGCCTGTTGGAAGGGCCTTAACTCTTCTGTACGGGACTGCTTCGGATATTGACATATTTCATATCACATTACCAAAAGCAAAAGTAAATTTTCTTCTTAGATTGAGCGCGTTAGAAAGCACTCATCAACGTACTTAAGTCACCGTGAATATATGTGTATCATATATAATAGTATGTTTGTGTGTATGTACTCGTATGTATGCATATACATTATTTTTTATTTTATATATTTTTTTATTTTTTTCTATGCAATTTTTCTTCATTTTTAATATATCTTGTACTATATTTTTCAAAGTAATTGGGCTAAGCCTGTTTTGAAAAAAATAAAGAAATAAATGTCATATAGAACGAAACTGCATACTTAGTTTTTTTTGTATTTTTTTTGATACTCAGTGCCTATTTTACTTCAACCATTCAATTGTATTATTTTTTACTCGTACATACTTACAAACCATCAAGTCGTTTCGCTATTGGGTCAGCAGAGGTGACAAAGCGTCAGGCATTCCTATCTCAACACACATTCCTTGCCTCTTCTACATTCTTACTCTTTCCCATACAACTCCTGTGATTTCTCTAACTTTTTACATTTCCTTCTTTCAGCGTACCATTCACTTGATAAAACCCTACTTTCTTTGATCTTCTTCCCACTCGCATTCCACTTACATTTGCACTTTATGTCTATATTATTAGTCTTTCTTCATTCATTCATCAGCCCAAACCATCGCTGTATGCTCTTCTTCATTTTATTCAACACATCAGCCTGAAGTTCACATTCATCCCATATTCTGTCATTTATTGTCACACTTTTATGTATTATTCTCAGTGCACGCCTTTCTACAGCATCTTTTCAAGTCTTCGTTTGTCCTTTTTCGGTATTTTTCGAGTTGAACTACAAAGAAACCTTTTTAGGTGTTCAGATAAGTGGTCCCGTATTCTGTCATTTATCATCACACTGTCGTGTATTATTCTCACTGCACGCCTTTCTACAGCATCTCTTCAACTCTTGAAGAGATGTCCTTTTTCGGTATTTTTCGAGATGAACTACAAAGAAACCTTTTTAGGTGTTCAGATAAGTGATCCCGTATTCTGTCATTTATTTTCACACTTTCATGTATTATTCTCAGTGCACGCCTTTCTACAGCATCTCTTCAAGTCTTCGTTTGTCCTTTTTCGGTATTTTTCGAGATGAACTACAGATTAACCTTTTATGGTGTTCCGATAAATGATAGTAACACTTTTGACTTAACCTGTACACCGCGTTAAAAATCAAATTCCACGAATCCTGTGCGTGGCACAATTTCGGCGTTTTTTTAATTACTTAGTTTAAACGCGTATTTTGTTTAGAACCACTGATATTTGATTACAACACCAAGTAAACATGACATTCAAGTAATTTTCTGATAATAAATAATAGTCATTACTCTTAAGGAGACTCATTAAATAAAGGAGATAAACTAAACATTACGTAAAATACACAAAGGAATGCTACAGATCAGATCACAGGCGTTTGTGCTTCCCGCGAGGAACATGTTAAGGTGCAGTGTAGTGTATGTGTTTAGTATTTATATGAAATTATAAATGTTGATAAGGCCTCCCGAAACGGGTTATATTCAAGTGGTTCTTCAAGTTGTACACGCGACCTATATTTATAACACTAAGCGTTAGACCGTTCTACGCCACAGGTCCAGCAATAGCAAAAGTTCTTTCTTAATACTCCGTTTTATTTGATCAATTTAGATCAATTAATTTATCAGTTGAAGAAGAAATCGATTTCAAACTTTAACTCCTCTCTGAAGGAATATCTTTTAGATACATAATCTAATGACGCAAAGAAGACACCCCCATTAAGGGACTTACAAAAAGACAAAGTTTCAAATCAATCCAGTCAATATGAAAGCAGATCTGAAGAATGTTAAGAAACGAAAAGATGGAAGCTTAAAGTTAAGATCGCCTAACACGGAGAGTAATCTATCTGAAGGCTACACAGCTCTGCAGGAGTTGCACAGTGAGTTGCCGAAAAATGATTTGTTTGATATTTTTAAAAGCAAAAAAAACAAAATATTTGCTGAAAAATAACACATCTTCTAAAAGAGATTCCAATCTCAAAAGATCTCATCATATAGCTGTAATTAAAACATCAAACGAGTTGCTTTTTCAACATTTGAACTGTGCTAATTAAATTTTCCTTTATCAAGGTTTCACTGCTTTCAATTGAAAGTTGTTTTCCCTACAAACTTATATTTCAATATATTTTCTTTTCTTCTTTTTAACTGTTCACAGTTTTGCCGGGTAATAATGATATTTTTAACTATCGTGATTTTAATAAATTACAGTAAGACCTTGTATAACGACACTTTGCTCAAAATCGTTACGTTAAAAGAATATAATACTTTTTTTTTTAAACTGTAAACTATTATTATTATTAGCAAATTTAAATGAAGTATGATTTTTTTTAAAAAGGCAATTCACATTAAGTAATATTATACATAATATGAGAACCCTACGCTCCATCGCAGGCAGAACTCTTAGATATCGGATCAGAAATGAGACGATAAGTTCTGTCTGTGGTGTTGAAGACATAGTGAGGTGGGGTAGAAGCAAAAGGCGCTTTTTGAGGGATCATGTGGACCGCATGGAGAATATAAGACTGGCAAGAATCGCTAAGACTGAAAACCCTAACAGCAGAAGATTACCAGGAAGGCCACCGAAGGACAGCTGGACGTCATCCCAGGACAGCCCACCGTCACGAACAGGTTATACGGCATAAACCAAGAGGAAGAAGAAACAAGATACATAATACTACGAAAATAAAAAAAAGGGATACAAGTGATTGAAACATGATTAATATGTGTCATTTAAATTTTTTGATAAAATGTAATCAAGCCTAGATTGTTTGACTTTTTTATATTTTCCCATTACGTCTCAGTCTAAAAGGTTGAATAATTTAATACCTTACATTTTACTACACAGATTCGATCAAAATTATTACCATTTTCCGATAAAATGTCTAACGGATGAGACTTGACAGAGAACATTCATTTTTTTTTCTTGTATGGAGATATCGCTTATGCCATATTTACACGAGCTTGGTACTTGTCATTAGTATTTCTCACTCGCACTTGTATCCACGTGTAAACAAGCATATTAGTACTAAGCATTAGTAAATTTGGCAAGTGCAAGTGAATAAGAGGCCGACTTATGCCATGTTTACACGAGCTTAGTACTTGTCATTAGTACTTATCGTTTGTACTAAGTGAGAAGTACTAATGACAAGTACTAAACTCGTATAAACATGTTACATATGTCACATCAACTCGTATAAACATGTTACATATGTCACATCAACTCGTATAAACATGTTACATATTTCACATCAACTCCTGTGATTTCTCTGACTTCTTATATTTCCTTCTTTTAGAATATCATTCACTTGATCCAACCCTACTTTCCTTCATCTTCTTCTCACACGCATTCCTATTCTACTAAAATTAAGTACAATTTCATTGATGACATTCACAACCTTTTAAAAGGTTTTGTTTATAAACAAATAAATATGAAATAAAAAAATGCCTATTAATTGTAACCTTTCTAAACTAAATTGAACTTAACTTAGCTACGTTGACTTAAATCTCGAATTAAAACACTTTTCCCCCATAATACCATTTATTATAAACTCAACGTTATGTAATATTGATATCACAGTGAAAAAAATATTTTTAAAGCGACAATAAAGAATATTTAAAGCAAGGTGGCAAAAGGTAAAAAAATTGAGCATCAAAATATCCAGACGAAACGGTATTTTGAATATCGGAAACGTTTTTTTTTTATATAACCAAACCATCAGTAACAGCTCATCTTCGAGAGCATTATAAAGTCAGCGACTAAGGAAAAAAAAAACACAAAAGAAATTTCCAATGTCAGCAACACTAAAGTAGGAATCATCCTAGAGGGGAAATCGTGTTCGTATTCAAATTCGAAAGTCATCCGAGAGTGAGTGGGACACGGTAAAAACACAGTGAACGAACAGCGACCGTGTGTCACATTTTCTTTGCGTTTTTTTTTTTCTACACAAGATGCACATAAATACTATATCGCCTAGGGGACAAATGAAACACAAAGAGGAAAAATTGTAAACTGAAAAATTCATCACAGAATGACTCGAGCTCTCATCGCGGTTTTACCCACGCGGTGAACGCTGGGCGTCAACTTGCGCAACACTCCGGAGAAACGAGGTGGTTCATAACTGGAGAATAACTATTTGATGGTTGTTGATTAAAAAAAAAAATTGGATAGTAATTTTTATCAATGAAAAGAGTTGCACAAAATGAAAACATTTTTCAAAATGTTTTTTTTTTGTATTTGCTCGTGGAACAAAATAAAAACCCTTTTATACTTTTCACAATTGGATAACTAAAATTTTGTTGATCAAGTGAATATTTTTAATGGAGATGTTTATTTATTTATTTAACACGTTTATTACAAATACAATCTGGCGGGCTGATTGCCAGGCGACAATCTCTTCCAATCAACCAGACAAAAGTAAATGAAGCAAGTTACATGGTCGGATAAATCATTCAAATGACTATCCATCCCCACAAAATCCATAAATACATACGTGAGCATACACCCACGAGCCCCACAAAGACGGACAATCACCGGATGATACAAAGTGTTTTGACATTTATTTGATAAAAAAATATACAAAAAAAATAACCACATTCATATTGAGTGAATGTTTTTATTTTAATGTTCACGTATATTATTTTCTATGTCAAAACGTGTAGTTAGGACCTATACCAAACATAAAAAAATAAACAAAAAATATACCTACATTCATATTGAGTGAATGTTTTTATTTTAATGTTCACGTATATTATTTCCTATGTCAAAACGTGTAGTTAGGACCTATACCAAACATCAAAAAATATACAAAAAATATACCTACATTCATATTGAGTGAATGTTTTTATTTTAATGTTCACGTATATTATTTCCTATGTCAAAACGTGTAGTTAGGACCTATACCAAACATCAAAAAATATACAAAAAATATACCTACATTCGTATTGAGTGAATGTTTTTATTTTAATGTTCACGTATATTATTTCCTATGTCAAAACGTGTAGTTAGGACCTATACCAAACATCAAAAAATATACAAAAAATATACCTACATTCGTATTGAGTGAATGTTTTTATTTTAATGTTCACGTATATTATTTCCTATGTCAAAACGTGTAGTTAGGACCTATACCAAACATCAAAAAATATACAAAAAATATACCTACATTCATATTGAGTGAATGTTTCTATTTTAATGTTCACGTATATTATTTCCTATGTCAAAACGTGTAGTTAGGACCTATACCAAACATCAAAAAATATACAAAAAATATACCTACATTCATATTGAGTGAATGTTTCTATTTTAATGTTCACGTATATTATTTCCTATGTCAAAACGTGTAGTTAGGACCTATACCAAACATCAAAAACCATTACGAAAACATTCATTAGTATCTCGAATTATTTTAATAATATGCATGTTCTACGAAAATAATAACACTTGTGCGTAACGATCCACATGTAAAGTTCGGATTCCATCCAAAAGCTAACATTCCGTGATTAAATGTTATTTTTACACAACTTTTCGACTAAGTGTCCCAGTGCAGTCGCGTACGGGGTGTGTCAGAAAATGGGCATATTAAAAACATTGAAAGCGGAAGAAACTCAAAGGGGAAGTTCTCTGCTGCCCGCCGCGCTAACCATTCACGACTAAGTGAAGGCCAAAGTCATTCAAAGCGAAAAGAAGTGTTGTACAGCTGTAAGTGAATGTTGCCATAAATAAAAACCAGAATCTTTTATACCGACAGGTAAGCGCCGTAAGTCAATAGATAAAATGTTTTCCTTTCCTTTTCAGAAAAGAAAATCGTTACATTAATATTGAGAGATGTTTTCTTTTTTACAAAAAAAATATATTTACATTAAATAAATTCTAACTTGTCAAGTAACTGTTAAAATAAAACTGCTTGGTAACGAAAAAACAATCTACTGAAATATGATATTTAAACGTTAACACATGATGTACCTATGTAGTACTATCAAGATTTTAAAAGTTCACAGCTAAATCTAAACCAAAACACCTACGAGTTAATATTTCTTATATTTTGCTGATTAAAATCAATATACTTCTGGACGACTATAGTTGTTAAAGCATTTTATTTTCACCATGGAGTTTCAGGTTCAATTCTGGTATAAGAGTTGGTAACAATATTCACATTGGCGCTAGACATGATAGTGTTGTAGTGATATTGACAACATGTGCGATGACGAACCGCGAATTTCAGAATTTCATCCCTACTAATGTGTTGTTTAACCTGAAGGTTCGATAAATGGCGCCTGAAGGCTTTGTTGCCTCTCAGTCACGCTCTTCAATATGTTCGAATCGCCAATTCGAATGTTTTGAATGGTACCATATGAATGAATAATAAATATATATTTTATTTTTCATAAAAACTAACAAGCCTATTATTACATGCCGAGGAAATAAACCTAGTTACCTTGATTGCCCATTCGAAATACCCGGCTTTAATAGACTTATTCATATAAACTAACCAGCTTATTATTACATGCCGAGGAAATACACCTAGTTACCTTGATTGAGCATTCGAAATACCCGGCTCTAATAGACTTTTTCATATAAACTAACCAGCTTATTATTACATGCTGAGGAAATAAACCTAGTTACCTTGATTGGCCATTCGAAATATCCGGCTGTAATATACTTTTTCATGTAAACTAACCAGCTTATTATTGCAGGCTGGGGACATAAACCTAGTTACCTTGATTGGGCATTCGAAATACCCGGCTCGAATAGACTTTTTCATATAAACTAACCAGCTTATTATGGCAGGCTGGGTAGTTATCTTTCTGGTTAGTTGGAAGTTATTGGTACGTATCAATAAGTCCGACAGGTCTGTATACAATGAATGTGTAATACAATACATCAATTGTCTCAATAATAAAATTATAATCAAGATAAATGACGCGATTCACCCTATGAATATTGATAGAACGATAAGAATGACGCGATTCGCCCTATGAATATTGATAGAATGATAAGAACGACGCGATTCACCCTATGAATATTGATAGAATGATATAAATGACGCGATTCGCCCTATGAATATTGATAGAACGATAAGAATGACGCTATTCGCCCTATGAATATTGATAGAATGATAAGAACGACGCGATTCGCCCTATGAATATTGATAGAATGATAAGAATGACGCGATTCGCCCTATGAATATTGATGGAATGATAAGAATGACGCGATTCGCCCTATGACTATTGATAGAATGGTAAGGATTTACTTTATATTGTATTTTATATTAAACATATAGTTCTACTTGTACACGTCACAAAAGTCATTCTAAACATAAGAGAAAGTTGAAGTCACACAATAGCCATCATACAAATATTCCTTTGGCTCAATACACCACACACATTTCACCAGTTGGATAGAAAACACGTCACCAGTTGGACCTAAGCATGTATCTCGTAACAAACGGATAAATTCGCTTGAATAGAGCCTCTAGATAGAAGGTTGCAACACGTGTCGCGGGGATTAATGTAATTAATGGAATACCAAAGTTACGTATTATTAAAAGCGATAGATTTAATGTTGCAAATAAGAATTATAATTTAACTAAAGGTAAATAATATATTCTCTTTTTCATATAAACTAACCAGCTTATTATGGCAGGCATATGAAATAATTGAATCATCTCGTGCGACTTTTAATAAAATGAGAAGTGTATTCTGCGATGATAATCTAAACTTGAAACTTCGACAACAAATGCTACGTTTGGTCAGTGTTATTGCATGGAGTGGAATCATGGACCCTCAAAGTTGATAGTATGAACCGACTGGAAACATTCGAAATGTGGATGCACCGGAGAATGCTACGGATATGGCCAGCAAGACGACGGTTCTTCAAAGAGCCAAAGTTGATAGAGAGTTCCTGACTAATATTAAAATCCGAAAGGTGTCCTATTTGGGTCATGTACTTAGAGGAGCAAAGTACGAATTACTGCATCTGATCATCCAAGGCAAAATAGAGGTTCGAAGACGTGTTGGCAGGAGGCAAATCTCCTGGCTCCGCAATATACGTGATTGGACTGGTATAAGGAGCGTTGGAGATCTTTTTCGGGCTACCAGGGTCAAAGATGTCTACTCTCAGGTGATATTCAACGTTGAGGAGACCTGACATGACACTGGGAGAAGAAGCAGATAGAAAATAAACCTTCTTAGCTTTATTGGACATTTGAAATACCTGACTCTAATAGACTTTTTCATAAGGATGAAGATTTTAAAATCGAAATTTGGAAGTCAGCACTTTTAAAAGATGTTTTATAATAACTTAACAGATGAAAGAGAAAAAGTTCGCTTTTTTTATTAATAATTTTCGTTTGAAAGTTAGTTGAAAAACTTATATAATTTTTTTCTTAAAAATAATTTTATTACAATCTATGTACATATTTTGTTAATTATTTTTACAATGAAAATTTTTGACCCATCAAAATTTTTATTGTATACCAAATTTTGTCAAAACATCATCGTCTTATTCATAACATCATACTCTTCTTTATAACCTCACAATCTTCATAACGCTACGTAAGGTCGATTTTTCAATCCCTCTTCCTCTAGAGTTCTAGAGTCACTCTCAATATTCTCGTCTTCCTTCGCACCATCCTTCCACATTTTTCTTGTACAACCTCTACTTCTCCTTCCGTCAACCTTCCCACCATGCAACGATCGGACAATACACTCTTCGGGCTTTTAACAACGTTTCTGTAACACTCCAATAGCATCATAATAACTTTTCCTTCCAAGAATTGTTCGTACGAGGCATATCCAGAAACTAAGTGTACTGAATTTTTGTAGGTTACAATTTTTTTATATAAACAAAAAAATTACGTGGTTACCGTAGTACATATGTAAGCTATTTTTCGACCTAGTCGCCATTCCTCTCAATTCAGGTGGTGAAGCGGGGTATCAACTTTTTGATGCTTTCCTCGAAGTAGTTTTCCGTCAACTCCTCCGTCCACTTCTCCACCTCCTCCTTTACCTCCTCGTCGGTTGAAAACCTTTTTCTACCCATGTGCAGCTTCAGAGAGGTAAAGAGATAGTAATCTGAAGGTGCTAAGTCAGAAGAATGCGCGGGATGGTTCAGGACAGCCCATTTAAACGAGGCGAGCAGTTCCTTCGTGGCGTTGGCCGTGTGTGGTCTGGTATTGTCGTGCAGCAGGCAGACTCCCTTTATCAGCATGCCTCTCCTCTTGTTCTGAATCGCCCTCCGCAATTTTTTTATGGTCTCAAAGTATCTTGCAGAGTCGATGGTCTCCCCTTGAGGCATATATTCAATTAAAATTATGCCTTGACAGTCGCAAAACACGGATGCCATGATTTTCTTGGCTGAAATTGTGGTTTTGAACTTTTCTAATCATCATGCACAGACGTACGACCGTTTTTAAACTCGCGACACCACTTGTACACACTCGTACGATTCATAGCTTTATCACCATATGCAGTTTTTACCTCATTATAAACCTCAATCGGAGGTTTTCCCTTCCAAACGAGATAACGGATGACGCCGCGTATTTCGCACTTGGCGGGAGATTCGATTGACATTTTTCACGAAACGTGTTGTCGCGTCGACACTTCTCAACGTACTGACCTCGAACCGGTCTCATTGCGGAGGGGAAAGGTCAGGCTACACGGAAGTGTAGCCAACATGTCGAAAATAAAATCCATCCGGTCGTGAGAGCCTCAGTACACTTACTTTCTGGATACGCCTCGTACATACATATCATAAATACCATCACGCCATTTCCCTTTCGGGGGAGGCAGAGAAGACAGAGCGCCAGAGTGTTCTATCTCGGTACACATATTTAGTCTCTTTTACATCCATACACCTTCTACGACTTCTCTGCCTCTCTACGTTTCCTTCTTTCAGAATATAATCCACTTGATCTAACCATAATTTCTTAAGTCTTCCTCTTACACGCTTTCTATACACATTTACAAAACTTATCTTTTTGTTATTCTTTCTTCAATCATTCGTTTCATATCTTCAAATCATCTTAGTTAGTTCTTCTGTATCTTATTCAACACAGCCTTAAGTTCACGTCATCCCTAATCATATAATTTCGTATTCTGTCATACACACTGTTTATTCCACTTTTTGTAACGGTATAACCCTACCGGTTTCAAGGTGCACACCTCATCATCAGAGGAGCACAAACAATACTAAATTATGTTCTTACTGGTACAACGAATAAAAAGTGTTTGATAAAACAAATTACAATTTCAATGTCTATAAATAATATATAATAAAAACAAGGTCTTGTTTGTGCTCTCCTAAAGATGAGGTGAAAGCCTTGAAACCGGTAGGGTTATACCGTTACAAGAAAAAGTGGAATAAACAGTGTTTGATAAAAATAAATAACAATGTCTTTAAACCTCCACAACGTTAATGTCTTAACTATAAACAATATACGAAATTGTTTATTCATGTATTTGTCCTAAAACATGCATTTATACAGCATTTATTCGGCTCTTTTCCAGGTCCGCGTTTCACTCCCATACAAAACAAAGTTGGCACTAAAATACTTTTATGAACTAACATCCTAACTCTTCTGGATATGTTGGTGATTAAAAAAATTTAATCTAAACAAAAGTTTTTTTTTTCTCAAAAAATGATTACATTCAAAAGACTGCTAGACATTCTTGGTGAAGCAGGATAAAAAAAAAAATAAAAAAACAAAATAAATTATTTTAATGATGGAATAATTAATACACTACCATCAAAGTCAACGTACAAACGACGTGGAATACCCGTTAAATATGTATCATACATTATAAAAGTATTAATGAGATTTTTATCCTTGGACGATAGAGAAGTATTGTTTTGAACTAAATAATATCTTTTTGTTTTATTAACTATTTATTATGTTTTCTATTTGAGAGGCCGATAAAGTGTTATATTGTTTGGATATAAAAACAACTTTGATTTTCTTCTTCCTCTTCTTTTAGACCTGTTGGCCTGTTATTGTCCTGCATCATCGTTTCCCTCTTGTGACGTCGACTGCCAGCTGTCTTTCCATATTGACCAATGTATCCATTTCTAGATACATTTGTTCAATTTGCTGGAACATATTTTAATAACGAATAGAATACATATTCACACGTCAATTATTGGTTAGATAGAAGACATATTCACACGTCAATAATGAGTTAGATAGAAGACATATTAATACGTCAATTATTGGTTAGATAGAAGACATATTCACACGTCAATAATGAGTTAGATAGAAGACATATTAATACGTCAATTATTGGTTAGATAGAAGACATATTCACACGTCAATAATGAGTTAGATAGAAGACATATTAATACGTCAATTATTGGTTAGATAGAAGACATATTCACACGTCAGTAATGAGTTAGATAGAAGACATATTAATACGTCAATTATTGGTTAGATAGAAGACATATTCACACGTCAATAATGAGTTAGATAGAAGACATATTAATACGTCAATTATTGGTTAAATAGAAGACATATTCACACGTCAATAATGAGTTAGATAGAAGACATATTCACACGTCAATTATTGGTTAGATAGAAGACATATTCACACGTCAATAATGAGTTAGATAGAAGACATATTAATACGTCAATTATTGGTTAAATAGAAGACATATTTACACGTCAATAATGGGTTAGATCGATTTTATCTTCTTCTTCTTATTATTTTAAACCTGTTGGCCTGTTATGGTCCTGCATCATCGTTTCCCTCTTGTGACGTCGACTGCCAGCTGTCTTTCCATCTTTTGGGAGTTCGTCCTGGAGGTCTGCTTACTCGGGGGATACTGTTCCTGGCCATTCTTACGGCTCTCGGTTCCGCCATTTTGGATATGTGTTCGTTCCAGAACCTTCTTCTCTGTCGTCCCCATCTGACAATATCTTCAACTTCGCACATCCTTCGGATTTCTGTGTTTCGTACTCTATCACGAAGGGTTTTGCCGCCAAGGCACTCTTTCGTCAACCATTCTTAACACATGCCTTAATCCTTTTTTATCTTACTTCAAACATCCATTTCATCCATGCATCGATTTCTGATAGATTGACATGCCACAAATTTTCCTCAGTAGTAAAATATGTTTAATGGAAAACTGTAAATACTTGACAGTATTATTATTCGTGACGTGTAACTTTTCCAAAAATATTTCTCAGATATAAAATTATGTTATTTTAACTAAATAACATTGTTTCTACTGTAATTTAATATACTTGTTTGTACAACCAAGTAGACTTCTTTGATTTATAGTTCAATTAACTTTTTTCATAAATTTACAAGTGCATTAGAAAGATAATTAGTTAGCGCATTTCAGCAAACGTCAATAAATAAACGCTGCGTGATAAATAATAACAAGGAACAATAGTTATTTTTTAAATGCTTCTTATATGTAATTGATGTTGAAAATTTGATTTATTTTTACGAATATCTAAAATTCTTTAACGAACAATTTTATTTATAAATGTATTCTAGATTATTTCTAATAATATGTTAGAATTGCGTGCAAAACCGACAAGGCTACTTTAATTTACGAATATTGATGTTTTTCACAAACTTAAATGAGCATCATAATGAATACAAATTTATATGTATCAATTAATTTGCTAGCATCTCAGAATGCGAATTACTCAATCGAACACACTGTTTGAGCGTGTGTTATAAGAAAGTAAAGAAATTAAGCTAAAGAAGTGTTTAATTAAAACACAGCGGATTTTTTTTGTAAACACATTCTATACATGAGCAGTTTATTGGCATGTGTATATGAATACAATTCATACGTACACACTGTCGTTAGAATACACTCACAAGTCGTAACATGCAATGCCTTAATTTGCTTCCAAGAATTTATATTGTTGATTTCTATTTAGAATACGGCTGAATCAACAAACATTAAGAAATGTTATTACAATACACACCTGAAACTTCTTATAATACTAAGTACAATCAATACATGGGACGTATTTATGTATGTACTCGTATTATGAAAACTTCATTGTTTCGCTGCATTTGTTCATTTTAAAATAGGGACATAAAACGTGTTTTCAGAACAATGTTTCATGAGGCGCATGGCCACGCGGTAACGCGCTGGACTATTCTATTCAGAAGAAACCCGCGCTGTTCTTCTCTTCTCGAATAATACAATAATACAATCAGATATTGTTTATTGGCCTTTCCAGTTCACCGCTCCTCTTTCTTTACGTCGTCCTTTACTGTCCATGCAGTGAGACTCTGGAATCAGTTACAAACCAATATAAGACTCGCTCCGTCCTTAGCATGCTTTAAGAAGCGACTGAAAAACCTCTTAATTTCTAGTCAGTACAATAACGTGTTTCATTCCTGATTTTTCTTTTCCTTTCCTCTCCACAATCCTTTCCTTTCCTTTTGATTGTTGATATCTCACTTTATATGAAAAATAATGTTAGGGTGACTTTCCGCCTTTGTGGGGTTCGTGGGCATGTGCTCACGTATATGTTTATGGACATCGTGGGGATAGATAGTCATTTGAATGATTTATGTGACCACGTAACTTGCTTTATTTACTTTTGTCTGGTTAGTTGGAAGAGATTGCCGCCTGGCAATAAGCCCGCCAGATTGTATTTGCAATAAAAGTGTTAAATAAATAAATACAGTATTTTTTTCGCCTCGTATTCGGGAGGTAAAAGAATAGCTGGAAATTAATGATAATAAGTCAAAAATCATGAAACAGAGTAGGAGAATAGGCAATGGTTCACAAGGTAACATAAGATTCAAGGATAAATATGACTTTGAGGTGGTAGCTGAGTTCACCTACCTGGGCTCAACTATAACGAAGGAAAACGAGGAGTATGCAGAGATTAAGAGAAGAATCACAACAGGGAACAAAACAGTCTTCACCCTACTGCCGGTGTTCATGTCCAGAAGTGTCCACAGAAAAACCAAAGTCAACCTATATAAAACCATTATTAGAACAGTGGTGGCATATGGATGCGAAGCATGGACACTGACAGCTAAATCCGCAGAGTTGCTGGATGCCTTCGAGAGAAGAGTACTACGTAGGATCCTGGGCCCCGTGAATGATGGCGAAACCTAGCGAATACAATACAACGACGAGCTGTATAATATCTACAACGCTCCCAGGCTATCTGTACATGTCAGACTAAGCAGATTGAGATGGGCCGGACATGTGTACAGAATGCTGTCATAGCGAACACCCAAAATAATCCTGAAGGGACACCCGGGTGGGAGAAGGAGAGTGGGCAGGCCGAGTCTGCGATGGGAGGACGAAGTTGAGAGGAACGCAACCCGGCTGCTGCAGGCGCAGGACTGGAGGGTTGTGGCGGAAGACAGGAGGAGCTGGAGGCGAAGATTGACGGAGGCCAAAGCTTGATATGGGCTGTAGGACCATCGAAAGAATAAGAATAGCTATGACTTTGGTCATATCATATCTGCCCAGGCAGCCCGAAAAAGATCCCCAACGCTTCTTATACCAGTCCAATCACGTATATTGCGGAGTCAGGAGATTTGCCTCCTGCCAACACATCTTCGACCCTCTATTTTGTCTTGGATGATCAGGTGCAGTAATTTGTACTTTTCTCCTCTAAGTACATGACCCAAATAGGACATTTTTTGGATTTTATTATAAGACTAACTCTCTATCAACTTTGGATCTTTGAAAAACCCTTGTGAATGCTTCCAGTCGGTTCATACTACCAACTTTGAGGATCCATGATTCCACTCCATGCAATAACACTGACCAAACGTAGCATTTGACTAACCGTTGTCTAAATTTAATCATTTAAATATAATAACAATGATGTATCAATTTTTTAAGTTGTGTTTTGGAATTCTTGCAAAAAATATTTTATATTAGTAGCAAATTAATGAGAGGAAGCGATTAATTGCAGTAGAAACGCCTGCGCTGAGAAAAATATCTGGCGCGCAATTGTAAAACGGAACAAGAAGTGCAGTTATAAGGGATGAATGTGAGCAGAATTCTGTGTTCTAAATATTGCGAAAAAGATTTTGTGATTTGATTGTGTGAAATATTACGGTGGAGAAATATTGACGGAACAATTTACTATGCACGCATATGTGGGAATCGTGGTCGAGTGCTATCAAAAAAATGATTGGAACAAATTAATGATTTTTTTAAACAAGAAAAGGCAAGAAGTAAGTGAAACAGACGGAATTATGTATGAATATGAAAGAAACAAAAGAAAATATGTCTTGATAAAAAATTTAACGCTATTACTGCCGTCATAAGTAAAAACGCAGCTAACGAGAAAAAAAAAACAGAAATTTAACTAAGTATAAGGCAGTATTCCATATCAAATTCTGAACCATAATCAATAAAAAAATACTGAAAACTATTTATTTTAACACAAAAATTGACATGTCTTTTTTAATTTTACAAAATCCCAGGTTTTTCTAAGCAAAAAACAATAAAATGTGATTCATAAGCAAAAAAACAGCAGGTGCCTATGCGTTTGCTGCGTTTTTGCTTATGAATCACATTTTACTGTTTTTTGTTTATGAATGACGACATTTTTAAACAACAATGAAAAACATAAAAGTGCAGTTTTCTCAAAATTTTACTTTTGCCATCAGCTGCGTTTTTGCTTATGAGGGCAGTATTACTTTTCTGTCTATTTCAACAAAAAAAATTGCGTGATGCTATGTGTACGTGTGTATTATTAAATTCTTCAAAACGTGGAATTTCTTAGCAATTGCATTAAAGATATTCTTGATAAATCAATTATTTCAAAATATATCACTTGATTTATGATAAACGATCTGCTGGAGTCTTGAATCAATGCAACCTGTTTTGTTTTTGCTGTCTTCACGGAAGTTTTACAGTCTTAAAAAAAACTAAGATATTATAAATGTTGATCAGTTGTTGTATTCAACTATCCACGTTGAGAATAAAATACAAATTTATTCTCAAGATATCGTATTAGAGAAAACATATTCTCTGAAATATGATTTTTGAACCAATTGAATCGGAATAACTTGACGGTTTCGAAATATTTTTCCATGAGTTTGATACTCGTATCGAAAATGGCTTCACTCGAAAAGTTCCGCATTGCAATAAATTATATATTTATGCATATAATGTTTTCTTCGTGGGTTTTACAAGTAAATTATGGAATGTAAATGTTCTTCATTGTGTGTGCACTGAGCTTACTTGGTTGGCTAGACGTACTTATAGCTGGATAATTATATATACATATGTTAGTGTACGATATAAATATATACGAGTATATACATGCCCCATTTGGTATTAGCAGTCTTCCTCATTTCAAAATACTGTAGAAATAGTAATATATTTTTTTCGTGTTAAAATAATTTCACGCTAAAAGAAGTAAATTAAAAAAAAAATACAAACTTATGCTTTTGGTATCATCATAATCAATAGAGTTAAGATAGAAAGTTTTAACAAGTTGACATTATAAACACAATTTAACACAAGAGGTCCTTGGCATGATTTAAAAAGCGACTGAAAATTTTCAGCGTCTTTACAATCACGGATTAGTGTTACGCTCAAACAGAGATTGTCTATTGGCCTTTCCAGTTCACCGCTCCTCTTTTATTACGTCGTCCTTTACTGTACATGCAGTGGGACTCAGGAATCAGTTACAAACCAATAGAAGAATCGCTCCGTCCTTGGCATGCTTTAAGAAGCGACTGAAAATTTTCAGCGTCTTTACAATCACGGATTAGTGTTACGCTCAAACAGAGATTGTCTATTGGCCTTTCCAGTTCACCGCTCTTCTTTTATTACGTCGTCCTTTACTGTACATGCAGTGGGACTCAGGAATCAGTTACAAACCAATAGAAGAATCGCTCCGTCCTTGGCATGCTTTAAGAAGCGACTGAAAATTTTCAGCGTCTTTACAATCACGGATTAGTGTTACGCTCAAACAGAGATTGTCTATTGGCCTTTCCAGTTCACCGCTCCTCTTTTATTACGTCGTCCTTTACTGTACATGCAGTGGGACTCAGGAATCAGTTACAAACCAATAGAAGAATCGCTCCGTCCTTGGCATGCTTTAAGAAGCGACTGAAAAATTTCAGCGTCTTTACAATCACGGATTAGTGTTACACTCAAACAGAGATTGTCTATTGGCCTTTCCAGTTCACCGCTCCTCTTTTATTACGCCGTCTTTTACTGTACATGCAGTGAGACTCTAGAATCAGTTACAAACCAATAAAAGAATCGCTCCGTCCTTGGCATGCTTTAAGAAGCGACTGAAAATTTTCAGCGTCTTTCCAATTATGAATTAGTTCTATGCTCAAACAAATTGTCTATTGGCCTTTCCAGATCACCACTCTTCTTTTATTATGTTGTTATTTACTGTCCAAACAGTGAGACTCTAGAATCAGTTACAAACCACTAAAAAAAATCACCCCATCATGCTTGGCATGCTTTAACTCTTACAGGCTTAGTGGTCCAGGATTTGTACCACCTTTTTTTGACGCAGTACTGCACAATGGTACACGTAATGTACCACTTATTAAACCTCTCTCTATTGCTGCACGAACGCTTAGACTATGTACCACTTCGTATAATATAATACTTATGACTTATATCGGCACAGCTGTAGGTCTGGTCCTGTTCAAATTCATTTAGCTTCTAATATTATTGACAGTTAGTTGTTCTTGGTGTGCCGACTTGTGCGTATAAAAGAAAACGTTATATATTTGTATTAAATTTTAATAAAAAATAGTTGTGTTAAAATTGACTTCAGTAATTGTGGTGAATTTATATTTAAGTTAAAAATTAATTTTACTCGGATGTATTTCGGCATTATTTGGTGGTACATTAGAAGTACCAGTGGAAATATGGACTAGTGGTACATAAGTTGTACCACCTCACCAGGAGTTCCTTGATCTACCAAGGAATTGGAAATATGTTAATTTAGCATTTGTTTGTATCATTAAAAATAATATAAAACAAAAAAAAATTATCTTTTTTATTTTTAATAATAAATAATTATTTTAATAATAATATAATACACGTAATAATATTAAAATAGTTATTAGTAATAATAAAAATTATTAATATTAAAATAATTAAGAATAATTTATTAATAAATAAAATATTTAATAATAATAATATAATACACCGTTTCACTTTTCGTGACGTTCAGGTCAATTCAGCCTACCGCGCCTATAGAAGTTTCACTTAAAAAAAACAGAGTAACATATTTAATGAAGTCATATAGGTTTTAAAGTACGTGTATTGAGAAAAAAAAAACAGAATATTTAATAAACTGTCGTCTGAGGTATTATGACTCGTTTAATATGAACCGATGCCCGCGTTGGGAACATGTTGACTAACGACAGATCGACTTGCTTCGTGTCGGCTAACTTAATTCATTTTACTTGAATGACTTCGAGTTGTATAAATGATTATTACGAAATAGTTCGAAGCACAGTAGCGCTGCGCTACGTACCAACATTTATTATTTCTCAAACGAATTATTCTTATACAGAGTGATAGATATTTTAGATACTTTGCACATATATTCGTATTAACCTTTCCTTCCCTGTGTTGGGTATCTTCTACACGTTGCTTCTAATAACCATCAATATCTCTATAAATATTATAAATACAAGGTTAAGATTTTAGGTATTCCTCCGTACTATATTTACGCATTGATTTAAAAAATAATATTAATAATAATCAGAATTTATCGACTACATCGTAAGTATTTCGTGAATATCGGAAACAAATTCGCATTTAAACGTTACGAGTGCCTCGATCTTGGGTCTTGATGATAGGTGAAGAGTATGCGGGAAGCGCGACACTATATTCGCATCTCACTTTTGCGTACGTCACTGAATAGCGAGGAGCTCAATTTTCTCAACCTCGCAAGTGTAAGCCACGCCCGAGTTAGCCACCAACCCTGCCGCGCCGCAGTAGCTGTTGAGCTGGCAACGAGACTAGATCTACGCCCGTTCCGTGAGCGTTGCCAGATGGTTTTTTAATGTTTTCAGCAAATAAATCTCAATTATTATAATTTTTAACTTCAATTATAATTAATTAAGGGGATTATCTATGAATGTTCTTATTTTTCCGATTTCAAATCGCTAATTTTTGATCGCGTACTCACTACCCAACACCGGAGCGCGCGTTTCATTTTTATCACCATAAGGGAAGGGTTAAGGTACCTTTATTGTGTCATTAAATGCTCAAAAAAATTTACGTATGAATTTCAAATTCATTAATATACTGAAAGCATGATATTAATTTAACTTTGTATTATTGTATGAAGATACACTTGGCCAGAATTTTATCGAATACCAGATTAAATACTTAGTATGTACACCATCATAATACGAGTATAAAATCGTTCGCCTTTTTTGAATGTCTATTGAAGTAACTTTGAATCTTATTCTAAAGCGAACAATTTCATTAAAATTATTTTGTATGAATCAAAGTTCATTAAAAAACTAAAAGCATGATATAATTTTTTTAGAAATTAAGCTTGGATTTTATAAAATATAAGGTCAAGTACTTTTAAGCTTTTGCACTATTAATTTTAAATGTATAATATGCTCCACGTTTAGAAGTATCTATTGATGAAACTTTGGATAGTTTCTTTAAAGTGAACAATTCCATCTTGTTCATGATGGAAGTTTTACTTTCTCTAATTTACATATACGTATAAGAGATAGCGAAATAGCTGCAATATCCGAAAATAATTGCAATGAGGAAAACTGGTTGAATACTTTTTTATATAACATTGATATATCTTCAAGTTTTTTTTATTTGGATCTTATTAGATTATATGCAAAATACACCATGATACATTAGGTTCCTCGGTCCATTGCAACTTTCCTTTACAACCCATACACAATCATGACTTCAGCAGCTCGTATCACATTACTACCCCATTATAGTATAAAAATATTTACGCACATGTTAATATACACGTATCGTCTTGTTCTTCCTGGCACTGTCCCAACTCATTGCCTAGGTAGGCTGTTGAGGTCAGCTCTTCTCGTTCTCAGGCTGTATATTCTTCGGTTCTGGGTGTCGCTTTCATCTAAGCCGTTTCTCTGCAGGATTTTGGGGCATTGAGTCATCCATGAGTTCTTTGGTCTTCCTCTGGACGGCTGCTGAGGAAGATCCACAGACATTGCCTGATTTACCGTATGGTCTGGTGGTCTCCGTCTTATGTGCCCGTACCATCTCAGTTGTCGCTCTTCCAGCTTACTGTTTATGTCAGTGACCCCCAGGCTACCACGAATGCGTGAGCTCTTAATTCTATGTTTTAGTGATACTCCTGTCGACCACCTAAGCATTCGTTTCAAGTTGCCTAGAGTAGGATTTGTACATAGTCCAGCATTCTGTTTATATAATATATACGTATATATATATGTATAAAAATTGCTAACGGTGGAAAAAAAAAACAAACCCATTGTTGATTCATATAGTTTTTTTTATAGTACCGGATAATTATTTAGGCCATCGTGAATAAAGATTGTTTATGGTGGCGTATTAAACTGTTAAGAGCATTACCACTTGTGCACGGAATAACCTTGTTGAATGAAATTACTGATATCGATATCTACCACATTTTGGTAGATACATTGAACATTAAACTTCTTAAAACACTTTAAACGTATAACTGAGTAACATCATAGGGAAGCATGAGTGACATTGTTCCTGTTGACATTCTGCTATATTTAGATTTGGTAATTATTTTATTCTTGTTATTTGTTGTAGTTGCGTTAAAAATCCATAAAATGTAAAATAGAATAAATAAATTACGTAACTTACAATGTAACGTAAAATAAATAAATTACGTAACTTACAATTTCTTCCTTTACAACCACCCTGTGAATACGAGATTTCCCCCCTCACATTTTAATGGCGGAATTACAACACGAATTACTGAGCTGGCTATCTTATCAGATCGAAAATTACACTCGTATAAAACAAAGGTTCATTGAGTCGTTAGTATTGAAAAAAATAACGATTCATTTTAAAAATATCACAAATATTTGACATTCATTCTTGTTTTCTTGGATTTTGATCAAGTATATTGGTTGGTTAATTCGGAAAAATTTTTACTTTGAGCGGTAATTACAATATTTCTGCACGAAGATTGTTATGGAATTTATTTAATTGCAAATATTTTGAATCGCATTTCTTCTTCTTAAACTTTCTATAGACTCAAGAGTATGTTAGTGCAGGATTGTCCTCCTGTGATGCTGAGCTCCAGCTATCTCTCCATCGTTTCGGGGGTCTCCCTGGTGGATGCCGTCCATCCGCCACCCCATGCAGAGCTATGTATGGAATTCTTGTGGAATTCATACTCTGTACATGTTGGTACCAGTATCGTCGACGCTGTCGTCTCCATCTGACCATATCTTGGACCTCACAGACCTCTCGGATTGTGGTGTTCCTTACACGATCACGCAAAGTCTTCCCAGCAATAACACGTAGTTGTTGTTATTTTTGTTATTGTTATTTTTCTTCTTCTTCAACTTTCTGTAGACTCAAGAGTCTGTTACTGCAGGATTGTCCTCTTGTGATGCTGAGCTCCAGCAATCTCTCCATCGATTCGGGGGTCTCCCTGGTGGACGCCGTCCATCCGGCACCCCACGCAGACCTATGAGCTTCTCTGTACATGTTGGTACCAGTATCGTCGACGTTGTCGTCCACATCTGACCTTATCTTGGACCTCACAGATCTCTCGGATTGTGGTGTTCTTTACACGATCACGCAAAATCTTCCCAGCAATAGCACGTGGAGTTCTCATTTCCCACATTTATTTAGAACAAATTTTTATTATTTGTTTATTTTAACATAAGTTGCGTGATGCCGATTTATTTACGACTAGCTGAATAGCCCACCCAAGGAAGTGTGAAAACAAATACTAAATACTTGTTAATGGTTACACCTACTTACATTGTATCCGACTTACATTGTATCCGACTTACATTGTATTCTTCTATCCAGTGATTTTAAAACGTTTTTTTACGTATGCAGTTTTAAACTTAACGATCGCACTAAATGTTATTATCTTTGTGTATTCAATCAAGAGTTTCTCGCATTTTATAACTTTGAAATATCATCTTCTTCTTCCCGGCTCCATCCCAACTCACTGTCTTCGAAGACTGTTGGGGTCAGCTCTCCTCGTCCTCAGGTTGTATGCTCTTCTGTCACGGACTACGTCACCCAGGCCGTGCCTCTACATCAGGTTATCTTTTTGCACCACCCATGAATAATTTGGTCTTCCTCGGTTGTTATTCGAGGAAGATCCATGGAGATTGCCTGGTTTACGATGTGATTGGGTGATCTGCGTCTAACGTGCCCATACCATCTCAATCGTATCTCCTCCATTTTACTGTTGATGTCTGTAACACCTAGGTTTCCACGAATGTGTGAGCTTTTTATTTTGTCTCTTAGGGACACACCAGCTGACCATCTTAGCATGCGCATTTCAGCAGTTTCTAGTTGCCTGGAGTAAGAGTTATACATCGTCCAGCATTCGGAGCCATAGAGGAGTACGGGTCTGACAATCGTTTGGTATACTTTTCCTTTTAACTTTCAACTTTGAAATATCATCAAATTGTGTAATATTTCACTAAATAATTACTTTATATTTCAATACAACATTCAATAAACATATTTTTATTTGTTTTGTAAAAATTTATGAAACAAAATTCGTAATAAATCGCCTTACTTATTAATCTTGCAAATGTCTGCCTTCCAATTTGTGACTGGTTTTACTTTGACAGTATGTGTTTTAAAATTCGAAGTTGCGCAGAAGCTTATGTTTTGTGTATTTTTTACTCCACGGTCACAGTATGTTAAGTTTCATTTTCGACTTTACGACATTAGGCAAATTATATAATATAGAAGATAAAGAAACAAAAGTCGAATTCATTAATATGATACACAGGGAAGACGAATGTGATTTTTTTATAGTAAACTTATTAAGTCTTGTAAGTATCATAGAAAAACGTTAGAAAATATCTCATTTTGTAATATAATTATTGAACCTTTAAGAAAGTTTTATTTCTTGCTTCGCTGCTGTTTCATTAATGTAATTCTGAATCTATAAAAAAAACAATTGCCTTTTCCTCGGAAAGTTTTCGTTGCTCTTGCACGAGAATTAACGATATTCGGTCGTATTTGCGTTCAGTATTTGCCCCGCTGTAATAATAAAACACTTTTCCCGCGCAAGTCGAATGGTAAACAGATCTTATTGTGTATAAATAAAGGCAAAGTTGCACTAAAACTTCTTATGGAGGACAATTCAAACAGCTAAAATGAGTCCGCGCCTTTATAAACAAATTGAAACAGAATGAAGCAGGGGGAAACTACATCACAGCTTGACTACTTCGATAGAACTTTCTTAGATTTGGTCGCAGATGTTTGATCATTTTTATAACTGAAATAAATAATTCACTTTTATTTTGTTTTGATGTTTTCATATTTGTTAAAAAAATTAAGATAATTTGTGTGTTGTGTTCGTTTCTGAAAAGTGATAACGTCTTTAATCGGGTGGCCTAGTTTTAAATGGCTTGTTTAAACAATCTTGAATTTATAATATCATATTCCGACACTTGTGTAGCTGTCAGACTTGATTTTTTTCTTGTCTCTTAGAATTTTTAAAGTAAATTTTGATTTATTGATTTTTGACATTTCGTGTATTTCCGACACAAATATTCTACGACACAATAGTCCATTTCTTTAATGGTTCTTGTCTATAAAAGTGTATTTTTTGTCATTTTTACGTTTTTATTTAGTTATTGCAACAGTTGCATTATTGTTGCGTAATATTTTTGTCATCAGCAAGATACAGGCAAAAACCTAGTTTACTGAGGACACGACAAATTAAAGACAACAAACCCAGATCCATTAAAATTGTGTGTCCGAATTAAATTACCTGTTTTTTTTCGCAAATTATGTACGAGGGTCATCCAGAAACTTAGGTTACAAGGGCTCCTGAGGCCAGGGGTTTTTTTTTGTTTCGAAGTTGGTGCACCTGGCGTGTAGGGGGTTCCTAACGGTCAGTTTGTTTAGTCCCGCGTGTTGGTCTTCCATTTTGTTTAGTCACAGTAAATTCTTCCGATGGAGAGGTCGTCGCGCGCTCCCGCCAACTCTCGTCCGTGCGAGACCCGCGCGGTCATCAGTTTTTCAGTCAGTCAGTAAATATTCATCGGAAGCTCGTGGAAGTTTATGATAGGGATGTGATGAGTCGACAACACGTCACGAAGTGGGTTAGGTTTTTCAGAGAAGGCCGTACTGATACTCACGACGAGGCTAGGCAGTGATTTCTGACGAATTTGTGCAAAAAATTGAAGAACAAGTGGTAAATGACCGCCGTGTGACGCTTGACGACCTTCACGAAGAATTTCCTGACATTTCTCAAAGTTTTCTTGGTGATATTGTGTCGGAAAAACTTGGTTACATGAAGTTGTGTGCGAGATGGGTGCCCAGAATGCTCACACCGGAGCACCGTCAAAATCGCGTGACCGCCGCGCGTGAATTTTGGATCGTTTTGCACAGGAGAGAGAAGCTTTTCTGGACTCTATCGTGACGGGGGATGAGACGTGGGTGTGTTACTATATCCCAACAATTTTCTAACGATCAGAAGGTCGAGGAAGCTGTGAGGAAGTGGCTGAAAGAGCTGGCGGTGGAGGTCTATGACACTGGCATACAAAAGCTGGTGCCCCGACTACAGAAATGTCTCGATCTCGACGGCGATTAAGTTGAAAAATAGTTTAATATATTTTTGAAGTATCCTGTGAATTTCAATCAAATACAAGCATTTTTAGATCCTGCATAAATGTTGTAACCTTACTTTCTGGATGACCCTCGTATACTTCTTGTCATGTATAAAATAAATAAATAAATTTATAATCTTTATTTTTGGTTTATGTTTGTTTTCTAAAGTAATATTTCAATCAAGTAGATTTTTATTTTTGTAAATTATCATACTATATATAACCAGATATTTCATTTGTTTTATTCCAGTTAACATTTTGTTATTCCAGTTAACATTTCCTATACCTCAAAGTGTTGGAGTGTGCAGCTTTATACTTGAAAACAACACCCTTTATGGGAAGCCTTATCAAAATTTACAGTTTAATATGAACACTACACACATCCACTACATTCCACCTAAAGCTGAATGTGTTACTATTACATATCGAAAGATTTACAAATGTTTCTTTATAGTTCGTCTATCCTTGGTTAGTTTTCTGCGGTTTTCTAATCACATGTTTCACCTTCCCATCTTATTTTATATTATTGTAATATTTTTAATCACACAGTAAAAGTGCTTTCAATTTCCGATTTAGAACACCCTTGAAAATAGTCTACTTTCTGAACGGCGCTATGTGTTCGTAAATTGTACTTTTATTGTATTAATAATAATTTATTGCTAAAGTATGTTCGAAAACGTATGAGGTACATTAAGGAGGTGTAAAATAATTTGTTGCTAAAGTATATTCGAAAAGGTGTGAGGTACATTAAGGAGGTAAACCATAATTTGTTGCTAAAGTATATTCAAAAAGGTGTGAGGTACATTAAAGAGGTGTACAATAATTTGTTGCTTAAGTATATTCGAAAAGGTGTGAGGTACATTAAGGAGGTGTACAATAATTTGTTGCTAAAGTATATTCGAAAAGGTGTGAGATACATTAAGGAGGTGTCCAATAATTTGTTGCTAAAGTATATTCGAAAAGGTACATTAAGGATGTATCCAATAATTGAGATACATTAAGGAGGTATCCAATAGGTTGTTGCTAAAGTATATTCGAAAAGGTGTGAGATACATTAAGGAGGTGTCAAATAATTTGTTGCTAAAGTATATTCGAAAAGGTGTGAGATACATTAAGGAGGTGTCCAATAATTTGTTGCTAAAGTATATTCGAAAAGGTGTGAGGTACATTAAGGAGGTGTCCAATAATTTGTTGCTAAAGTATATTCGAAAAGGTGTGAGATATATTAAGGTGTCCAATAATTTGTTGCTAAAGTATATTGTAAAAGGTGTGAGGTACTCGTACATTAAGGAAGGGCACAATTAAAGCAACTTTATCGCTTATTTAAAAAAACAATTGTTTGTGTCCCACATAACCTTTATTTTACGGGTTATAAAAAACTTCTTTAATCGCCGGTTATAAACGCAATACAGTACAAAAACGCAATCAAAAAAATAAGAACTGTCTAATTGCATAGTTTTTGAGTCCAAGATTAACTACTTGACAGTTTTGCCCGAGCGGGACTCGGGCACAAAGTTTTTTTTTTATACTGACGAGCCCGAACTTTGTTCGGCAAATCTTGTTTCGACTTGTTGGGAGTGTTTCTCCCGAGCGTCGTTTAGGCAGATCTTGTTTTCTCCGAACGGAATTTATTTTCGAAATGATTTTATTCGTTCACAGTTCGTCATTGTGTTACGTCGCGTGTTAAAAATCCGACTGTTAAGTGGTTAAGGAGAATTGAGTTTTCTATTTTCTATTTATAAAGAAGAATATTTCTGTGGCGTTATGGCAGAAGTTTATATGTCCGTTTTTTTTTGTCATTTTGTGTTAATTCTCACAATTTATAGAAAATATTTCTCAGCATGTTGTGGCAAAACTTGGTGTGTCAGTCATTATCCAAACAGAATATATATCGTTTGGAAAAACTTAAAAAAAATGCTTATTTGTACTGATTTTAACAGCTTATCAAAGTTAATATTTCTTCTCCTGTAAACTAAGGTAAAACTGACATATCAACTTCTGCCATAACGCCACAGATTTTATCTAGTAATTTTTATCAAAATTGACTGATATGGAAAAATATTTTACCATTAACGAATAAAAATTTTTTTTTTTTTTTTTTTAAATAATTAATGACTGTGTAATTTGAAGGGAATAGCATAGCGTGGGGTTCGAACTGACGACATTTCGCACGGAAGTCTTGTTCGTTACCACGCGGCCATGCACCTCATATAAAACGAGGTATAAAATCAAATATACAATGGTACAAGCTGCAACCAAGTTTTAAAGTTATTAAGAGTTAATTCTTAAAATTGTAATGCGTTACCGATCACTAGTATTTTTTAAGTCGGCTAAAAGCTGCCAAAGTGCTTTAGTAAAAAATATTGTATAATTATAGTAATAATAAAATGACAATTTATATATCACCATTCAATGAACGAAATCGCCTCAAATGTGCTCGTTATAGAGCTGCTCTAATACGGGACTCGTATCAACTATTATTGACAGATTAAAAATATTATAAGTTGAGTGTAAGGATAGGAAGGTAGTGGCTGTGGCCATTAGATTTGGTATTTTCCTACATTGGCATCATTCAGAAAAATATAATTGGTAAAAAAAAAACACAGTTAGTTTACCAGGAGAACATGCACTGTAAAGTAACCTTTTTAGATCTTCCGATATGTGATAATGGCATATTTGGGTTTAGGGTTGATGTTGCGAATATATGTAATGTTTAAATTCAATCTCTGGCACTACCATCGAGAGGAAGGGAAGATGCAGACTCAGCAGAGACACATGACACGCATGCCAACTAATGAAATGTTCACCATCCCTAGAGTTAAAACCTCTTTTGCCCAAAGGCAATATGCTTATTTGGCTCCTATGACGTGCAATAGCGTGCCGAATTTAATAAAGATAAAGGAAGGAAAACCATTTAGACAGTCGATCGGAGCGTGGTTGTTATTGCGACAGGATTTTGAGTACTTGGGCTTTCAGGATAAATTACGTGTGGAAAAGATTTGTGTGGGCTGTTGAGTGTGGGTTTCTTCTTATTGTTTTGATTTTTGTTGTTTTGTATTTGTGTTTCTGTATATTTTTGTGTTAATTTTTATCCTTATGATTGTGTGTGGTGGTATATTATGGGATGAACATTTTTGGTTTTATTTTTGTTTCATTTTGGGTTCATTTTTGGGTTTACTTTTGTTTTTGTTTTTATTCTTATGATTGTGTGCGGTATATTATGGTATGAACAAGTTTGGTCTTTCTGGAGTGATGATGTGTGAAGAGTTTGATTCCGCATGATGTTTTCAGTTGTAATTGAGTGTCACTGTTTGTCAGGTTGATGAGAACGTGTAACGGGGTTTTGTTTTTTGTGTAATCAAAAATCGGAAAGAAACATCGATTTATTGTTTCATGCTAAATATCCTCAGTGAAATACAGGCAAAAGCCTAGTTTACTGTGGATACGACAAATGAAAGGCGACAAACCCAGATCCATTAAAATAATGTATGTCCAAATTAAATAACCTGTTGTTTTTTCGCTAATTATGTATATTTCTTGTCATGTGTAATAATAAATAAAAATAAATCAATAAATCATGAATTTTGATAAGATTAAATAAAAGGGTTGTTTTTAAGTGCTTCCTCAAGCTGAATATGCAACCCTTATCTCGAACACTAAAATGCATGCCTTTACAAGCCACAGAAGCAGCGATGACAAAAGCTCTATCATAATAGGTTCATAATGGAAGCTCTATCATAATGGAAGGAAAATCGATGTATTTAAGTGGCATGTTTCGAGTATAAATAATAAGAAAATCATGCACGCTTCATTAGTAAACGTCTGCTCTGAGAAAGTTGATCTAATATCAGGATCGATCTGAAAATAATATTATTTAATGCACCCTCTAACCTTAAAATACTTTATTAATTGTATTTTAACAGAGTTTTGATCAAAGCGAAACCAGCAAGTCCTATAATGTGCCCTATGTCCAGTGATGCACTCTTTACCGATCCATTATGTGACAACTTGAAACTATGTAAAAGGTACCATATACTGGAAGGGAAGGTTTTGATGGCGTAGTACAATTTGATATTAAAAAAAGAGAAAATATATAACAGCAAATTTTAATGGTTTTCAGTGAAACAGGGGCCGCTTTTTTACATGAATTTACATATAATAAAGCACCATTGGCTTAAATTTAGTTAAACGTTAAAAATAAACATTCAAATTTCAATACAGTACATTATAAGATATAACAATTTATCGAGTATATAACATATGGACGTATAAAATAAAGTTATAAAGAAAAACGTAAAAAAATTTATTGAGAATTTTCTTTGAAGATTATACCAAAGAAATTATAATTGGATCAAACAAATGATATTCTGAAAGAAGAAAACGTAGAAGGGTGGAGAGATTGCATGTATGTGGAAGAGTTTAATACCGTGTGTTGCAGTAGGAAAGTCTGGCGCTCTGTCCTCTGGAAATGATGTGATAGTATATACTCGTATGTATGTAACTCTTCAATCTCTAAGTTTTTTTTCACAATAATTTCAAACAACATAACTCGAAAAGGTTTTATATCATAATCAGTAGATCATTGTTTCATGGTCGTTACTAATAACGTAATCATAAAATTTATGAGGTGTGTAAGTGTTTCATTTCATTTTGGGGGGTGTGAAAAAAACCCTTTGGTAACTGGTCGCTATGGTTACCGCTGCTCCCCCAACTCGACTGGCTTTAGACAAAGAGTTCTTCCAATCAGTGATTCACCACCTTTGTATTCATCGCACGACTCCTCGATTTTAATATTACCACTGTTTTACAAATAATTTCAAAAAAGTTTCACAAAGATATGGAAATACGTTAAAATTGTTTAAAGGCGACATATATTAACTTCAATATGTATTTTTAAAACATTTATTATTTTTGAGAATAATATTTTTGTGTTGGTTGGGTTCCATACATATAATTGATCGAATAATATATTTCAAATAAGCCTATTTTTTTTATTTGTTAATGATTAATTTTATTTGATATTTTTCAATGTTGCAAAAGTACATTAATTTACTTCAAATAAATTAATACTGCTTTGAATAAAAAAAAAGCAGAGGCTAGGAAATATTCAAACTAGATAGATTTAAATTTATTTTTTATTTTATTTACACATGACAAGAAATCTATTATATGAACACACAATTTGCGAAAAAAAGGTAATTTAGTTTAGACACACACATTTAATTGATCTAGGTTTGTTGCCTTTCATTTGTCGTGTCCCCAGTAAACTAGGCTTTTGCCTGTGTCTCTCTAAAGACATAATTGAACACGGATAAGAAATAAATATATATTTTTATCATCTTAGTTCATTACTATTCAGATACACAGTATCTGCCGTCAGTAAGTAATGCTATGTGTAAGTAAACAGTAATTTATAAACCATTTTTATAATCTGAATTTATTAATATTCAGATGTCCAGTAGCTACCCTTAGTAAAATATGTAATTGTCACTAAACATATTTAAAAAAATCATATTTATTACCTGAATGTATCGTTATTCAGGCGTCCAGTAGCTGAAGCAAGTAAGTTCTTAAATTTATTAGTAATTAGACATTTATAAACCATTTTTATAATCAAAATTTACTATTATTCAAAAGCCCAGTACCTGCCGTCCCTAAGTTCAGAAATTTTCAGTAAATAGTTTTCATAAAAACTTTTATCGTCTGAATTTATTGTTATTCAAGCTTTCAGTAACTACCGTCAGAAGGATCTGAATTTTGTTAGTAAAGAGGCGTGTATACTCCCCAATTCGTCAATAGCATATTTTTTGCATTGCACATATTATCTAACAAAGTCAGTATGCTAATCATACGTGTATGTTTATGTGTTATAAATATAAAACAAATAATCACTAATTTCTACTTAATCAGGTAATATCATCAGATGGTTCTAACAGGTGATCTGAACAGGTTATTTTTATTGTTAAAAGCCAGTGGAGAACTCTTTTTTGGAAATACTAAACTGAATGCGAAGGAGCAACAATAGTTGCGTCAGTGCAAAATCATTATACGATCTATCTTACGAGACAGTTTTTTTTTTTTTAATTATTTTCGGGTGCCATTGAGAATCAAATGTTAAACTCCCATGTAGAAGTCAAGGGTTTTACTAATTAGGGCACGGAGTTGGTCGAATTTATTATTTTAACCAAAGCAAATATATTGTATTTTAAATTAAAATTTCGAATCAGCAATTAACTTTTAACTTACATATTTATAAATTAAAATTACTTTACAGAGTATGTGCGTCTCATAAAAATAACAGTATTTAAATTAATGAATTAAATGAATGAATATTATGTTGATATTCGGAATGATGAGTGCTTTCAGTATGCGGAATGCCATTCTAAGAGTGTTTAACAAACAAACAAGCAAGCAACTGAACCCGAACGAAATTGAAAAATATGTGGGCGTGTGGGGATGTAACCGAAAATTCTCAAATCTAGCTAGAGTTAAAACCAGTTCAAGTTAACTTGAAAAATCTCAGTATTAAATACTCGTTTCTGTCAAAAATATCTTTTAATATATACCGGAACTCTAATTTTGAAGATATAAACTAATTTCGAAAAAAATCCTTACGTGTTTTTTTTACTTGTAAATGATACACTATTTTAATCTATGATTTTAAGTCTTAATATTGGGTCCTTACATGTGAAATTGGCGTTTTGTTTGGGAGGAACATAAAGTTGATTTTTTTTTAATATAATATATTTATTTAATCAAAGTATGTACCATTGCTATCTATGCACTTTTGCCATCTCATAGGTAGTTCATCGATCTCTTTACTAAAAAAACCATTCGGACGGGAATCAATAAAATCTTTGAAGTCGGTTTGGACTGCCCCATCGGAGTTGAATTTTTTCCCATGCAAAAAGTTATCCAAATTTCGAAAAAAATAGTAATCTGTCGGGGCAAGGTCCGGAGAGTACGGTGGATGTCTTAGACATTCCAATTGAAGCTCTTCTAATTTGGTAGCCGTCTGTTGTGCAGTGTGTGGTCTAGCGTTATCATGAAGCAGCAGTGGCCTAGAGTGATTAACCAGCCTCGGTTGTTTAGCAGCTAGCTTTTCCATCATGGTTTGCAGTTGCTGACAATAGACATCTGCCGTAATCGTCTGGCCAGATTTAAGAAAGCTGTAGTGAACGACACCAGCACTAGTCCACCAAATGCTCACAAGTAACTTTTTTGGAGTCAATTTTCGCTTGGGGCATGGTTTGGCTGGTTCGGCAGGGTTCAGCCATTGCGATGAGCGCTTCCGATTATCATACAGGATCCACTTTTCATCACAGGTAATGATTCGATTCAAAATCCCTTCATTATTGTGCCGGTTGAGTAATGCAACGCAGCAGTCAACGCGCGTTTGTTGATTTGCTTCACTCAATTCGTGAGGTACCCACCTTTCAAGCTTTTTCACCTTCCCAATTTGCTTCAAGTGGATTAAAACAGTTTTACCACTAACACCGCAGCCTGCAGCTAACTCGGACGTGGTTTGCGATGGATCCGCTTCCACAATAGCCTTCAATTCTTCATTATCAACTTTGGTCTCCGGCCGTCCACGGGTCTTGTTCTGCAGGTCGAAATTTCCAGAACGAAAACGTTGGAACCAAAAACGCACTGTGTTTTCTTTTGCGGCACCGTCGCCATACACATCATTAATCCTTCGAGCCGTTTCTGCAGCACTGGTGCCACGGTGGAACTCGTACTCGTAAATAACGCGATATTTCAAGTTTTCCATTTTGTAAACTGAGTGACGCAAAGAAAAAAAACAATTGAGGAAAAAACAAATGAATTATAATTTTCGAAACACAAATACTTGAGTAAATAGCTGTATAAATTTGAATTTGAAATTCCTAACCAAAGAGAAGATATTTGAGATCAAAGTTGCCAGTACGGCAAAACGCCGGTTTCGTATGTGGGGACCTAATATTAATTTTTACACAGCTAACAATGAATTCGTGTATACGGATTGCATATTACTTTCGTCGACACGCTATAGTTGCTAATATTATATATTAAATTATTATTGTTTTTGTATATAGCTATATCTTTTGTACGTGTATACATTAAATAAATATTCAATATAGTCGAAATTTCATTCAATAATTTACCATTCATATAATATTGCCTAAACTGTAAATCATACTGTAAATCAGACAATGTCTGTGGATGTTCCTCGACAGCCGTCCAGAGGAAGACCAAAGAACTCCTGGATGACTCAATGCTCCAAAATCCTGCAGAGAAACGGCCTAGATGAAAGCGACACCCAGAACCGAAGAATATACAGCCTGAGAACGAGAAGAGCCGACCCCAACTGCCTACCAAGGTAATGAGTTGGGACAGTGCCAGGAAGAAGATAATATTGCCTTAATTATGAACGATAGTTAAAAAAATGTAAGTTTCATTCAATAAATAAGAACGATGTTATAGTCGTAGAAGTTGAATGAAAACGTGTTTGAATGTAAATGAGGCTAAGGATGTGTATCGAGATAATAAAGTCTGGCACTCTGTTCTCTCTGCTTACCCCAATAGGGAAATAGCGTGATGGTATACATGTATGTATTTTAAAGCAGTTTTCTTAAGCAGTCAAAAATTTGGTGGAAATATAACCGTACTATCCGGAGGAAGTACGAATAACTTAGTGCGGGTTACAAATCGCATACTGCACGGCCAGGGTCCTCAATTATTCTATGGTGCGTGTTTTTTTATGATTCCATAGAAATGTTATAATAAACTGCTTTAGTTATATTTTTTAGATACTTAATAATACGTTGATTAAAAATGTAATGTACTATTTCATTTACCTTTTAACACTGCCAAAAATAAACGATGTCTCATTTTGGTAATATGTTTTATTTCTTCTTCTTCCCAGTATCATGTCAGATCCCCCCAACTTTGAATATCACCTGAGAGTAGGCATCTTTGTCCCCGGCAGCCCGAAAAAAATCACCGACGCTCCTTAAAGCCAAGAGATTTGCCTGCTGCCAACACGTCTTCGACACTCTTTTTTGCCTTGGATGATCAAGTGCAGTCATTTTTACTTTGGTCCTCTAAGTACATGACCCAAATATGATACCTTTTGGAGTTTAATATTAGTCAGCAACTCTCTTTTAACTTGGGCTCTTTGAAGAACCCTCGTATTGCTGACCATATCCGTCCAGGGTATCCGTAGCATTCTCCGGTGCATCCACATTTGCGAATGCTCTTAGTCGGTTCATACTACCAACTTTGAGGGTCCATGATTCCACTCCATGCAATAACACTGACCAAACGTAGCATTTGACTAACTGTTTTCGAAGTTTCAAGTTTAGATTATCATCGCAGAATACGCTTCTCATTTTATTAAAAGCCGCACGAGATGATCCAATGTTTTATTTGATATATTTGTATTCCTTTATTCTATTGATGAATATTTGGTAATCCTGATAGCTATGCCTTAATTATATTTTTTCCTCACTTAAAATCAATTGAATAATAAATTTAAATTAATTTATTCAGATGATTTTCTCCGTTCGACATAACTGGATTGGCATTGCAGATATGTCGAAAGTGCAGCCGGAATACATTCATTGTCTTCAACCCAATTAATCAAACCTTCCGGCTTAGTACCAGATGAGTAGACACGTTTCTCGTAGTTCGTCACACTTTGGCATCTACCAAATATTTTTGTGAACAATTCAATCTTTAAACGATAGCCTCTTAGTTTTTATCATGGACAATACCATAGATAGTAAAAATATGCTTGAATTGGTTTATAATAGAAATTCTTACACCATATCATCAATGTGCAGGGAAGTTTTAAATTTTGAAGATTTTGACGTCTGAATTTGAATACTGACTAAAGTCTTCGAATCTAATTACAATAAGAAATTTGTAGATTTTTCAAATAGCGCATCAAAAAAACTCGGCAAATCTTGTTAGGTTTGTGCTAGGCATAAAAATATAAGTTAGACCATGTACACGTGTAACGAGTCTGATTTGACTCTCCACAAAGGATATTTTTTTTAAAGAATTGTCATATTAAACAAAATTATTTAACTATTTCAAACAAATATGTAGTATAATACAAATACCGGGGTGAACATCTGGTAAACACATATATCCCAAAAATCTCTCCGCTGCTGGCCGAAATCGTCCTATGTCTCTCCCAGCTCTCAGTCCCCAACCTGAATGTCTCAAACCATTGAAGCGTGTATATCGGTACCAGTTCGAACATAATTTAGTCTTGTTTGTGCTCCCCTGAAGATGAGGTGAAAGCCTTGAAACTTGTAGGCTTATACCGTTACAAAAAAGTGGAATAAACAGTGTTTGATAAAACAAATAACTTTACAAATTTTCATTACAATATGCCGAAAATTTATTTAAAAATAACAATTTTACTAACCATTCACCAAAATCTGTATCCAAAAATCACTGGGCACTGAGAAATATTCTTATGAATTCAATCGGGTCTTAAATTGTTAACGCTTAAGGTAAAATTTCATGAAGGAAAAAAGCAAAATATTATTTATCTTGCATCAGAGCGAATCTATCGAAATGCAAATGTTCAATTTTAGAAGTCAGACACACTTATGAACATTTATGAAAATACGAGAATTTTTATCTGAAGATTTAAATTCGCTAGACACGATGTAACATTCGATACAATTCATATTTATAAAGCCTCAATTTCATTGGTTTATTATTTTGAGATCGGTATCGACCGTGGATGAAACAAATAAATAAAATGTACATGGCATAATAAAAATTTAATACAATTTTTATACCATATATATTAGTAGTCATAAGTATGTTGAGATCTCCAAGTTGATGGTTTACTCGGAGTGTCGGTCCGATTGTCAGACACCTTACTCCTTCATCGGTTGTGTAAAAACGGACTTTGGGAAATTAATTTTTGGATTGTTTGGTGGGGGTGTTAGAAAATTTTGTATAGAGAGGAGAGATAGAGTTTGGTACATACATTAAGGTTATAGATACATATAGGTTACATAATAATATACTTATATTTTTATATGTCACGAGCGTTGATAAATATGAATACAGAGAGAGAAAGGATAGTGATGTATACATAGACATAGATATTTGAATAATTATTAATATATTACGAAGACGGGGGCGGGGGAGAACGCTGTGATTTTAGAATAAATAGTTGTACATATATAAATATGGAGGTAAGATAGATGCCTTATAGAATGCGAGTATGTGCACTGGACACTATTCGGCGCCTAACGTTCCGAATAGGGGGTCGGGGGGTGGTTCGAAGCATTTGTTTGGGCCTGGGGTGAATAAGATTTGCGTTCACGTCGTAGTCCGTGAGTGAGCTATGTTGAGAAAATTGTTATTTGTTTATATTGGAGTTAATTCGTTCATCTTTATAATAATATTAATTACAACTATTTGCAGGCTTTCGCGGTTCTTCGTTTTGATCATATTAGGTATTTCATATTGTTGTACCGCATGGTTTGGCTTGTAATACTGACGTTTTGAAAACGTTGCAGTTTTCATGTTCAGGGCTTGTTCGTATTTACTTTGACAACGAACAAACCCTGAAGATAAACATTATAAGCCAAAACATACGGTACAACGTTTTCGAAACATCGGCATTATAAGCCAAAACATACGGTACAACGTTTTCGAAACATCGGTGTTCCTTTTAACTATATGATCCTAACTTGTCGTAATACTATTTCAAACTCAATCAGTTTTAATTTCAACCGTGTTACTTTTAACAATATGATCCTAACTTGTCGTAATACTATTTCCAATTCAATCAGTTTTAATTTCAACCGTATTTCTTTTAACTATATGATCCTAACTTGTCGTAATACTATTTCAAACTCAATCAGTTTTAATTTCAACCGTGTTCCTATTAACTATATGATCCTAACTTGCCGTAATACTATTTCAAACTCAATCAGTTTTAATTTCAACCGTGTTCCTATTAACTATATGATCCTAACTTGCCGTAATACTATTTCAAACTCAATCAGTTTTAATTTCAACCGTGTTCCTATTATATATTATATATGATCCTAACTTGCCGTAATACTTTTTCAAACTCAATCAGTTTTAATTTCAACCGTGTTCCTATTAACTATATGATCCTAACTTGCCGTAATACTATTTCAAACTCAATCAGTTTTAATTTCAACCGTGTTCCTATTAACTATATGATCCTAACTTGCCGTAATACTATTTCAAACTCAATCAGTTTTAATTTCAACCGTGTTCCTATTATATACATGATCCTAACTTGCCGTAATACTATTTCAAACTCAATCAGTTTTAATTTCAACCATGTTCCTATTAACTATATGATCCTAACTTGCCGTAATACTATTTCAAACTCAATCAGTTTTAATTTAAACCGTGTTCGTATTAACTATATGATCCTAACTTGCCGTAATACTATTTCAAACTCAATCAGTTTTAATTTCAACCGTGTTCCTTTTAACTATTTGATCCTAACTTGGCGTAATACTATTTCAAACTCAATCAGTTTTCACGCAGCTTATCCAAATTATTTCACAATCTCACTGGGAATACGGGATAGTTATTGATTTTTTTTCTGATTAATATACTTAAAATATATGAAATTATGGCTAATATGTGGAATAACATGAAAAAGAGCACACTATAATGTTGAGACATGTGGAACGAATGAACTAAGAAACTAAAACAAAACAAATATAAAGTGCAAATGTAAGTGAAATGTGTATGACAAGAAGACTAGTTGGATCATATGAATGATATTGTAATTTGTTTTAACCCTACCGGTTTCAAGGTGCACACCTCATCTTCAGGGAATCACAAACATGACTGAAGATGAGGTGAAAGCCTTGAAACCGGTAGGGTTATACCGTTACAAAAAGTGGAATAAACAGTGTTTGATAAAACAAATTACAATGTCTTTAAACTTCCACAACGTTAATGCCTTAACTATTATTAATATATGAATGACATTTTGAAAGTAGGAAACGTAGAAAGTCAGATAAATAAAAAAAAGAGTTAGGAGCGTCTGGCGCTCTGTTCTCTCTGCCTACTCGACAGGGAAGTGGTTAATGTGTATGCAAAACTTACATATTTATAACACAGAAATTAAAGAAACCAATTAACAATTTAGAAACAGCTTCATCGCTATAAGTACGAGTGAAAGATCTATCTCTATGTATGAGTATCAAGTGAATTCTTGAACATTTAGCTCTTTAGCAGCCGCGAGGAGCGCGCAAGGTTTGAGGGTAGGGGGTGGCACTGCGGCGCGAGGGAGACAGGATCTTAGAGTTCACAATATTGACGCAACGCTGTCCACAGTCATTATCGTTGTGTACACGGCGGAAAATGGAAAAGTTTCACACAAATTTAATATTCCCCCATCGCCGATAGATTTTCCGTTCGGCCGATTCGTATCCTAAAAGAAATGTAAACAAAAAAAATGATTATTAACGATCCGATGTACAGCGCACGTATGATGCCCATAAATTACGTGTAAGGCGCAATTATTTTTCGTTATATCTAGATGCCTAATGCAAACATCACAAATTTACTTACGTATGATTTATAAGTCGGGCGGCCGGGCGGTGCTGTCGATTTATATAGGCTGCATGTTATTTGTTCTGCCCCACCCCCGGCGGCACTTTGGAAAAAATGGCCACCCCGTGTAACCCGTTAAAACTGCCCCCCCTATCACCCTCTTCGTGAAATATTAAAAATCAAATTGCGCTTCTCTTTATTCCTCGCCCGGCCCGCGCCCCCGCCCCGCGTCCCTGCTCTCCGAGCGCGCCCCCCTTGCTCTTACCCTGCCCGCCGCCCCCCCAGCAACCCCCGTATAATATAAAAATGAAAAATGTATTCGAAAAAAATTAATGTCCGTCTATTATTTATAATTTGTGTTTTATGTATATAAGCCCGACCACCGCGCCCTCCCCCGCAGAAACGGGCGAGTACCAGGACCGGTGCGAGGGGGCAAGAAGTACATCGCTAAGGATCTCGCGTATTGACTCCTGGAGTTTTTTTTTTTTATTAATCTTTTCCTAAAGTAAGTCAGGGTCAGTTCTTCTGAAATGTGGCCTCTTTTCTAGGATATTGATTCTCAGCTGTTCGCATCTACATATATTTTGAACAATACGATATCCATGGAATTGTCCGATAGCGCACTGCACTTCCGTTAGTAAGTTCGCTTGTTCGAACTCGGTGCTGTGAAATGACAGAGGTATTTTTTCCACTTTTAAATTGTATAAGTGTTACCGACTGGAAGCATTCGAAATGTGGATGCACCGGAGAATGCTATGGATACCCTGGATGGATATGGTCAGCAACACGAGGGTTCTTCAAAGAGCCAAAGTTGATAGAGAGTTGCTGACTAATATTAAAATCCGAAAGGTGTCCTACTTGGGTCATGTACTTAGAGGAGCAAAGTACAAATAACTGCACCTGATCATCCAAGGCAAAATAAAAGGCCGAAGAGGTGTTGGCAGGAGGTAAATCTCCTGGCTCCGCAATATACGTGATTGGACTGGCATAAGGGGCGTTGGAGATCTTTTGACATGACACTGGGAAAAAGAAGTATTCGAGAGTAAAAGGATACCTTATAACATAAAAAAAAAGAATCTCTCATATTAGACAAATTCGAAAAAAAAATTAGATTCAATATAATAACTAGTCTCCCAGTCAACACATATGATGAAGAAATATTGAAGGACTTCTTCTTCCCAGTGTCATGTCAGGTTCCTCCAGCGTTGAATATCACCTGAGAGTAGACATTTTTGTCCCCGGCAGCCCGAAAAAGATCCCCAACGCTCCTTATACCAGTCGAATCACGTACATTGCGGAACCAGGAAATTTGCCTCCTGTCAACACCTCTTCGACCCTCTATTTTGCCTTGGATTATTAGGTGCAGTAATTTGTACTTTTCTCTTCTAAGTACATGACCCAAACAGGACACCTTTCGGATTTTAATATAAGTCAGCAACTCTCTATCAACTTTGGCTCTTTGAAAAACCTTCGTGTTGTTGACCATATCCGTCCAGGGTATCCGTAGCATTCTCTGGTGTATCCACATTTCGAATGCTTCCAGTCGGTTTATACAACCAACTTTGAGGGTCCATGATTCCACACCATATAATAACACTGACCAAACGTAGCATTTGACTAACCGTTGTCGAAGTTTTAAGTTTAGATTATCATCGCAGAATACGCTTCTCATTTTATTAAAAGCCGCACGAGATTCAATTCTGCACTTGACTTCGTTTTTTGGGTAGAGATCTTCCACCAGGACACTTCCGAGGTATTTAAATTTTGTCACTCTCTCTATATCAGCACCGCTCAATGTAAGACGTGATCTTGCCGTATAGCTTTGGCTATTTGAAGAACTATCAACTTTGGCTCTTTGAAGAACCCTTGTGTTGCTGACCAATATATTATATTTTATGTATTTTATATATTTTTGAAGTTTATAAAACGATATAGTAAACATTTACAAACATCATTTCTTGATAAAACACTGACTTTCTTGAAGCGCAGAAAGTTCGCGTTTTGTCATAGTTTCAATTATATGGATAATTGATGAAGTATGCAAAATAAAAATTTATATTATGCTAAATTCGGCAACTGACTTTGCCAGAGTACCTCTGACCTAGCAACAGTGCGAAGGGAACAAGTGCGGCCCTGCAGACCACCCCCGCCGCCTCGCGAGGGCCGCGCCAAAGCGGGGAGACTCGGCCCCTTCACACCCCAGAGACAAGTAAAGGAATACGTACACGCCGGATGGATGTGTGCGATATTTAAAATATGAATGCGGAATCGAAATGAAATTTGATATAAAAATGTACCCTCCATTTCGAGTCGCGTTTGTGCGTGTTTTTGTGTGTTTGTGTCCGCTTTTATATTTTATCCATTTTTTTCCACCTCGACGTTTTAAAACAATTATTTTAAAATCGTTCCACGTAATCTGATTTTTCAGCTTTTGTCCGATACGATTCGTAGTCGCTTTTATTTGCTAAATTTGAAAGCCTTAATTTAAATATTTATTTAATTTTAAAACCTTTTTCTTAATTAAAAAAAGGAAAAAAAAAACGTAATTTATTAATCATGAAAATTGAATATTTGATGTTATAATTTTACAAAACGTGGAGCGCTTTATAAAAAAAAAACTCACTTGAAGAAAGTAATTCATTTGAAGAAATTATATTATTTTTAAATTGATTTACTCATTCAAATATAAAAATATAACAATCGAGTTTGATTATGAACTTCAGTAAAAGATAAATTAATATTGTTCCAACCTAGTAATTGAAATCATATTTAGGTATACATAATTTCTGTACACGTGTGATTCAATAATGTGTACTTCGAGGGAAAAATGAGGCATTAATTACCTAAATGTGTATAATAACTCGGTTATCTTTGAGAGAAAATTACGGACTTGATAATAATTATAGAAGATGAACCATTTATATAAATTTGTTCCTTTTTTCTCACGATTCGTTGATATAAAATTCAATCAAAGATATTTTTTTAAATTGAGGACGAGGTGTCACGTGTCAAATATCATAAATATTTTAAACCATCGTGTTTTTCTTTTCTTTAAATATTAAGTAAAGATATTGATTAAGAAATACGGCAACAAATTCTAAAGATTCTTTTCTGTCTCAAGAAATATTTTTATTTTTAATATAAAAAAAATTATGTTTGGATCACATTTTTTACTAAAAATATAGTGTCAAATATCATAAATATTTTAAACTATCGTGTTTTTCTTTTCTTTAAATATTAATTAAAGATATTGATTAAGAAATACGGGAACAAATTCTAAATATTCTTTTCTGTCTAAAGAAATATTTTTATTTTTAATATAAAAAAAAAAAAGATGTTTGGATCACATTTTTTACTAAAAATATAACTTATATTTTTAGTAAAATATTTTATCTTTATTAAAATAAATTCAATCATGAAAAAATACGGTGTTTTACTTTTAGTTGAACAGTCATGAAAATAATACAATATTAGTTGAACAGTCATGAAAATAATAGAATATTAGTTAAAATGTCATGAAAATAATAGAATATTAGTTGAACAATCATGATCAGTCATGAAAAAAATACGGTGTTTTACTTTTAGTTAAACAATCATGAAAATAATAAAATATTAGTTAAACAGTCATGAAAAAAGTAGAATATTAGTTGAAATGTCATGAACATAATAATATATTAGTTGAACAATCATGATCAGTCATGAAAAAAATACGATGTTTTACTTTTAGTTAAACAATCATGAAAATAATAGAATATTAGTTAAACAGTCATGAAAAAAATACGGTGTTTTACTTTTAGTTGAACAGTCATGAAAATAATAAAATATTAGTTAAACCGTCATGAAAAAATACGGTGTTTTACTTTTAGTTGAACAGTCATGAAAATAATAGAATATTAGTTAAACAGTCATGATAAAAATACGGTGTTTTACTTTTAGTTGAACAGTCATGAAAATAATAGAATATTAGTTAAACAGTCATGATAAAAATACGGTGTTTTACTTTTAGTTGAACAGTCATGAAAATAGTAGAATATTAGTTGAACAGTCATGAAAATAATAGAATATTAGTTGAACAATCATGAAAATAATATAATATTAGTTGAACAGTCATGAAAATAATATAATATTAGTTGAACAGTCATGAAAATAATATAATATTAGTTGAACAGTCATGAAAATAATGGAATATTAGTTGAACAATCATGATCAGTCATGAAAAAATACGGTTTTTTACTTTTAGTTGAACCCGGAATGAACACAAATAACATGTATAAATAAAAAGAGAATATGTGGAATAGGATCGGTTGCGTGGTTCCAAATCAGACTTGAGTTCCACCTTTAGGTTTACACACAAACCTGTGTAGTTATTTAATATACAAATACAAAACTTCTACAACTCTTCCCCGATTAGCTCCCCCTTTTTCAGAAAATTGTACAATATACAACCAAATCGATATTCAAAACGAGTTTTGAATATTAAAGAGATTTTTATGTTTTTCTATACTCGTATCCAACTTTAAGGGAATAAATTATTCATCACATTTGACATTTTTCAATAATTATTTCTTTTTATGAAAATATGTTATATTTAAAACATACTTTGTTAAAAATGTTTTATATTTACAATCCATTGAAATGAGAAATATTGTAGGTAATACATTTTTAATACTGTAATTTTTTTAACTCCTTCATGCGAACTCATTGCTAAGCGTTGTGGTCGTAAAATCATAAATTCTACTAAAGGAAAATCAATTACAAATTACCTATGTCAAAAACTGCCCAATAAATTACATATGGCGTTCCATGAAGTTGACTCGTTGGTCATAACATACATAAATATAATATTTTAAAAAAGTTTTCTACGAAATTGAAAAATTTTCGTTTAAATGTTTGACTGAATTAAATTCGTCCTCTGCTACATCTCAAACTCAGTGCACCACCTCCGTGTCTCCTTCCAGTGGACCATGCTGAATGCAGCGTTGAAAGAAAATTCTGTTAACTCTTTTAATTAATCCGTCAATCTAGTAGGTCATCTTCATCTTCTTCACTTTCCCTCTACTGTCCCCGTGATTGCCAGCTTCTCTATCTAGACTTTCTTCATTCTTTCTAGCAACATGCCTAAAGTCCGTAAGGATTATTTTACTCCATGTTTTTGAAAGTATTTCGGTAATAAAGGTAAAGGTAGGAAAACCATTTAGACAATCGATCGGAGCGTGGTTGTTATTGCGACAGGATTTTGAGTACTTGGGCTTTCATGATGAATGACGTGTGGAAAAGATTTGTGTGGGCTCGTGAGTTTGGGTTTCTTCTTGTTTTAAATTTAGTTGTTTTTGTGTTTCTGTATGTTTTTTATTTTTATTCCTATGATTGTGTGCGGTATATTGTGGGATGAATATTTGTGGTCTTTCTAGAGCGATGATGTGCAAGGAGTTTAATTTCGCATGATGTTTCCAGTTGTATCCACAGTGTCACTGTTTGTCAGGTTGATGAGAACGTGCAACGGGGTTTTAGTTTTTGTGTGATCAAAAATCGGTAAGAAGTATCGATTTATTTTTTCATGCTAAATATCCTTAGTGAGATACAGGCAAAAGCCTAGTTTACTGGGGATACGACAAATGAAAGGCAACAAACCCAGATCCATTAAAATTGTATGTCCAAATTAAATTACCTGTTGTTTTTTCACAAATTGTGTATATTTCTTGTCATATGTAATAATAAATAAATAAATAAATCTCTAATGCCATGTTTACACGAGCTTATTTATTTATTTATTTATTTAACACTTTTATTGCAATACAATCTGGCGGGCTTATTGCCAGGCGGCAATCTCTTCCAACCAACCAGACAAAAGTAAATGAAGCAAGTTACGTGGTCGCATAAATCATTCAAATGACTATCCATCCCCACGAAATCCATAAACATATACGTGAGAACATGCCCACAAACCCCACAAAGACGGACAATCACCCGAACACTATTTTTCATATAAAGTGAGATATCATCAATCAAAAGGAAAGGAAAGGATGGTGGAGAGGAAAGGAAAAGAAAAATCAGGAATGAAACACGAGCTTAGTACTTGTCATTAGTACTTCTCACTTGCACTTGTATCCACGTGTAAACAAGCATATTAGTACTAAGCATTAGTCAATCTTAGTACTAATATGCTTGTTGTTTAAGTACTAATGACAAGTACTAAGCTCGTGTATAAACATGGCATAATCCTTGGAAGACAGAGGCGTTGGTGTTTCTTGCAGTCCATGGTATACGAAGCATCCCCTTACTACACCACATTTCAAAGGCATCAACCATGTTTCCTTCCTTCTTTTTCATCGTTCGTGTTTTCACTACATACAATGCTATGGAGAATAACAGGGACTTAACTATTTCAAATTATTCATGATAAAATAAGCGTGCACTTCACATTACTTATTTATGTATCTTAATTTTTAAACACAATATATACGCCCGTACGGCATTCTTGTTTTATGTTTCCCTTTCCTCATCTCAGGATTATTCGTAAGGAGAATTTATAGAATAAACAGCCATTTATTATTGAAAGATTCTCTGCAAACATTTCTTGGTGTACGAGTTTCTCTTAACTTAAGTTAGTGGAATAATATTATAGAAACATTTTTTTGTATTTTTATTTTATAATACATTGATCAATGTATGATACTTGACAAGTTAACTATTAAGTTAGCGAACTTAATATAATAGTTAAAAATGTTAAGTATTAAATTGGTTTTAATTGATAGCAAAAAATTCATAGATATCATTGATATTAAGTAATACTTAATATAATTAGAATAATATCAAAACAGATATAGAGAAAAAAGAGTGCGATACTTTCCTATTTCGACATACATTCTAAGCCTTTTCCTTATTCAATCACCTTCTTATAGAAATTCTACGATTTTTTACGTTTCTATCTTTCGAAATATCGTTCAATCAATCCAACCAAACTATCTTTGATATTCCTTTAACTTATATTGGCACTATATATCTGTTTTGTTAATCTTCATTCATTCGTTCCACATGCCCAAACCATCGCAGCGTGCTCTTTTTCATCTTACCCAATACATATGCTTAAAGTTCACATTCATCCCTTATTATTTCATTCCATATTCTGTTGTATATTATCATTTCATGTGTTTGACTCAAAGCGCGCATTTCTAAAGCATTTATTCGGCTTCTCTCAGTTACCATGTATGCGTGGATACATCAAAATTGGCACCAAAATACTATTGTAGACTATCATCTCAGCAGATTTTGATACTACCCGGTTCAAATATATGTATTTTAGTGTCTTATTTACTTTGTTTCTTATCGCTACACGCCATTTGATATATCTTAACTTTTCCATCATCTGAGAAATATAATACTATCCAAACAGCAGGATTCCTTAACTTTCTCCAATCTTTCATTATTCACCCATATATCGCATTTATTATAATATGATAATATTTGTATATTTATTTAAATATATATTTATTACTGTCACTTAAATAAAACGGTAAAATGTATGTTTAATTTAATTATGTTATGTAATAACTTCGACAACGGCTAGTCAAATGCTACGTTTGGTCAGTGTTATTGCATGGAGTGGAATCATGGACCCTCAAAGTTGGTAGTATGAACCGACTGGAAGCATTCGAAATGTGGATGCACTGGAGAATGCTACGGATACCCTGGACGGATATGGTCAGCAACACGAGGGTTCTTCAAAGAGCCAAAGTTGATAGAGAGTTGCTGACTAATATTAAACTCCGAAAGGTGTTCTATTTGGGTCATGTACTTAGAGTAGCAAAGTGCAAATTACTGCACCTGATCATCCAAGGCAAAATAGAGGGCCAAAGAGGTGTTGGCAGGAGGCAAATATCCTGGCTCCGCAATATATGTGATTGGACTGGCATGAGGAGCGTTGAGAATCTTTTTCGGGCTGCCGTGGACAAAGATGTCTACTCTCAAGTGATATTCAACGTTGGGGGGGACCTGACATGACACTGGAAAGAAGAAGTAATAACCGACAGAAATACAGATTAAAATGTTTAAATCATCCTTATTTAACGATAAAAAATACTTGAATTATGAACTGTAAAAACCGTTAACAAATGTATTCGATAATTTCAATTTATACACAGTTTCATTAATTTTGTATGAAATTGAATGATTTCTTTTTAATGAGTAATGTATGTACATAAATATATAAACATTATACAAACTGAGTGGAGCGTTCCGAGGTCGAAAACCGCTTAAAGGGTAACCGTGTACCTGGGAGTCGCACTATATAGTCCAATAACACGAATCGATTCACTTCACCAATTAAATATCTCAACGGTATAATTATTTTTATGATCCCTTTTAAAAATCCCCCAAAACCTTACCCTTTTTATCATTGCTTTTTATTTATTGCCGAATATAAATAAACGCTATCATGGAATGAAATTTTCAGTAATTATTTTTTTAAAACAAATGTTTTATGCTTCTCGCATCCTTTCATTATGCCTTTTTTTGTATGAAACCATATGTTTGTACATTAAGAATTATGGAATTTATTAGACGCATGTTTGCGCGTTATTGTGTTCCTACCACAAACACATATAAGTTTGATTTTTAACTTTGATAAAAAAACAACTACGCTAAAAACTATATTTACACAATGCAATAGTTACGTGAATAAATCCAATATAATCTGGATTGATGTAAATGAATTATTTTTCATTTATTTGAAATAAATATTGCGTAAAAAAAAAAAAAAGAATTACAATAAACAGTGCCAAACAGCGCTCTGAATCATCGATGCGTTGTTGTTTCTGTTCCATTGTGAGCAAACGTGACACCTATTTCGAAAAAAGCTCTTTCATGACCATATGTTTATGCCAAATAGTGTAAAAACTACCAAATGATATCTTCAGCATGTCAGCTATCTCACGCAACTTTACTTTGCGATTTTCCATCACGATTTTGAGTTTTTTTTAATGTTTTCTGGTGTAACAGCCTCATTTGGACGACCAGAGCGTTCAGCATCATTCGTGTCTGTACGACCGCGTTTGAAATCAGCATGCCACTGACAAATGGTTGTTTTCGAGGAAGCAGAGCCCGGATAACACTTTTCAAGCCATCGCTGAGTTTGAGCGGTATTTTTTCCCATTAAAAAGCAATGTTTTATCAACACACGAAATTCGTTTTTTTTTTCATTGTTTTGAAAATAGCAAAATAAGCGTCACTAAAACCACTGCAACTCAATGACACAATGTCGGAATGTCATGAAAGTTTGACACGTAACTTCTAAAGGTTGGTACTAACTGATAATGGTATGGATTTGTTATTAGAGGCGCCATCTGTTGGTTAGTCCCGGGAATTGTTGATTGATGTATTACGTCAAGCTATTTGTAACTCTAAATGTAAAAATAAAACAAAATTGTTTTTTTTTGTGTTTTGTAAAATTTTAATAACTTTTTACGTTTTATTCTAGTGTTAGTATATAATCAACGAGTATTTTATGATATCGGCGTATAAAATACTGAACGATATGTGATAAATACTTTTCAGTAATACTTTATAAAGTCATAAAGAAACTGCTTTTTTTTTTAAATTGTAAATTATTCGAAAGTTAAATCAATTACACATTGACTGTGCCAAAAAATAATCAATCAATTACATATTCAATAAAATTTACTCGTTGGTCTATTCTGTACTTAAAGTTATCTACGAAATCTAACACTTTTTGTTAAAATCTTTGACTGAATAAAATTCGTTTACATACATATGTTAAATACATGCCATCACGCCATTTTCCTCTTGGGTAGGCAAATATGACAGAGCGCCAGACTTTCCTAACTCATTCACATGCAGAGAAATCGTTGAAGTTGTATGAGAAGAGACAACTTCTTCTATTTTTCTTTATTTTAGAATATAAGTATCTCGATCCAGTCATACTTTCCGTGGCACTCTTGCACGCCTATTTCTCACATTTGCACTGTATATCTGTTTTGGTATTCATTCTTCGTTCATTCGTTCCCCATGCCCAAACCATCTCAGCATGCTCTTCTTCATTTTACTTAATACATCAGTCTAAAGTTCACATCACCTCATTCTGTATTCTGTCATACATTGTATTCGTATCAAAGCACGTATTCTACAGCGTTTATTTGACTCCTGTCAGCCATTTTACACGTCAATGTTTCGCTCCCATGCAACAAAGTTTGCATTTAAATACTATTGTGGAAATTCTTTTGCGAAATTTGAAACAAGAATTGAAATTGTTTTTAATAAATCATGAAATTGTTTTTAATTAATCATCACTTATTGCAGTTAGCTTCAGTTCAGATAACATCGGTTCACCTTGCGAGGACACATCGCAAAAAGAACACGCTTCTAACACTTATCTTCTTCTTCTCAGTGTCATGTCAAGTTCCCCCAACGTTGAATATCATTTGAGAGTATATATCTTTGTCCCCGGCAGCCCGGAAAAGATCTCCAACGCCCCTTATGCCAGTCCAATCACGTATATTGCGGAGCCAGGAGATTTGCCTCCTGCCAACATCTCTTCGGCCTTCTATTTTACCTTGGATGATCAGGTGCAGTAATTTGTACTTTGCTCCTCTAAGTACTCGTACATGACCCAAGTAGGACACCTTTCGGATTTTAATATTAGTCAGCAACTCTCTATCAACTTTGGCTCCTTGAAGAACCCTCGTGTTGCTGACCATATCCGTCCAGGGTATCCGTAGCATTCTCCAGTACATCCACATTTCAAATGCTTCCAGTCGGTAACACTTACACAATTTAAAAAAGTAATCCATCTCATGACGAAATGTTAATAATTAATCATTACTTATTGGAGTGTTTAAAAGTGTAAAAAGAGTTAAGTGTTAGCTTCGGTTTAACCCTCGTTAACCGCGCCTTATTAACAGAATAGCGATTCACCTCGCGAGGGTCCCATCGCGACAAGAACACGCCCTTAACACATTTTGCATCTGCACCAAGAGGCGAGGGCGCGCGATCGAGACATTCAGCCGGGCCGAGTACCAATCTGCGACACTCCGCCCTTGTCCGCTTGGCAGACATCAAAGGGACGAATTCACTCAATAGATTTTTTTCATTAGAATCAAGCGAGTTTTTTTAAAGTACATTCCTCTTTTTTGCTAATAAAGCAATATCACCATTATAAAGAGTGTTCTATTCTTGGTCATTGATATAAAACCATTTAATTATTTTTTATATTCTTTATTATACAATAAATAATTTTGATCGAACGTTTTAACGCATGTGGTCTACCTACTAATACCAGAAACCGTGTGCGATTTAGCCCTTAATATTGAAAGCTCTTAAATACAATCCTTTTTGGCAAGTCTCATCAAAATTTATTAGTGGGTTCGAATCTTGATATTTTAAGCGCCCTTGAAGAGAATTAGCTCTCTAAACAGCGCTATATATTTTTTTATTATATGTAGAACAACATTATGTATGATGTGGAAATAAACAACTGAGAAAGTATAGGAGAATGCTATGGATACCCTGGACGAATATTATCAGCAACACGAGGGTTCTTCAAAGAGCCATGGTTGATAGATAGTTGCTGACTAATATTAAAATCCGAAACGTGTCCTATTTGGGTCATGTACTTAGAGGAAAAATAACAGATTACTGCACCTGATCATCCAAGGTAAAACAGAGGGTCAAAGAGGTGTTGGCAGGAGGCAAATCTCCTGGCTCCGCAATATATAGTATGTGATTGGACTGGTATAAGGAGCGTTGAGGATCTTTTTCAGGCTGCTGGGGACAAAGATGTCTACTCTCAAGTGATAGTCAACGTTCAAGAGATCTGACATGGTACTAGGAAGAAGAAGATAAAGTATAAAACGCACGTTGCAATACTAAATAATTCCAACAGTGCACGTAATATTTTATTTGCTGTATAAAGGCGTGCTTTATGAAAAGTACTGAGAAATATAAAATGGGACATACGGATTACAGAGATTAAAAAAATATATCTAGAAAAGTTGGATTCTATCGGTAGAATAAATAAGTAATATGGTTGCGGTGAAAACGAATTGTAAAAGGAAGAAAAAAATATATTCTCTAGAATTAAATGCAAAATAAAAAAGAGGAAAACCGCGATAAGAATGGAAGGAGACGGTAATAAAAATAATGACGGATGTAAATGTTTGAAATTTAAATAATTAAATGTTGAAGTTTATGGATTGGCTGATAAATAAAATATATGTGTACGTAAATATAATGGCAAAAAGGTTCAACCTCTCATCATCTCTATCGTTCCTCATTACTGAGGGTCATGATTTAGGGGTGGTATAGGTTCCCCTTGTCAATTCCTTTGCCTGATTACTCCTTCCTGCTGGCACTTTGACTCTGTCTCTTCTTCCTCGCACCCTTTCCATGACAACTCATTTGTCCAGGTTACCTGACTCACATCTAAAAATGTGCCTGAAGAACGCTGGAAGCACATTGAGGACAGTTGTACCATCATGTTATGCTTCTGGAATATGATTCTATTCGTTTTTCTGTTGGTTCACGACATTGTCAACATTTGACACCAACATTGTATCTCAAAATAATTGATTCTTGCACGTTTTCGGAATTTTACTGTTCATGTCATGTAAAAAAGATTATTTTTTGTTATGAGACGATTGATAATTACCCGAAGTCGCCATATTTTCACTAATCGGGTAATGGATTTTTTAAAATTTGTATTCAACTTTTTATTTCGTTTCACATCCTCCACGATTCTCATCTTGGCGTAGGGCTGAGTTTCAACAGTTGTCCAGGCCTAACTTTGCAGATGGTAGTATCACACCACTGACGGGTTGACCAAGTACGTGAACCAAATAATCGGTCATCAGCAGGGTAAAATTAACCTCTCTACGCCTTTTTCATAAATGAAAGAACCAAAATATATAAAATCTTGCACAACTTCTAGGTCAATTGAACTACCCAACGGCTGAAAGACTAAAGCTCTGTCTATTAGTATGAGTTTTGTTTTGTTTCAATCTTTCAGCTTAGCTTAAAAATAACATGACGTGATTACATGAAATATAGTAATTGAAATATTGAAAATTTATTGAGTCATTCTTGAATATCGATTTCCAATGTAAACATAACATATTTATAAAAAAACCCTTTTCAGAGGATAGGAAATATTCATTCCTGAAAATCGTCCATGTCTACAATTATTGCTTTTAAGCGTGCTTGATTTTCAGGTTATATTTTTTTGTTTGATTATTTCATGCCTTTATATACCTGGAGGGAAAAATTTAGTTCACAAATTTCACCCAACGAATAAATATTTATTTAAGTATGTTCGAAGATTTTTGCGATAATCGATCTGTGCTTCAAGAGTTTTTCCAATTATCACTGTATTCAGTTGTTTTGAAAGTTTGTTAACGTTTCGAATGCGTTGCATTATTCAAAGGAATGGTGGCTTGGTGCTTATCGGTGCGACAAGATGACGTTTTCGTTAGAACTTTGAAGATATTTTTTTTCCTTGTTGGATGGTTAAGTTTTGTTTTTATAGAGGCGCCGTCCTTATCTTCTCACTGGAGGGTATTATTGTTAAAGCAGGAAGAAGTGGTCTGGTGCGATATGCAAAGATTTTTGAAATTGTCTTGGGGAGGTTGTTTTTCCCACAGAGAGGGCTTGCCGCCATTCCACGGAAAGAATTAAACCCTACTGCAATGGGGAAAAGTACGAACCTGACAATATATTCATGCAATAAATTGTTATTAAACTAAAGTTAGCATTATTTTAAATTCGTAAAAGAAGTGTCCCTGTTTTTTTTAATTTAAAGTTAAGATGTTAACACTGTGAAGGCTTATACATTGTTATTTTTTGTAATTTGTTTTATCAAATATTGTTTATTCTACTTAATGTAACTTTACAACCCTACCGGTTTCAAAGTGTTCACCGTATTATCAAGGGAGCACAAACATGACTGTTGATTAGGTGAAAACCTTGAAACCGGTAGAGTTATACCGTTTTATAAAGTAGAATAAACAATGTTCGATAAAACAAATTACAATATCCTTATGCCTCAATTATGTTAATGCCTTAACTATAAATAATACATTGTTATTTGTTTAGTAAAATCCTGGTTTCTTTCTTAACACAACGGTATACATCTACCGGTTTCAAGGTTTTTAACTCATCATCAGGGGAGCATAAACATGACGTCCCCCCTGATGATTAGATGAATACCTTGAAATCGGTAAGGGTTATACCGTTATGTAAAGTGTAAAAAAAAGTGTTTAATTAAACAAACGACAGTGTTATAGTATTAACATTTATAAAACAAGTGTAATTTTCTGATATGTTTAACACAATTGCGTGTTTTTGTAGGTTTTTTTTTTAATATTCAAGATATCATAATCATTATCAACCAGGGTCAATCCACTGTTGGATGAAAGTCTCCCCAAGATGACTCCAAATAGTTCGGTTTTTGCTCGTTGATGCCATGTGATGCTGTCATGTTTCCTGATTTCATCTATCCAGCGTACCTTCGGTCTTCTTCTGGGCCTCTTTATGCCTCTCGGGTAACATTGGATTATTTCGGATGTCCATCGGGAGTCTGACTACGTGTCCTGCCCATTGCCACTTCATTATTTACCACACCTTTATAACGTCTTCTACCTTTGTTATATTGCGAATCCAGGTGTTTCGTTTACGGTCTCTTTTAGTATATCCCAACACGCATCTCTCAATGTATGTTCTTTACTGTGAGGGTACATGTCTCGCAGCCATACGTAAGTACTGGGAGAATACACTGGTTGTAGACCCTTCGCTTTAAGGTTATTGAGAGATTACTTTTGAAGATGTTGTTAATGCGTCTAAATGAGTTCCATGCTAGTTTTGTCCCATGTGCTATTTCCTCCGATTTAAGATGATATATTTCTTATTAAATATATACCATATACATTCGGATACTACATATGTGCAGTATATACGCACATTAAAAAATATTTTTTTTAATCTGTCATACATATATAAAAAGAAGAGTACTTCAGGATGACAGTATCAGTCAATGGGTTAAAAGCCCAGACGGTTTATTTCAGTGGTGAAACTCGCGAGATAAAATGCTGCAAATGAATTCAACATTTTTGTTCATATTGTATCTGACTTTGATAATAACAGGTGACAATGGTAAAAACAAGTTAACACGCACGCATAAAAAATTTAAAACGTCCGAATTGTCACAATGAACGCAAAAAAATGTTAGCGACGTTGAAAAATAGAATATTTTTCATTATTATCACACCTGAAAGTGTTGAATTTTTGGTTTTGATCTGTCTAGATTGTGTGATTGCTGAAGTGCAATAGCTTAATCAAACAATACGTGTACAGATGTCTTCTACTTAAAGGATGGATGATAATTATACTTGAACATGAGGAGTTGCCCCTATTATACTCAAGAAAATGTAGTTTGGTCCCTGTGACGTTTGAAATGTCATGTCTCAAAGGGATGGGGTAAAATCGATTTTTTTCACAAGTCGAATCGTTTTTTTATAAATCGATTTTTGTTCTCTAAACTGACGTTTTAATTCCTAATTTTTATTAAACTGACTTTCTAATGCATTGTATGATTTGTATCTATCTTTAAATAAGTCAAGCTCCACTATGAATTAATACTAATTACGAACATTTATTTATATGGTATGTATAAAAAAATCTAAAATCCAATTATCGTTTACCCCATCCCTAGCCAATGCAGACTAACGTAGTGACTTTTGACGAACGTCGCCAAATATTATTTGATTTTAACAAAGTGACATATTTTTGCTAATTTGTAACAAGATGTATTAATTTGTCATTATTGTTAATTTTATGTAACGTATTTACCTAAATAACTTGCTATTTATTAGAGTCGAGACTTATATTAAAGTTGATAAAATAATTAATATTACTGAACGTCGTAACAAGGTTGTATTGAGGAAAATTTGTGAAACGTCACAGGGACCATGCTACATTTTCTTTAGTTTATCAAGATTTGATCTATTTTATATTGCGTCACCAAGTAAAAATGAATAAAATGAATCTTTAGCAATGATGCAGGTCAAATCCCACAGTAACGACGTTCATGAGACCATAACAAATAGAAAAGAAAAACATAGTATTAAAAACACTGTAAAATTATTTTTTTTTACCAAAGAATGATAGTTGTCCTTTTATCATAATTACTATGAACTTTTTTGATAACGTTTTTCCGTTAGGGGAGGGGAGGTGGCGCAAGTTACAAACCTAGGGACGCTGTCTACACAAATCGGCACTGACTGTACACAAGACCACACTTTCTTGTTCAAATTTGTTTTTTAAATGATTACGAAGACTAAACGAGGTTCGTTTTTAAATTATTTGATATTCATCACATCTCCAAAGAGTGAGAAAGTGAAAAACAGCCACTCTACAAATTCACGCGTCAAACACCAAAGAATGCGGAACAAAGGGTTCTGAGTTTGAAAATCCAGATTGCTTACGAAAACTCGTGTTATCATCGATGTGTTACTGAGCCGTTGTGTATTCTATCTCTATTCATGTCGTGTGCCAGCAAGTAACGAAGACGGGGACAGAACACAGTGCCTCTCAGTGTAGGAATACTACCATGTGTGAATGCGAATCTTCTCGCCCCTGAACCCGCTCACCCCTTCGTGGCTGTACCCCCACGTCTAGCCCGCGCCTCAGTTAAGTATATCCTGTGACCTGACCTATCCCAACCCAACCCTACTCCACGCGATTGTCAAGTCTGCATTTTTGACATTTCGCGCTCTTTCCGTTCGGGGTATCTTTTTCTCTTTACTTTTTTTTTTTTACGTTAACGTATGTTTTCATTCTTTGTACGTTTTCTGGGAGACCGTGATAATCGCACCTTTTTTTTTTTTTTTTCATAAGTAACTGCCATGATTTTTAGCCGAATATGGTTCTTGATTTAAGCTCCATTTTGTTTTAAAAAAATGCTGAATTTACTCCACATTTCAAACAAACCACTGGAATAATATAATATATGTAAAATATGTGCGAGGATTTTTGAGTGAAAATGCAACAACCCTTTCGTATTAATTGATTTGGATTTTTTATTATAGAACTTCATTTCAAAACAGTAATGATTGAACACTTAAATGTGAATTTAAGTGTTTAATCATTGTTAAGATTTCCAACATAGCGCCATATGGTCGGCTCATATTAAGTTTTTATGTTCGTTTCAATCCACCGATTATAAAGTATTTTGTTTTAAATGCTTAGTAAGAAACGAATTGAGTACAATTTGACAATTTTTTTTTAAGCGAAACAAATATATCTTTTTAACCTTTCCCTTCTTGCGCTAAAAAAATCGCGCGTTCTGGTGCTGTGTATTCAATACGCATGTAAAAATGAGCGATTTAATATCGAAAAAATAAGAATATTTATAGCCAATCGCTTAAATTAATTTAATTTGAAGTAAAAAATGATAATAATTTATATTTAAATGCTGAAAACATGAAAAAAAAACACCGTCGACGTTCCCAAAACGGGCGATGCGACCACCTCAAATGACTGCCCGAAAGCTACTGAAGCGAGCGAACTGAGATTCTATTTCTTGCGTTCCCATACGCCGAAGTAGAATGAGAGTGAGATGTGAATAGCGTCGTTTCCTCACCCATAACGGTTTTTTAGAATGAATATACCTACGTCACACACTAGCACACGTTTGATAGTATTGGTGAATTTATTCCCGATGTTCACAAAATATCTCTGATGTGTCCGATAAGTGCTAATTATTATTTATATCATTTTTTTCATTCAATGCGTAAATGTATTACGGAGAAATACCTAAAATCTGAATCCTGTATTTATTATACTTGTAGAGATATTAAAGTTTTTAGAAGCAATGTGTACTAGTTACACATCACAGGGAAGGAAGAGTTAGTAAAGGTTTAGTGGGCAGCTCTTATTTACATTTGAATATAAAATCATTATCTTAAACTCTTTCATATATATATTTCAGATTTTTTTTTTAGACAGAATGCACCAAATTTTTTAAAGTTGTTTTGTTTTGCGTTACGGAAGAGAGAGAAATTAAGTTTGCCAATTAAACAAAATTATATTAATAATTTTATTTTATTTTATTCGAGGACTTTTGAGAATAATACAATTCTTAAGTTATAAAATTAAAATGTGAAAAAGTAATAAAATTCTACAAAATAATTAAAAATGTAAACTATTTTTATTTTTATTTTTTTTAACCTGGCGAGTTTATTGTCATGTGGCAATCTCTTCCAACCAACCAGAAAGATATTTTTATAGGCCCTAAGTGTTAACCAGACTGGAATCCTATTTAAAAAAATCTGGGTTCCAGCCGGGATCGAACCCGCAACCTCCGGATCGGCAGACAAGTGTCCTACCACCAGACCACGGAAATCGTCGATAAAATAGAAAAAAGACAACCAGTTTAAATAATATTAATTCAAGCCATAATACACATCATGTGGCATATGGGCGAGGAAGTTGGGGAGGAACGAGAGGAAAATGAAATATAGATAATTTTCTTTTTGTGTTTCTCAATTGAATCCTATTTTCAATATGCATTAAAACTGTTTTGTCACTCGTATATATTAAAATTATTGATTTTTATCATATTAATCATATTACTAGGCGCGTCCAGAAAGTAAAAAACGACGGCGCACCACGCCCTACGGCGATCCCCCACCACCGCGATCGTATGCGCGCCAGTTAGCTCCTTCCCTCGCTTCAGTGCGAGCCGAGTTGTGTTGCTGAACGGTCGTGCGTCTTTGTTCTGTAACCTTTCAAAATGGCTGCACCCATCGAAAATCCCTCCAAATGTGAAGTGACTAGTTTCATTCTTTTTCTGAATGCACAAAATTGTCGGCCTATCGAAATTTATAGACAACTTTAAGCACAGTACATGAATTTTTCCCACAAATTTCACGATCGCTCCTACATGACAGTGACAGAGCACCTTGGCTACAAAAAATGTGTCCTCGGAAAAGAAAAACCAAATCTCAACACCAGAATAGTGATGGCAACAGTTTTTTTGGGACGGAAAGGGTTTGATCCACGTGGAGTTTATGCCAAGTGGACACACAATAAACTCAGAGGCCTATTGTGAAACTCTTCAACGACTTAGACTCGCCATCCAAAACAAGAGACGTGGAATGTGTATGAAGCGACATCCTGGCTCAAATCTTTGCCGGTAGAACAGTATAACATCGCAATTCAAAAATTGGTTCCACGTTAGAATAAGTACCTTGAAAGCTATGGTGACTACATTGAAAAGTAAAGTAAAGTACGTGACTTTGTAAATAAAGTTTTGTGTTGATATCTTTCGTTTTTATTTAGTTATGCCAAAACGTTATTTACTTTCTGGACGAACCACGTACATCTACTAAATAGAATAACAAAAGCCGTTAAAATGAACCTGCTGTTTTCGAGTAACGCATATATAAATGGCATAAATATTTTTGCATCTCCGCCAATTTCCTATTTTTATTTAAACACACTCATTAAATATACGGCTTGTTAGTTTCTATTTTTTGCACTGGCTGCATTTCACGAACTTGTGTAGTCAATAGACGAATTGTATGTTATATGTATCACTTGACGAAAAAATCCTATTGCGAATTTATTCACGTGAAATAAAATATTTAGCTTTTTTCGATGTGTTTTGGCTATTCTTCTATCCATTGACAAGGGGAAAAAGTTATCAGTCAATTATTCTAGTCTCCTCAGACCCCAATAAATAAATAAGCAGTATTTTATGATTTTTTTTATTTTTATGTAACCAAGAAATATAAATATATTTTTTCCATTTCATTTTTTTTTCGGTTTGGGGGTGGTGGGAGGTATCATACCTTGGATATTTATCATAACAAACCTTGGATATTTTATCATAACAAACCTTGGATCAGTATAAAAAATGAGATATAATTGACATTTGTCATCAAATGAAATCAATTTGAAATGTACAACATACTGCAAACAAATACATTTTTTATGTGACAAATATAATTTGTTAGCACAATTTGTTCTTGACATTTTGACAGATTTTGACAGAAAACTTTTTCCTCCGACAAAGACTGTAGAATTTGCATGGACATTACACAAATTGATTAGGTCGGTAAAAGTATTCCCTTGTGTGCATTATATTGTGGGGCTGTACAATAAAAAAATCTACTTTAAACGAAATTCATCATATATGATACCCCGGAACTGAATGGGATAAACGAATAAATAATTATCAAAAATGTGGGATGTAATTTTAATTGTTTGTGTTCTATCAAAAAAATCTCAACTCACAAATTTATATATTTTTTTATTTTATTTATTTTACACATGACAAGAAATATACATCATTTGTGAAAAGAATAATAGGTAATTTAATTTGCACACACAATTTTAGTAAATCTGGGTTTGTTGCCTTTCATTTGTTGTGTCCGCAGTAAATTAGGCTTTTGCCTGTATCTCACTGAGGACATACTCGTATACGAGTAGCATGAAAAAATAAATTGATACTTCTTTTCGAGTTTTGAATTTATAAAACCCCGTTGCACATTCTCATCAACCTGACAAACAGTGACACTCAATTACACACACTATATATATACTCGTACATCACGCGAAATCAAACTCCTCACACTTCATCACTCCAGACATACCAAAAATATTTACCCCACAATGTACCTCACATAATCATAAAAGTAAAAAAAAAACATAAATATAAGTATAAAACAATAAAAAAAAACACCTCACTCAAGAGCTCACACAAACCTTTTCCACAAGTCAGTCCTCTTGCAAGCACAAGTACTCAAACTCCTGTCGCAATAACAACCACGCTCCGATCGACTGCCTAAATTGTTTTCCTCCCTTTGCCTATATTGAATTCGGCACTAATTTTAATTTTGCTACTCTTTTGAATTATTTGCTTATTTTACTTATATTAATCAACTTTAATATCATATAAAGGTTTTTCTGGGTGTTCAACCTATAATTCATTGGTATGTTAGGATATGTTTGCATATTTTTAATTATTTCAAAAAACTGACCAATAATGAACTGTTAATATATATGAAAACTCGAAATATTGATCGGAGAGATGACCTGTGAAAAAAAAGACTATGGTGCCGTTACCATGGAATTTTTAAGGTGCCTAATACGGATGATGCTAAAAATTTTTACTATAAATCAGTAAATTATACGGGCAAAGCGAGATGTGTGTTTCTCGGTACAGTATTTCATCTTCCATAAATAAAAAAAACAAAGTTTTGAAATCACTTCTTTTTCTATGGCTCTACAGCTCATATCGGACCTTGGCCTCCATCAATCCTCGCCTCCAACTCCTCCTGTCTCCCGCCGCAGCCTTCCTATCTGTCACTTGTAGAAGTTGGGTCGCGTCCTTTTTCACCTCATCCACCCATCGCAGCCTAGGTCTACCGACCTTTCTTCTTCCACCACGATGTCCCTCAAGGATCCTCTTAGGTATCCGTGATGACGGCATTCTTTGCACATGCCCAGCCCATCTCAGCCTGCTCAGTCTGGCATGTACAGAGAGCCTGGGAGCTTTACATATGATATACAACTCATCATTGTGTCTTATTCTCCAGGTTTCACCATCATTCCCGGGCCCCAGGACTTTACGTAACACTCTCCTCCCAAATGCGTCCAGCATCTCTGCGAATCTTACTGTGTTTTGAAATCACTAGTTATATTTTAATGTAAAGTTAAGGCTAATGTGTCTAGAAAAATGAAGAAGAGCACTCTTAGATGGTTTGAGCACGTGAATTGAATGATGAAAAACTAATAAAACAAATATATAGTGAGTAGAAAGCGTGGTATAGAAAGACCAATGAAAAGAGTAATTCGATCAAGTGAATTATATTTTGAAAAGAGTAAAATAAATTGTACGAGCCTTATGAGAACGTACATGAGTATTTTTCTTTATATCAGTACTTTATAAATTAATTGTGCTCATTTAGTTTTCCTAGTTTTCAAATTCATCTTGTTTTTCATACCATTTTCGTCCTAGTCCTCAAATACATCTTACTACTCAACGAATATTCTACTTTCGTAAAAGAAAAAGTTTTGTTTTCCTAATTTTCAAATACATCTTGTTATACCACGAATATTCTACTTTCGTTAAAGATCAAGTAATATTTTGCTAGTTTTCAAATACGTCTTGTTACGAGTATATCACGAATATTCTACTTTCGTAAAGGATAGATAAATTTAGTTTGTTTTGCTAGTTTTCAATAACATTTTATTATATAACGAATATTCTACTTACGTAAAAGATAATAGAGTCTTGTTTGTTTTGCTTGTTTTCAAATACACCTTGATATACCATGAATATTGTACTATCATAAAATATTAATTCTTGTTTCGTTAAACAAGTACTTTTAAACCAAAATGAAAAAAAAAAAAAAAAACCAAAATATTTTATATTTTTTTATCTCTAAAATGCATAATTCAGAACACCTTTTCGCGTTGCTGATGAAAAATGCTTGAAAATTAATACAGAAAATTATAGTCTGCTGGCGTTTTGCTACGGTTTGTTTTCGTTTCGTTAACAAAACTTTTTCCGCTATAGTATCGGAAAATTCGTACCGGAGTTAGCTTTTTTTTTCCTCTTTATCGAATTACTCATATTCTTTTTATTCCATTCAATATTTTCAGCCATTTGGACACCATCCGGTGTGGCGTCCAATTTTTTTTCATCCTTTCTTTTGAATAAATTTTATAGGAAAGTTCGATGGATGTATTTCGAATCAAAATAATTGAAAAATATAAATACAATTATTTAATATTGTCACTGTTATTTACGCTTTAAAATTATTAATTATTTTGATCATTATTAGAAATTTATTTACACAATTATAGGCCACATCATTTGACCAAATTTTCTTAGTATTGATTAGCTGAATTGAATAGCGTTATATTTATCAGAAAATAGTTTCGTCACAATAGTTAATAATTCTTTGATATCACTGGTCGAAAAGCGCAATGATGGATTTGAAATCCTCTTGTTACCGCACTAATTTTATCATGATTTCGATTCATCATTTTAGTGTCAAAAAACGTGCTTAATATTCATTTAATTGCAACACTGAACGGGACTATTAATGAGTGTAATAATTTATGGAGTGCATCATGCAAAAATTAAAACCGTATCAAAATATATTACTTTGATCCGATATTAAATTACGAAAGTACGATCATATAACTTCATACCAGAAAGCATTGAACTGATTGAATGTTAGAAATAGACGACAAATTCACATACTGTCTCTATTGTATAATATTCTTAACTGTCCAGCCGCCCCCTCTTATCTCGCCGAAAATAATGTCGCCGTTTCACGATTTTTTTTCTCTTTGGTACCAACTATTTATAGTGACATTATTTCTTACCAAGAAACTGTGTATAATTTTTGTTTCGATTTTACGAAAGGTTTCCAATCATGTCGACCAGCTCACCCCCAACAGCTAACAGGTGATAACATCTTGAATTTTAATTTTTTTTTGTACACTCTCAAATCATCAATAAACAAACTGTAAAAAATGTATACGAAAACTATTTTAAATCTGAAAAAAAAACGCCCGAAATTCACGCCTCTAGGGTAGAATACACCTTTAAAAATTAGCAAATATTGAAAGACTTTCAACACCATGCATTTCGAAAAGGTTCCTAACATACTCGTACTTTGGACATGTTGATAGAAATAACAATGAACGTCTAGAGAAGCTGGTCATCACGAGAACAGTAGATGCGTTGATCTTCTATGAGATCGATGGACCATATAAAAAAGTTAACAGGATCCTATTCCAGATGACTCAGGACCGGGAAGGATAGATACAAATAGTACAACTTCTAGATATAGCAGAGGACCTCGATGAAGAAAAAAGGAATCGGTAAAAGTTTTTGGACATATATTCGCCTTTGAACTTCACAAAGAAGACCACGGTATGGGGAGAATAGATGACGAATCTATGTGAAAACAGATTTGATCTTCAACTAAACCTAGGTTGGTGCAAAAAAGAGCCAGGTGGCAGAGTCTTGTGCAGGCAATAATTATGCGACCCTTGAAGAGTAAGGGATGAAGATGATTTATATTTTTTTGTTTTATTTAAATAAAATAAAAAGTTTTAAATTTGTTACTTCTACAAATAATTGGATTGTAGGTTCTATAGGAAATCTAAATGTTTTATTAGTCGATGTCAGTCATAATGTGCGTGTTTAAACTCAACTCAGTGGGGTTTGATGTAATGTTCCAACATGGTGTAAAATGTAAACTTAACATGGAAAAATACCGTCGATTACCATTACTTTTTATGCCAAGTGTTATATTATTTATTAAATATTTAATAGTCGTGTTGTAGGTTTAGATTTAATGGTTATCAAGTATGGATATTACGTTTTGTGGAATAGATGTCTAAAAAGTAATATTTATTCAAGTATACACATGTTAACAGCCTCCGTAGTCTAGTTGATAAGACGTCTGACTTTTACACGGCGGTTTGAGGTTCAATTCTTGATGGTTTCCAAAAAAAATATTAATCAGCATCCTAGTCTGGTAAAACAGCTTGTCTGATGACAATACTCACATACGTGACGTATTCAATTATTGTCAGTGCCTCCGTTGCCCAGTTTGGCTTCTTCACGAGGGTTTTGGATTCAATTCTTAATGGTACCAAAAAGTAATTAGAAAAGGATTCTATCCATCCATCCATCCATGACTCTACAACCCAGGTCGGGTCTTGGCCTACCGCAGAGCTTGCCCCCATGACTGACAGTCCTGTGCAGCGTTACGCCAGTTCCGGATACCGATGTTGTTTGCATCCCTCACCACTCCATCCAGCCATCGGAGTTTCGGCCTTCCCACTGCTAAGTCCAGTAGTCGTCCGAGACTCTGTGTTCGGTTTAGTAATAATGTTGTTTTACGGGGAGAGGTTATTAGCCTCTCGCCCAACCCCCTATTGGAGGTCAAGGGTTTTTCTGTCGGGGTTTTCCTTCCCTTATTTGGTTGGATTCCGGTTTTTTGGTGGCGCCGGAGACTCGCCACTGCCCTTTCTCTATTGGCTGTGATCCGTATATGTCACATTACCAGGGTTCGCGACGAGGACGCTAGAGAATCGGACTTGATAGTAGTGTTGCAGATGTTGTGCAACGTGGCATTACTCAGCATTTGTTGGTCCCTGTCTCACCAGCGAGATAGGTTCACCTCTTAACATGTGGTAGTATTTCCAACTACTTTAACGTTTCTTAACCCGGAGTCTCGATTGACGGAATCGAAGACAATGTTGTCTTCCAGTCACGCGGTTCAATATGTTCGGATTGCCAATTCAAATATCTAAAGGACCATCATATGAACAAATGTATTTACACTTTAACAATTTCTTATCTTTGATCTGTCAAGACTGCTTTTTGAAGTGCAACAAGTTTTACATATTAATCAATTAGGTATTTATATTGTTGAACTAAATTTTATTAGAGAATTATTTAACAGTTTGACAACTCTTTTGTAAAGTGAAACAGTTCTGTCACTTTATTTAAGCTATTGTGTAGATTTTTTTTAATACAGATATCAAATCATTCTGTAAGCTTGTACGTAATAAATCAATACATACATAAATGTTTTTTTATCAACATAATTACTGAAAATCATTATTTATCCCATGAGATTAAGTGCTATCGTATGCCCAATTCACTTAAGTGCTATCTTAAGTGAATTGAACATATGATTATCGTATGCTCAATTCACTTAAGAATCAATGAAAAACTTTACAATTTTCCGTTTAAAATATATATTTAATACTGATATGTTATGCTAAGCAGCGATTATTCAAGTATCTTAGAATTATTTAAAAAAAAAAACAGTAATGATATAACTGCTGTATTTTTTTTGTTGAAAAATCCTCACTCTCAGTAATATAAATTTTCTTAAATTTTGAAATGTTTTAATTACTCTTTGACTCGGTGTTTTCAGCATATCACTGAAAAAAACTTACATTTTTTCTACAAAGCGCCAACTTTGCAAATGAGGCCTACATTCTGACAAAAGTCGAAGGGTGTGCATATACTGGCATCTGTGAGAAAACCTCGAGGCTGACGCTTGTTTCTCCAACATGCCATGCATCTTTTTGTATCTTCTATTGTGATGTTTTTCTAGTAAAGTGAAACACGAACTTTAGGAAAAATAAATATTTTACTGAAATTATTCTCTGTTGCTAAATATTTCTCAAAACAGAATTTTAATACATTTTTTTTTTATTTTGTCTCGTAATCTTGAGTGAATGTTTTATTAAGTAGCTGTTCTTACGGATGGAACTATCTTTATATAAAAGCCAGCGGCGTGGAAAAACTCTTTAAAAATAAAGATGGAGTTAGAAAATTTAAATACCAAATCAATAAATAAGAAATCACCGAAAGATTTTAGATATATTACATACCATCATCCCGTTTCCCTGCTGGGGCAGACAGAAAAAACACAGATCAAGAATCGTCATTATTTTTATTACTATCAAACTTTATACAGTTCTTTTTAAGTAAATTATTCCTTCAAACTAGAGCGAACCAAATTTCATGACAACTTCCGTGGCTTTGATGGTACGATGCCTGTCTTCCGACCTGGATGTTGCGGGTTCGATTCCCGCTGGAACACAGATTTAAAAAAAAGTTTTTCAGTCTGGTTTTCACTTAAGGCCTCATACACATTTATTTGGTTGGTTTGATGATATTACTACGTTGTCCCATAGGGTGCGATGTATACAAAAAAAGTATAATATATGATTCGTTCAGGCTTTGTTATTGCTTCCAGATGTTATTTGTTTAATAAAAGTGGACTCGGGTCTCCATTTAAAACACCCTTGAGAGTTTGCTCTCTAAATGACGCAATGTAAAATTGCTCTTTGAACGAATTAATTGTGAAACAATGACGTCTCAGAAATATTAAAAAAGAAACGCATGTACGAAAAATTAGATTTATAAATAAAACCTATCTCGCGAAGGACAACTGAAAAATGCACAGTTTCATCATCCAGACCACACTCGCAGCCGGTATTCTCCACAATACCCATTCTGTAAAGGTGACTAGCCAATTCGTTTCATTTAGTCATGAAATTGATTTTTTTTCGATATCTATAAAATAGTGTGTCACATAAAAATACACTCGTCGAAGATTATGAATTTGGAAGTTAAACAAAAGAATCACATAAAAATGCACTCGTCGAATATAATGAATTGGGAAGTTAAACAAAAGAATCACATAAAAATACACTCGTCGAATATAATGAATTGGGAAGTTAAACAAAAGAATCACATAAAAATACACTCGTCGAAGATTATGAATTTGGAAGTTAAACAAAAGAATCACATAAAAATGCACTCGTCGAATATAATGAATTGGGAAGTTAAACAAAAGAATCACATAAAAATACACTCGTCGAATATAATGAATTGGGAAGTTAAACAAAAGAATCACATAAAAATGCACTCGTCGAATATAATGAATTGGGAAGTTAAACAAAAGAATCACATAAAAATACACTCGTCGAATATAATGAATTGGGAAGTTAAACAAAAGAATCACATAAAAATGCACTCGTCGAATATAATGAATTGGGAAGTTAAACAAAAGAATCACATAAAAATGCACTCGTCGAATATAATGAATTGGGAAGTTAAACAAAAGAATCACATAAAAATACACTCGTCGAATATAATGAATTGGGAAGTTAAACAAAAGAATCACATAAAAATACACTCGTCGAAGATTATGAATTTGGAAGTTAAACAAAAGAATCACATAAAAATACACTCATCGAATATAATGAATTGGGAAGTTAAACAAAAGAATCACATAAAAATACACTCGTCGAAGATTATGAATTTGGAAGTTAAACAAAAGAATCACATAAAAATACACTCATCGAATATAATGAATTGGGAAGTTAAACAAAAGAATCACATAAAAATACACTCGTCGAATATAACGAATTGGGAAGTTAAACAAAAGAATCACATAAAAATACACTCGTGGAATATAATGAATTGGGAAATTAAACAAAAGAATCACATAAAAATACACTAGTCGAATATAATGAATTGGGAAGTTAAACAAAAGAATCACATAAAAAAACGAACTGAGAAATGTAATCAACTTAGACTCAATATTTCTTATTTAAATTGTCATAATGAGTTGCCCCAATTTATATCGACGTACTTGTATCTACGAGAAAATTGTTATGCTCTTGAAGATTTCCATTTTCTAGGCATTAATTGAAAATTTAATTGTAATAAAGTAATTAAGTTTTTTCCAGTATGATGCATGTAAATTATAAATGTTATGGAGCGATTTATCTTTAAAGATCACGCATATGTATTGTATCTTTAATATATTAACGTATACACATACCATCACGTCATTTCCCTGTCAGGGTATGCAGTAAGGACCGAGAGCCAATTTTTTTTAGTAACCTACTGCCAATTTTTATGATTACCTCCGAGATGAAAATATCAGAAATGAATGCATGAATAAGATGAAAAGAGATTTACAATAAATCGGAAAGAGCGAATAACGAAAGAACGACTAAGCGGTTATATAAGTCAGAAGTGCAAGGTGTGCGTGGAAGAGTCAGACTGGATAAAACGTGTCTGGATCAAAAAAATCAGATCAAATTGTGTAATAGGTTTATGAATATGAAGGGGGCGAAAGTTGTGTGCATGGATAGAAAAGTTTGTAGATATGTTCTTCCTACTTACCCCACAAGGGAAATATTGTGTTGATATTTATACATATGAATATAGTTGTATGACTTCCGTGGGCTAGTTGGTGGGACATCTGAATTCCAAACCGGGGGTTGTGGGGTCGATTCCCGTTGGATACTATTTTTTTTAAATGGATTCTACATTAGTTTTCACCTAAGATATATAAAATATATTTGTGGTTGGCTGGAAGAGATTGCTTCTCGGCAATAAGCCGCCAAGTTGTACTAGTTTATCTTCTCATACTCCTTACCTTTCCATCTTTCAAAATTTATTTCGCTTAGTTCAACCATACTTTTCTCGGTTCTCCTCTACCACGAATCCCATTTATGCTTTCATTATACTTGTACATTTATTAAGTCAGTATTTCTTCACCCATCCATTTAATATGTTCAAAATATATCAAAGTGCTCTTTTCACCCTACTTGACACCTGTTTATACCTCACCTTAATAATAACATTTCTTATTCTATCATACATCGACACTCCAAATATTTTCCCTGTGCACGCATTTTTAACACAGTTACTCGAATACTTTTATTAATTTTCCACGTCTACGATTCACTCCCATGCATCTGTTGGCATAAATCCGCTATAATGAATAATTATTTCTGCAGATTGATATTGTCTGTTTTTTATGCGCCTTAACGTGTTCCCCGCGGGGAGCACAAACGCCTGTGATCTGACGACAATCCAAGTTTCAAATCACAAATACTTAAAAAAAATGACACAAAACCGGAATAAAAATTGAACTAAAATTTAAAATAATCTTTATTCTAGCGACATCTCTGAAAACCTTGTCAAATAATATATTAGTTTATGAGATATTGTTGAATAAACAGAGCGCCGAATTTTTTTGGTTTCTCAATATTTCCAGCATTAACGACATGTCGCGCGGATCGAGTCCTGCGATGAGTCTCTCTTACGTAAATAAACATTACTAAGTCTCTCTTACGTAAATAAACATTACTAGTGCTATATGCATTTGATCGGGTGAGTGTCTTGAAGCATCGATTTGATCGTAGCATTCCTTTGTTTATTTTACGTAATGTTAAGTTTATCTCCTTTATTTAATGAGTCTCCTTAAGAGTAATGACTATTATTTATTATCAGAAAATTACTTAAGTGTCATGTTTACTTGGTGTTGTAATCAAATATCAGTGGTTCTAAACAAAATATGTGTTTAAACTTAGAAATTAAAAAACGCTGAAATTGTGCCGCGCACAGGATTCGTGGAATTTGATTTTTAACGCGGTGAACAGGTTTATATTATTAATTCAAATTTCTCAAAAAAAAAAATCCTTTCAAATTATTCACGATGTGAGAAAATACTGATTGATAAGGTGTGCCTAATGATCTTCAAATACCTTAAGGACATGGCGCCTGATTAAATATCTTAGATTAGATTTTTTTAAATTTTTATATTTAAGACATTGGCATCTGGCACTTTTAAAGTCTATCCGAACAATACTTAAACTTGAAGTTTTCCGATCGGCCTGTTTGTATTGCTCGACTGTCCAATTAAATTACCTGCATGCTGCGTTGCTCGTCAATACAAATCTGAAGAAGGGAAATACTCGTAAATAAAAATACTTTGCTTTATTTGATAAACCATTAAGGTTTTAGCGGATGTCCTAGTAGGACGTGCTGATGATTATGATTGTTGTTTGGTGTTTAAATAAAATACCTCGATTAGCAATGCGGAAAGTGAGAGTGAATAATCAATGAATAGTAAACAGCAATGAATGGTCAAGTGATTAATAATCTTTTATTTATCGATAAGTAGGTATTTATACATATTCATAACGGGGCGCGTGAGTGCGCCCGCAATATATTTTTACCTCACTCCTGCGCGTGCAGAGGTGGTTGCAGACGTTGTGAATAATATAGTGGGTAGATAATTTGTTGACAAAAACGGTGAGACAGCGCGATGCGTTCTCTTTCTACTGTGGAATGTACCGTAAATAGTATTTGCGGGTAAACAATATCAATGTTCTGGTATGCGACCTTTGGACATGGCCGAAGGTCGTTTCGTCGGTCGTTGACCGTGCGTGTTGACAATATTCAGAGACGACCGTAGTCCCTACAAGGTGCTTTCAGGATTCCAAAACATCCCTTAATAAACCATAAAGTAAGTCTTCTTCATCAAACGTAATCCTAGTATATGAATTTTCTTTTAATAAAAAATTTAAGGTAATAAAATAAACTTTAAAATATTGAGAATATTTCGTGTCGTTTTATCTCTATTTTATCGCATTAAAAAAAAAATCAAAGTCGATTTTATCAATCAAATGAACACACAAAATAAATTTTCTTATTTCCGTAGATATTAGTGAATTTTGAAATAATGCAATTTTAAAACATTAAGACGGACCTTTACTTTTTTACCCTGAAAAACTTTTGTTTAAATTTGGTTATAATTTACTGTTTACATATTTTTATTTGAATATTACACCACAGTATGTCTTTCTTCCAAGTTACAAAAAAACTACTAAATGTTATTTTAACTAATCGAAAGTTAACCTTACTTAACTTAATAATTTAAAACTACTGAAAACATTTACAACCCTTTCAGATACATAGTACATATGTTTCATATACTGGATGTTACTGGTCATTAAAAAGTCATTTACTAGGGAAGAAATCCTCGTGCATTGTTTATTCTTTAATACAAATATTAATAAAAAAACACGACCTGTCAAATATTCTTAACCAAACTTTAAAAAAAATTATTCTATAAATATTTTTCAATCCGAAGCCTTTAACTATTATAAAATAAAGGAGAATAAAACTATGAACTTTTCTTTACTTTTGAATATATTTGAAACGTAAATTTATACTGCCACCTGCCATTTTATGTGTGGTGCACAAGTCTATCGAAAAGTTTTTTTCAGGGTCCCTTTTTACCCTTTATACAACATCGTCATTTTGTACATAGCATCATACATTATTAAAAATTTAAAGGCGGCGTTCCTTAGTCAACCGTCGCGGAGTGAGATATAAATCTCGGTAAGAAATGTTCATGTCTGTTTACGTATAAATTCTTGAGTACAACGAAAAAAAAAATCTTTACTTAAGAATTGTTAATACTCTTCTAGTATCTGTTTTTCTTTTTTTACGTTTTTTTCGTAATCTAACAACAAAACGTGATAAATTGAAATTTAATGTTTGAATAAAAAAAAAAACATCGTTTAAATATTGTAAATACGGAATGTATTTTAAGGTCAAGAGAGAGATATTTTGAAAAAAGGCAATTTCAATGATTGAGAAGTCGTAAGAGTTGAATGAGACGGTTTATGATTATGGAAGCTGCGAAAAATGTGTCGTGATAGAGAAAGTCTGGCACTCAACTTTCTCTGCCTACCCCAACAGGGATACGGTGCGATGGTTCATATTTAAGTAAAAATAGTCCAAATTTTTAGCGTTTAACATCTAAAATCTATAGAAATTTGTTAATTTGTGATTATATTGAAAGCATGGCAAAGAAAAAATCCTTTTACTGACCTTTAACTGACAGATTACGTAGTGACAAAAACGGATGGTTATTTCGGAGTCTCTTGGTAATGATCGAAGAGAATATATTAAACTTTTCCAAAAAATTGCGACATGACACCCTCTGCTGCAAATAAAATTTCAATCAAAATCGACCTAAAATCACCAAATAAATATATGAATAACAATTTTTGATACAGCCTATAATTTGTTTTTTATACAATATAATAGATCTTATATAATTTTAAAAGAAAAGTTTAAATTATGCTCTTGAATGCTGCAAAATTAATGAAGATTATTTATTTTAACTAAAACATTATACAATAATTATTCAAAAACAGTAAAAGGGATACAATTAAATATTGTAAGTGTTGGACCTTTGGAATCAAACGAGATGGTCAACGATATAAATAAATAAATAAACAGTATATAAATATAGGTGTATTGGTAGCAACATACTCGTAGTATGTACATAATACATTTAAATATACTTCAAGAACACATAAATCGCAGAGAATACATTAAAGACAGAAGCTATCAACATAACATATGTCAATATTACATTACTTATAATGCCTAAAATACGAGTACAATACTATAAAACAACATTTGCACAATCGATCTCTTTGTCGTAATTAACAAAATTTTGTTAATGTACGGGAAAACCAACATATTTTTGTCTTGTCAGAAGACATTTAAAGTTTTACCCAATATCGTAAATACATTTCTTTTAAAATTAATACGTTTTTTTTTAAAACAACAAATAAGACGCTCATCGAAGATTTTTTATTTATTAATTATTTAAGGTGAATTTTGATAGAAATTCTAACATATCTATTGCAGGGTGTCCAATGCAGCAACTTACGGAAAATATCAAAGTACTTTCTTCTAACATATCTATTGCAGGGTGTCCAATGCAGCAACTTACGGAAAATATCAAAGTACTTTCTTCTAACATATCTATTGCAGGGTGTCCAATGCAGCAACTTACGGAAAATATCAAATTTTGTTAGGTTATCACATCTATCATTGACACTTTCCTTCAAATTTCAGCGTCATAGCTTGACATTTGTAAAAGTTACGCTGTACTGAGTACATCTACCTTTGTGCGTGTTTTCAATTTTTTACAAGTTTGTAAATGACACCAACTGTGCATCAACGAGTTTGCATAAAATTTTGTGTGAAAAACGGATTTAACGGTCCGCAGACCTTGGAAATATCGGAGAAGTGTTTTTCGGTGGCACGAACGCTTCAGAAGTGGTCGTGAGTCGGCCGAGGAAGACGAACGCAGTGGCAGTTGAAAACCGATGAAAACATTGATAAAATCAAAGAAATGTTGGCCGAAAACCGCAAATTGACCATCAGAGAACTGGCAGAGGACTTGAACATTGCTTATTGATCCGCTCAAGATATTTTCGTTAATGATTTGGGCCTCAGACGTGTCGTTGCAAAACTGGTGCCGAAATACCTCAATTTCATGCAAAAAAAAGGACCGCGTTGAAATCGCGAAAGACATGATTTCCATGAGTTTTTGACCAAAAACAACAAGACTACTATCCAACAGCCTTCGAATTCACCTGATCTGGCTCCCTGTGACTTTTTAATGTTCAACCGACGTAAAAAACCGCTTCGCGGAACGCGTAACAGCGCCCGAAAGGATTTCATGAAAAAATCGAAGACGGTTCTGATGAACATACCGAAAATTGAGTACCAGCGGTGTTTCGAGGATTGGATCAAGCGCTGGCGTAAGTGCGTTGCAGTCGATGGGGAGTACTCTGAAGGGGACCATATCGATTTTGATGAATAAACTTGTATTTTCGATTCTATGAATAAAGTCCTAAAACTTTTTGATCAAGGTAGTATAAAACTTTTTGATCAAGGTAGTATCAGTTATATCACATACAAACACGAAATATTAAATCCATGGTTTAATTTTATTTAGAATACCAAATGTGCAAATTCCCATTCAAACCTATACAAAATTTCAATCTCCGTTTCAAAGATAAATTAATTATTTAAAATTATCCGTTCCATGTATTTCCTTACTATAAGTGCGCCTTGAACCATCGCATACGTCAAGAATTAATATCCTTAAATGAGAGTTGAAATGAATCAGTGAATTTTTCTCATTCGGACAAATTTGCAAAACGGATATTATCTTCACGTCGGATTGCAATTTTTTTATAAAAGTTTGCATTCCAATCCGGAAATTATCTGTACGTCAAATTGCAATCTACTTTGACTGAAAATTGGACATATAAGATTATTGAAAATATGATATCTGTGTATATGAAGTTGGTCTTGTCAGTTACATACATTTTATGTTCCAGGTCGAAATGAAATATATGCTCATCTTTCCCCAACAGATGCTCTAGAATATTAATATTTTATCAACCCTAAGAGGTTTCGCTGTTGAATTTTTAATTTCCTTTTCTTCACAATTAATATCAAACTACAGAGAATAATGTACTTATAAAAATATATAAGGATTTTTCACTCGGGCGTTACCATAGCTGCCAGATGTGATAAGTTTTTTTTTATTTTTAATCTGTCAGTAACAGGGGTTCAAGTCCCGAGTTAGAGCGCTATTGAGGAGAATTTTTCTTTAAAATAACGTTACATAAACTTTCATTTTATTATTATAATATCACAATTGATTATTTGATAAAAATATCTTATGTTATGAAAATAAATTCATAATTATTTAGTTTGTATCCTGAAGTCTAAAATAAGTTTCCTGAATTAAATATTGTATAATACATACATAAATCTGTTAATATTGGGTGTTAACATAAGTTGTATGAGCACCAACAACTTCAACAATTTGAAAAATGAGCACCAAAAGTAAAACAAAATGGTGAATGTTATACGTCATTCGAAAGAAAATGTTCTGCTCTACAAGATGTTGTGTTCTCAAACGACACCTAAGATTTGTATGACTTTTTACATTTCCTTCTTTCAAAAGAACATTCGCTTGATCAAATGATACACTGCTCAATCTTCTTGTACTACGACGAACACTAATACAGGCGGCCCTCGACTTACGCACATGATTGGTTCCTGAAAATGCGAATGTTGAATGTTCGAAAGTAGAGGGATGTAAAAAAAACATCAAAAATTCTATTTTAAAATATTTATTTATCAATAGTACATTAAAAATATTTATTTATCAATCTATATAATTAAGTTAACGAGGCGTATTTAAGTGATTTCAGGTGTTTTCTTTATAAACTTGTCAAGAGTTAGTTGAATACCACCCTTTTTTTTTCTTTTCTTGATAAAGAGTTCTATAACATGCTGTGTCTTTCTCAATCACCCTACGTACTTGAGATATACGTTCTCCATTGATATCACATTATCCATGATGGTCACAAATTTGTCAAGATGCATGAAGGATTCATTCATATTTTTGATTGTCCAAAGTCTTGACGATTTTATCAGCTTCTTCTTCCTTATTTCGTTGTGTATTTCATTTAGCTCTTGTTGCTCAATTAAGTATTCATTTGACAGATGTACTGAGTGAGATTCAATCAACTAATTAAAATCTACGTTGTTGACGTCCAAGTTTAGTTCATTCATTAGGCTAACTATTTCATCTGTGATAGTTTCCGGAGTTTCTTCAGAATGTATAAAATCACTCATCATTTGTGGGCATAATTGTTTCCAGGAACCTTTCATTGTTGAATCTTTTATTTCAGCCCACGAGTCTCCAATATTGTTTATTGCGTTCCATATATTATAGTTATTCCAAAAAAGTGAGGGCGACTGCATGGAAGCGAACAATTTTTGCATTATCGACGACAATCTTTAAAAAAATTAATTTAAAAAAATGTGCGAAATATCGAATTGCGCGAAAGTGGAATGTACGAAAGTCGAGGGCCGCCTATTTGAACCGTATATTTATTTCATTAGCCTTTCTTTCTTCAAACAATCTCCGAGTGCTCTGTTTCATCTCACTTATTACATAGCATTCCGTTCACACTCATCCCTAATCAGTTTCTTCCGTATTCCGTATTTAATAATACCTTGTCACCTCGTGTATTCCTCTCGTGCACACATTTTTACAGCATTTATTGGCTTCTTTCAATTTCTTTTCCAAGTCTACGTTTCACACCGATACATCAAATTTGTACTTATATCTTAGATCTACCATATTTATACATTCCCCGATAGCTAAGATTCGGGATGACCAGCGTGAACAATCCATCGTTTCTCCAGTTTCCCATGGAGACGCAGAATGTATGCGTCCCCACCCTAAGCGGTTACATAAGTAATGTGGTTTGCCTTACAATGCGCTTTAATGTTAAATGACCGCTCTTGCCATATAGCTGGTTGAATAATGCAGCAACTTTGTACCCCCTGTTTCAGCTACCTTCCCATGTCTCAGTACACACCCTAACTTCTCGTTCAAACCTTCTTTTGTCGGGCCGGAGCAAGGGTGGAAAATCGATCAAAACAGGTTATTTTTTTCATTTTTATCCCGAACTTAAATAATGAAACGTTGCAATATATTGATCAATATATACATAGTTTTATTATTTATTTTAAATACTTTGTCTTCAAATTTACGACGTCATCGACATCAACAGATTAACGAAGAAGATATTTAGGAAAAATGCGGATTGAAAGAAGGTATAGTGCATAAGGTGATGAAAGGACACGTAAGATAATTCGGCCATTTTTAGTTTTAGATTTTTGCTTGTAGTTCATTGCAGTAAGCCATGATTTTGGCTTAGTAGGTAAATCTATCAATTTGCTAACAATAAGCAATTTAGTTACTTATTTATTAATAAACGGTTCAATCTACATAACCCTTCCTTCCCGGTGATGTGTAACTAGTACACATTGCTTCTTAAAGCTTTGATATCTCTATAAATATAATATGATAAATACTGGGCTCAGATTTTCGCAATTCCTCCTTTATACATTTACGCATTGAATGAAAAAAATGATATTAATAATAATTAACACTTATCGGCCACATCAGAAGAGATATTTTGTGAAAATCGGGAATAAATTCACCAATACAATCAAACGTGTGCTAGTGAGTAACGTAGGTATTTTCATTCTAAAAAACCACTATGGGTGGGGAAACGACGTTATTCACGTCTCACTCTACTTTGGTATATGGGAACGCAAGAATAGAATCTCAGTTCGCAATTGTGTTTCTTTCTTCGAGGTATAACAGTCCGAACAGAGTCCCGTCTCAGCTCTCAGTAACTCCAAGGCATCCATTTGAGTTGGTCCCTTCGCCCGTTTTGTGAACGCCGGCCGATGTTTTTTTTTCATGTTTTCAGTAATAAAATTTTAATTATTGTCACTTTTGACTTCAAATTTAATTAATTTAAGCGATTGGCATTGAATATTCTTATTTTTCCGATTTTAAATCGCTCATTTTTACATGTGTATTATTGAAAGCACCGGAACGCGTGGATTTTTTTAGCACAAAAAGGGAAAGGTTAAAGCTACAATAATAACAATGATAAAAAATGCAGTACTGATTGCGTCACACGTTAAAAAGGATCAGAAAATAAAAAAAATTAAAATAAAAATTGTTACAAAGAAACAAGCGTACAAAACAAAAATTGTTACAATGAAACAAGCGTACAAAACAAAAATTCACCAACTAAATACGGAGGTGTTAAATGCAAACTGCCCCCACTGCATCCAAGCAGGCGTTACTCTTTATATGCATGTGTGTGTTTGTTTGTGTGTGCGTGTGTGTGTGTGTGGGGGGTGGGTGGGTGTGTGTGTGTGTCGGCGTGCGCGTGTGTGTGGTTTTGTGTGTGTGTGTTTATGTGTGTGTGTGTGTGTGCGCGCGTGTAAGCGCACGCGCGCATGTATACGCGCACACATACAGTGTGTGTGTGTGTGTGCGCGCATACACGCGCGCGTGTCATATTCGCAATCATATATTCACATAACGAGCACTGTGTAATGTATTATGTAGGAGTAATTTTGAATTCTCTCTCTCTCTAAGTTATAAAGCTGATGAAATACCCGACACATGTCGTTATGTATTAACATATAACATGTGCTGTACTGCTTGGCAAAATGTTGCAACTACTTCGTAATGTATGCTCTCTGCTTTACCGACCATTCAGTTAGATTGCCTTATTTTATAACAATATTGAGGTGTTGGCAAAAAAAAAATATTATGAATAAATATATTATGCTAATATTAAAAAAAAATTAACCTTAATCTGTCGTGAAAAGCGACAAAAAAATCATCTCGCTTTAATCGATTTGACAGGAGAACGATTTTAAAATATTCTGTAAATTTGAATAACCGTCATAAAAAATATGTTCATCGGCTTAAATACACTTTCTTTCTTTTTTTTTTTTTTAATATAGAAACAACGTAAGTAGTGAGTATCTTAGAGAAATATGTATCTTACAGATATGTGTATTTTACAGAAAATTAGATACACTTACCTCACCACTGATGGTTTTTATATCTACGAGTATGTACACCCATTCATAATGCAAAATAGATTTTAATTTTATAATACCTAAAAGAAATGAAATTTGAAATGAGAGATTTTCTAAGGTCGTTATGAAGACTCGATTGCAACGATTCCAAAAACATTTATAAGCTATTTCTTTTCAAAACCTAGGATTATATGACAATTATCAGAACAAAGGGCGTGATATATTATAATATTATTTTTTTTAATGTTTATGACAAAAAATACAAATTTCGTAATTTAATCTTTGAAATGTCCTTTTATAAGTCCATTTTATTACTTTAAAATAATTAATTGTTCAGTGGTATTTGAATAATCTGTCAGTCAATCAATGTCACTATCTTCTTACTTAAATATATTCGTAAAAACTACAAATTAAGTATTCAATCACTTTCCAACGTTTCCCATTATATTCAATAATGTCCGCATATTTATTGTACTTAATTAAATATTTTTCTTTCAGGTAAGTGAACAAATAGTTTTCTTCTTAAATGATCGCCAATTTCATCTGAGGGGTAAGTTTTCTTTTCAATAACCTAAAGGTCTGGTAAGAAACAATTTATCGCCGCAAAAACTCTGAACAAAATTGAGATAAAAAACCACAAAGGGAATTATTTTTGGTCCACTGGGTCTTAAATCCATTTCACAATAATTATACGAAATTATTTTACGAAGAACGTTTTCATAACATATGTGTAAAATACAATATGGCGGGTTTTTTTATCAATCTCTTCTTACCAATCAGAAATATGTTTAAAAAGCGTTAAGTGAAAACCAATCTAGAACCAATTAAAAAAAACTAAGTTCCAACGGGAATCGAACCTGCAATCTTATTGATTTAACTGTAATATTACATTCAGCACGTTTGGAATTAAGTTAGTTAGGAAAAAAATACTAACCACATAAACCGAGAACTGCTTTCCAAAAAACTATAATTTTACACAATTAACTGACATAATATGTTGATCATTCTTCATCAAAATATTTTTTTCAATGAAGTCTTCATTCGTTTCAGGTGCACTTTTGTTCCTATAGATATTATTTTTTTATGTAAACGCGTTAAAACACCCAATCGCGCGTACAATTTCCCTTCAAAAGGCTGTTGAATTCATCAGGATATGCAAACAGCGACCACAGTGTGCGGTTTTTCCAACAACCATCCTGAACAAAGTTTCCTGTCATCAATTCCACCTATCATTTACCGGTTATACTCGGACGGTTTTGATATCGGGACACTTTCGGAACCAACCATATTGACAACACCAAATTCACCGATCAGTAAAGTTACTGAAAAACTCAATACAAAAAAATAACAAAATACTAATTATATTTCTATTGAGTTAAAGTTATTTTCAATATCGGAATATGAAAACAAGGATGTTTTTATTTAACTAAGCATATGTTCGCAACACGCTGAGGCCGAGGCCACACCAAAATGCTTCGTTAGGTGCTAAGCTAGACTTTACGTGACTCATATTCTAGGGGACTTTATGCCTGGCCACACCAAAGTGCTACGCACAAATTCATTTGACAGTTGGGAGGGTTGAGTCAACACACGATCTCACTCTCAAAACTAACTAATTTCATTATAACTTACCATCTTTATTTACTTTCTGTGCAACTTCATTCCAAAGTGATTTTATTACAGCTACATTTTTCTATAATTTGCTTAATGGGTTCCACAAAGGCTCCCTTTTATACACAGCTGTCATTAAAATTTCCGCCATCTTGGAAATTAACCAACACGTCTGTTCGCTAGGAGATTCACTCGATGACTAATCGTCATGCAACGTGACTCGAAGCGTGCAGTGTGGCCACTGCGATATTATGCGGTACGTTGGTTCGCTAGGATATGTCGCCTAACTCGCAACATATCTCTAAGCATCAAGCGAGGCTCCTTCCTGTGTATCCGAGGCCTGACTGTTTCTCATATGTCTAGCCGTTGAGAGGCTATCAGCCCTGAACAAATGGATCTATATCCTGAGCCACCTGCTTCCACTGCTTAGTTCAAAGTTAGTAACTCTCGCAGACTGTTTTCTCTGCCCACTAACCTTTCGCTTGCCCACTACTTCCTCGTATAGGACGCGTTCTAGGAGACTATGGACGTCCATGCGTATCACATTTCCAGTTCATCGCAATTTCATTTTTACAACCATGTCCTCGATACATTTTCTGTTGGATCATTTCAGGACCAAGACATTTGTGACACGATAACTCTAGTGCAGTGTCTGTCAAACTGTGTGCCGCGGCACATTTGTGTGCCGCAAGAAGTGTCAGGGTGTGCCGCGAAGGAAGTAGCCTCAAAACTGTTCATTTTATATAATGCTTATTCATTTAAATTTTCCTTTAAAGAACTCTTTTCTGCATCATTTTCCATCACTTGATTATCAAATGTAACAGTGGGTCATCAATCCATTCGCAAGATTCGACGGTACACACCTGACACTAACAGAGGAGGAAATTTTAATAGATCTAAAAAACGACCCTGTGCACGAAGCCTCATTTTCCGGGCTAGAGTTATCAGCATTTTGGATATCGTTTTGGAGTCAATATCCTCGATTGGCTAACATACAACAGCAATTAAATCTCTGTTGTCGTTTGGATCGTCGTATCTTTGGATATCACTTTGGAGTCAATATCCTCGATTGGCTAACATACAACATCAATTAAATCTCTGTTGCCGTTTGGATCGTCGTATCTTTGCGAATTTGGGTTTTCAGCGCTCGTGGAAATGAAAAAAAAACCGAGAGCGGTTACAGATGGTAGATGAGGAGTTACGTGTTTGTTTAACCCTTCCCTTACGTTGATAAAAATAATACGCGTGATCCGGTGTTGGGTAGTGAGTAGTACGCAATAAAAAATTAGCGATTTTAAATCGGAAAAATAAGAACATTCATAGATAATCCCCTTAATTAATTATAATTGAAGTTAAAAATTATAATAATTGAGATTTATTTGCTGAAAACATTAAAAAACCATCTGAAAACATTAAAAAACGGTCACGGAACGGGCGTACGTCTAACCTATTTGCAAGCCTAGGGGCTAATAGTGGCGCGGAACGTCAGTCGCATACCCCGGCGCTTACGCCTTTGCTTGCGACGTTGAGACAATTCAGGTTCTCGCAATTCAGTCTAGTATGCAAGAGTGAGATGCGAATATAGTGTCGCGCTTCCCGCATACTATTCACCTATCGTCAAGACGAGGCACTCGCAGCGTTTAAATGCGAATTTGTTTTCGATCTTTACAAAACACCTCGATGTAGTCGATAAATTCTGATTATTATTAATATTATTTTTTAAATCAATGCGTAAATATATTATGGAGGAATACCTAAAATCTTATCCTTGTATTTATTATATTTATAGAGATATTGATGGTTATTAGAAGCAACGTGTAGAAGATACCCAACACAGGGAAGGAAAGGTTAACTAATTAAGAGCCGCGTGTTGACAGATTTCTTTCTAAAAATCAATTGCATCCTTCACACTAATAAACTACCACCTATGTTCATCAATATTGATAAAATATTAAAAAAAATTGTTACCTACACTATGATTTCCTTTATTCATATTAATTAGGTACATTTCCTTTTTTAAATCATTTTTATTTGGTGTGCCGCGGAACAAATCCCATTCACAAGTGTGCCGTGATGTAAAAAAGTTTGGCAGACACTGCTCTACTGGATCAGAAATAATCGACGAAAGAAATGTTGGTGGAACTTTTCAATGATTCGAATGTGCCTTTTATTAGGGAACTCAAGTTTCAAACCTATAAAGAAATTTTTCACCATGAATACTATACTCATAGAAGTATAATATATTATTTATATTGAATACGTTGCTTACTTAGTTTTTTGATATGACACAACAGTGGAAAAGGTATCCCCTCAAATCACTGACAAAATATCTACGGTGCAGTAAAATGCACACGTTTTAAAATTTTTATATAAACCAAAGGACTCGTTGCTTGCTTGCTTACTTAGTTTATATAGCAACATATTTTACAATCTGTGGATTAAAACTAACATAAAAACTTAATTGGAGCCGACCATCCTGACATGTTGGAAACCACCTGGTTTTGAACAGTCAGCTTTCATAAAACTTTAATACTGCAGTTCAATCTTCACCCATTTTTTATGTAAGAGATTAATTTAGATAAAGGGTTTTTAAAAAATTAACAATTTAATTTTTTTCATCATTTAGACAAAACAGGTTTTCATTGGTGTTTGTTTGAGTTCAGTTTCGTATTAAGTTCAGCTTGACAGTGCTTTTGTAAAGGGAAATGGGTCTGTCAGTTAAATGTATAAGTTCGGTGTGTAGATTTATTTTATAATACATATAAATACCAAATCGATTATTATTTTATTTATGACAATAAATAGTATTACAGATTGAATATACCAAACAAATAAACGTTTTACTTTATTGTATTTTTTGAACTATCGCACGCCAATTGGTGGATTTTGGTAGGAACAGACCGTCATTTATGGGGAAACTGTAGCGTATTCAATATTGTTTTTGCATTTCATTTTTTCTCGCATTTTTTTTTTGACATTGCGTTCTGCTATGATTGCCGATCTTTTCCGCTTATTCATTCCTCTGTTCGATGTGGATCCATTTGAAATGAAACGTAAAAAGTTGTACTTGATGAATTGTCGTATCAATGTTATCAATTAAGTTAATTAACAAACAGTGAGTAAGCCGATGATTTATTAAAGATATGTTAGATTAAATATTTAAGGAAAACATTTTTTCTTCTTCTCATTGTGATGTCAGGTCCCAACAACGTTGAATATCACTTGAGAGTAGACATCTTTGTCCCCGGCAGCCCAAAAAGATCTTCAACGCCCGTTATGCCAGTCAAATCACGTATATTGCTGAGCCAAGAGCCTCCTGCCAACACCTCTTCGGCCTTCTATTTTGCCTTGGATGATCAGGTGCAATAATTTTTACTTTGCTCCTCTAAGTACATGACCCAAATAAGACACCTTTCGGATTTTAATATTAGTCAGTAACTCTAATCAACTTTGGCTCTTTGAAGAACCCTCGTGCTGCTGACCATATCCGTCCAGGGTATCCGTAGCATTCTTCGGTGCATCCACATTTCGAATGCTTCCAGTCGGTTCATACTACTTACTTTGAGGGTCCATGATTCCACTCCATGCAATAACACTGACCAAACGTAGCATTTGACTAACCGTTGTCGAAGTTTCAAGTTTAAATTATTATCGCAGAATACGCTTCTCATTTTATTAAAAGCCGCACGAGATGATTCAATTCTGCACTTGACTCCGGTTTCTGGGTCGAGGTTTCCACTAGGATACTTCCGAGGTATTTAAAATTTTTCACTCCCTCTATACCATCAAAACATTTAAATTAATGTTTTAAAACAATTCCTCACGTACATAAATATATCCACGTTAGCCAAAATTTCTAACGTTAATTTATAATAGAATTTTTATTTCGTCATCTCTAAGTTTTCTATAGATTCTTCGTCGTATTTTTTCTGCAAAAGTTTAATGATGACCTCCGTAGTCTAGTTTTAACCGTAGCTTTAGATTCTTAACTTCCAGCAAAGAGTCTCTGGATTGATTCCCGATTGTACCTAAAAGAAAGGGTGTCATTCTGGTAAAAATATAGTGTAATAATACCCGCATGCGCAGGGTAGTAGTAATGCTAACACTTTCAATTATGAACCACGAATCCCGTACCGACTCCAGAGGTTCTTAACCTATAGACTCGATTATTGGAGCCAAAGACAATATTGTTTCCCGGCCACGCTCTTCAATATGTTCGAAGCACTAATTCGGATACATTGAAGGGAAATATACAACACAATATATTTTGTGCACAAAATTTGAAAGACCTTTGTATTACAGATGCAAAGTAATATCCTAAACTAGTGAGAACATTTAATATAAATTAGGAGTCCGCAATTAAGTATGAAATGCATTCACTAAGGTAAATGTGGGGAGTGTCAATGTATGAAAGAATGCGGAATAATGACAGCAAATAGAGAATGATTAATGAACATATAACAAGTATATTCCGCTTCCTCTACATGCATACATGACGAGGTGTATGCATGTAGAAGAGGCTAAAGTTGTCAGTTTGTATCAGTTTATAGCCCGGACGTTTTAATGTATTTTAATGTCTTCTCTCTTGAATGTATTTTTATTTATCGTCTATTTATTTTCTGTGTTTTTTTTTCTCTCTTTATTCTACATGTGCAAGGGTGTGGGCTGAAAAACATCTGACGTCCCCGTGGCAGGTCTCGCCCTATATTGCTGGGGTGTATCTTGACCGGGGGGATGTTATTAGATGAGCCCAGACCTTTTGATAGCTTCTGTTTTTTTTAATCTATTCTCTTTTTAATGTATTCTTGAAATATATCTAAATGTACTATATTATGCACATACTATGTTGCTATCAATAAACCTGTATTTATTTATATTTATAATCAAATAAATCATTTGATTATAAAAGTATACGGCGTGATGATATGATGATTGTATTGTTAAGTTTTCGTATTTGTTAACTTAAATAATTAATCTTATTCATAAAAGTAATTTATTTATTTATTTATATTTATAATCAAATAAATCATTTGATTATAAAAGTATACGGCGTGATGATATGATGATTGTATTGTTAAGTTTTCGTATTTGTTAACTTAAATAATTAATCTTATTCATAAAAGTAATTTATTTATTTATGTATATTTATAATCAAATAAATCATTTGATTATAAAAGTATACGGCGTGATAATATGATGATTGTATTGTTAAGTTTTCGTATTTGTTAACTTAAATAATTAATCTCATTCATAAAAGTAATTTATTTATTTATTTATAATCAAATAAATCATTTGCTTATAAAAGTATACAGCGTCATGATATGATGATTGTATTCTTAAGTTTTCGTATTTGTTAACTAAAATAATTAATCTCATTCATAAAAGTCTTTAATTTATATTTATAATCAAATAAATCATTTGATTATAAAAGTATACGGCGTGATGATATGATGATTGTATTGTTAAGTTTTCGCATTTGTTAACTTAAATAATTAATCTTATTCATAAAAGTTCTTTTTTTCCAATCACCCATATAGCTATAGATAACTAAACGTCTTATTTGATGCTAATTTATTTTCTAATACTAGTACAGCACACGTATTTTAACAGCACGCAATTATTCAACCGAATACAAAAATACAACCTATCTTTATGAATATTGAATTTAAAAAGTATAACGTTACAAATAAAATTGATGGCTCCAATATATTTGTGAATTGCAAACATTGTTCTGGTTTTGCCAGCGCTTTTATACAAGTCATCCATCATAAACGAACAATCAAAATGTTTTCATTTATTTTTCAAAGTTCCGGTGTCACTTAAATTATTACATATCTGTAATTTTTATTCATTCGCAATGATTCATTTTTCATTATGTTTAATAAATGAAAAGATCATACAGTTAAATCGTATTCAAAAAAAATATCTAGAAAATAATATTATAAAATATATATTAGAATTTAAAGGTACTGGGGATACTACTAGTGACATTGGAAGGACATTCACCTTCACATTTTTTCCCCGCCTCATTCACCATTGTATCATATATCTCCCCACTACTCTTCCCCTACCTTATCTGTCTTATATTAGGTTATTTACACTTGTACAGAATATATTTTAACAATTTCGTTTATCTTCACCTGACGAAGAAGACGGTGATCTTCGAAACTAGTTGTGAACCTAAATCAAAGCTGTGGGGAACACAACACATATAAAATAAGTTATTTATTTACTTATTTTCCCTTTTATGTAAAAAATGGCATCACAAAGTGAAACTATAGTCATTGTAATTTATTTTTATCAAACATTGTTTATTCCTCTTTTTTGTGACGGTATAACCCAACCGGTTTCAAGGCTTTCACCTCATCTTCAGAGGAGCACAAACAAGACTAAATGCTGTTTGAACTGGTACCGATATATACGCTTCAACGGTTGGAGGCTGAGGGGTGAGGGAGGCATGGGACGATTTCGGCCAAGAGCGGAGAGATTTTTGGGATATAACTGTTCATCAGATGTTCGGATCGATGTACTGACTTAGAAATTTCTAGGGCCTCTAATCTGTCCATTTTATTTCCGTTACTACTGATATGTAAGAATTTGGCATCATCGATAGAAAAAGTATGGTTTTCACGGTGACAATGATTAGCCATTTCAGAATAAACTAGAGGATTTGTTAAGGCGGATTTGTGTTCACGAAATCTCTTTTCAAAACTATAGTCTTTTCGAAGATTCAAGAAACTATATTTTCCTTTCAATATGCGAATTTCAGTGAAGTGTATCCAAACATTTGTCCTAAAGAACAGATGCTTAGATATAAGAAATTATTCAAAGGTGGTCATGTCTCTTTAAAATAAGTATAACGATTATCATGAATAATTGACATATATTAAATAATTCTTATGACAATTTCAATAAGATCTTCAAAAAAGTGATCGTTCAATCGAGTTCAATGTAAATATCATTTAAAAAAATTAAACTTCGTATTTCCATTTTGCCGGGAAAATAAGTGTTGTCTGATTGCAACACACATTTGATTTGTATCGCACGATTACATTTAATATTCCAAATCGGTTTTGATATGGCAATAAACACAATTTGCGGCTCATTCCGTTTATAAATGAGTTATATATGACACGAGCTGAAACTCGGATTTCGTTTATGTTTCCAGTCCAATTTAAGAAAATATATCAAAATCAATAACATCTTTATTATTTCGATCTTTCTGAATTCTTTTTACGTAAATAAATATTAGGCGTGGTAGAGGAAGGCCAAGGGAAGTATGACTGAATCGAGTAAATAATGTTTTGAAAGAAGGTAATATTTAAAATGAGGAACCTTTTTGGTCTAGTTAAAAAGAAGCTTTCTTTTTATCTATTCAACTCAGTTGATTCACGTTGGTACTCGTACCTAAATGTTTAAAAAAAGGTTTCCATTTGGATTTACATATATGGGTTATTCAACATTTTTGTGGTTGATCACAAGTGATTGCTACGTGTCAATTAATTCACCAGGTTGTATTGTATAGCTAAAGCGTTATAAAAACGTTTAATTTAATTGAATATCTCAATCCCCACAAATCAATAAATTCACCAGGTTGAATTGTACAAAAAAAAAGCGTTTAATTAAATTGAGTAATTCAACCCCCGCTAATCAATAAATTCACCAGGTTGTATTGTATAACAAAAGCGTTATGAAAACGTTTAATTTAATTGAGTAATTCAATCCCCACAAATCAATTAATTCACCAGGTTGTATTGTACGACAAAAGCGTTATAAAAACGTTTAATTTAATTGAATAATTCAATCCCCACAAATCAATCAATTCACCAGGTTGTATTGTACGACAAAAGCGTTATAAAAACGTTTAATTTAATTGAGTAATTCAATCCCCACAAATCAATTAATTCACCAGGTTGTATTGTACGACAAAAGCGTTATAAAAACGTTTAATTTAATTGAGTAATTCAATCCCCACAAATCAATCAATTCACCAGGTTGTATTGTACAACAAAAGCGTTATAAAAACGTTTAATTTAATTGATTTATTCAATCCCCATAAATCATAATTCAACATTAATGCTGCACTGGGCTCTTGAAGTAAAAATATTGAAATCATCCCAGATTTTTACTAAGCAGACGAAAATGTTTAAAATACTGTAAATCAATGTAAAAGTTTAAACTCAATACAATACAAAAAGTCTGAAAAATCGTAGAAGTGAGGGACATTTTGACTGATGGAAAGGTAAGGAGTAATCTAAATTGATGAAACTATATGAAAATAAGCGTTAATGTAGAGGAGGTGAAATGTATATCTGTCGTAATAGGAAAGTATGGCGCTCTATCCCCTATGCTTTCTCCGACAGGGAGACGGCATAGTGGTATCTATGATATATGTAAATAAAAAAAATGTTAAGATCTACTTTTAAGGATTTTCTGTGAACTTCATTACAACTGAAATTATATGAATTATTATTCTTTAAGAATATCGCCATTACTAAACGCTGTTGTATTTTCTCCCAACGTCTATCACTATCCGGTGCAAAGCATCCCTCTAAAGTTTCGAATCTCGTTCGTGCTGCGAGTCTAGCATATTTGAGGAGCTTATGAATATCATATACAATTTTAAATAAATAATTCGCAAAGAGAATACCAATTTTAAATTTGTTTGGTTCACGTGACTCTCTTTTGTATTACACCTATTATACTATTAATTTGATAACTATAATTTTAAGATGAAATTTGGAAAGGGTGAAGAAAAATATCGGTTTCAAATATAAATTTAGTATTACTTGTATATAAACCACCACGCAATATCCATTATGAGTTAGGCAGAGAAATATATATTCAAGCCTTATAAAAATGTACTTAGTTCTTGCCAAGTTCAGTTTATTTATATTTATGTATTCTAATTTACATGTACAAGAGGGTGAACTGAAAAACATCTTACGTCCGGACCAACGTTCCCTCTAAGGTGTGCGCGTGTGCGGTCGCATATCTGTTAAAAATTATCCGCACACATGTTTCCATCTTCCGCACACATCTCAAAGAAAGGAACCTGTAACCACATTTTGTTTTGCGCAATTATATATTTAATTTGATATTTTATGATGGGTTCTCAGGTTTATTTGGAATAAATTTTGTTAGAATCACGTGTATCGGTAATTTAGTACAAGAAACGGAATAAAAAAAAACAACTTTCAGATTGTTATTATCTTTGTCAACAATATTAAAAAATCACTTGTAAACACAATATTATCTACTATGTATATTTTATGTTAACATTTTTATCCATTTAATTTGTGACATGTAACAATTTTGTCGTTCATTATTAAAATTGACATTTATTCCCACTCTGATAAATAAAAGCCGTCATATCAAAATTGATCCAGCCACATGTCGAAGCGAATAATCGTAGCTAACCGAATCGGTCATCATAAATGTATAAGTCCTTAATTATTAACGGATTAAATATATATTAATTAGGCAAGTCAATCGCTTTCATATAGATTATTGACAAGTCCGTGATTTTTGTCCAACTTCGAAATATAATGAGCTCAGTTAAGGCTGCTCACCAGTACTTAATGTGGTATTTTATTTAAAGGTTTGTGTTCCATCATCATAATTACTTTTGTAGACTTCGAATATTCGAATATATTAGCCCCATGTCGAAGCAAATAATTGTGGCTAACGAATCGGTCATCATAAATGTATAAGTCGTTAATTATTAACGGATTAAATGGATATTAATTAGGCAAGTCAATCGCTCTCATAAAGATTATTGACAAGTCCGTGATTTTTGTCCAACTTCGAAATATAATGAGCTCAGTTAAGGTTGCTCACCAGTACTTAATATGGTATTTTATTTAAAGGTTTGTGTTCCATCATTATAATTACTTTTGTAGACTTCGAATATTCGAATTTGTTAGCCCCATGTCGAAGCGAATAATTGTGGCTAACCGAATCGGTCATCATAAATGTATAAGTCGTTAATTATTAGCGGATTAAATATATATTAATTAGGCAAGTCAATCGCTTTCATATAGATTATTGACAAGTCCGTGATTTTTGTCCAACTTCGAAATATAATGAGCTCAGTTAAGGTTGCTCACCAGTACTTAATATGGTATTTTATTTAAAGGTTTGTGTTCCATCATTATAATTACTTTTGTAGACTTCGAATATTCGAATATATTAGCCCCATGTCGAAGCGAATAATTGTGGCTAACCGAATCGGTCATCATAAATGTATAAGTCCTTAATTATTAACGGATTAAATGGATATTAATTAGGCAAGTCAATCGCTCTCATAAAGATCATTGACAAGTCCGTGATTTTTGTCCAACTTCGAAATATAATGAGCTCAGTTAAGGTTGCTCACCAGTACTTAATGTGCTATTTTATTTAAATGTTCCATCATCATCATTACTTTTGTAGACTTCGAATATTCACATATTCAACGTTTCGCAAAACGTTTTAAAGAATGCATATTATACAATCTTACCATACGTATAACTTCTACGATTTCTCTGACGTTTAATTCTTTCAAAACCAAGGAAAGTGAAGTTATTTCATTCACTTGATTCAATTTTACTTTCCATTGTATCTCTTTCCATCTTTATTTTCTTTATATATTTGTTTTTTTTTAGTTTTTTTTCATTCATTCGTTCTCCATGTCCAAACTATCTCAGAGCGTTCTTCTTTCTCATACTCAACACATCAGTCTTAAGTTCACATCAATTTCTAAACACTTCTTTTCACATTCTGTCAAATGTTGTCACCTTATATGTTTTTCTATGTGCACGCATTTCAACAACATTTATTCGTTTTTTTTATCTCTTTACACTTCCACGTTTCATTCTCATACACCATTGTTTATCATTATCTATCTATTTATGCTTGTTAATTTTTTTTCGTAAGACAAAAATATCCTATTTGAATTTCAAATATCGTAATTTAAATTTACATCAAAAATATTTCAAACGATAGTTGAAGTTCTCGTAAATTTTTTAATCGCTGGCGTTTTACTCAGACTGATAAAATTAAAAAAAAAACAGTAAGTTAACCCTTTTGCATCAAAGCTGCAACGAGCTATTCGTGAATCAGCGAATAATACCAATCAGTAATAGACACGGATACATTTGCCATCATTTTCAAAATGGTGAAAAGGGTTAAATGTTATCTGTATTTTAGTTTGTTCAATATAAATTTGTTTAATGGATTTATTTTCTCTCAATGGGGTAAAAAAATCATTATAAACCTTACAACCCTGAATGAGTCTGGTCTGCCTGCAGGACTTAAAGCTGATGTATTGAAAAGATGAAGATGTGCAAGTTTAAATGGACAAAACTTTCAACATTTTCAAAGTGACAAAATAATAGTTAAGTTTTACTAATTTCTTTAAGTTATGGATTATGACAGATGGATTTTATTAATTTTTTTCCTAGTTGCTTAGAAAATAATATTTTTTTATATAAAACCGCTCCCCGTGGCCCATTCTCCTGTAGGGCCAGGCAGAGAAGACAGAGCACCAGACTTTATATATTTATTTATTTAACACTTTTATTGCAAATACAATCTGGCGAACTTATTGCCAGGCGGCAATCTCCCAACCAACCAGACAAAAGTAAATGAAGCAAGTTACGTGGTCACATAAATCATTCAAATGACTATCCATCCACACGAAATCCATAAACATATACATGAGCACACGCCCACGAACCCCACAAAGACGGACAATCACCCGAACATTCTTTTTCACATAAAGTGAGATATCATCAATCAAAAGGAAAGGAAGGGATGGTGGAGAGGAAAGGAAAAGAAAAATCAGGAATGAAACACGTTATTTTACTGACTAGAAATTAAGAGTTTTTTCAGTCGCTTCTTAAAGCATGCCAAGGACGGAGCGAGTCTTATATTGGTTTGATAGACTTTCTTATCTCGACATACATCCTTCGATTTTTCTACAACCATAGATACACCTTTCAATCAATTTTTTTTATTTATTTTTATCTGATTGGTTGAAAGAGATTGCCATCTAGAAATAAGCCTCCTAGATTGTTAAAAAATGAAGTTTTTTAACACTTGCCTTACTGTGCTAAACAATTCCGCCAGCCACTATGCTGGACGCTCAGCATCCAGTGAAACATATATGTTTAAAATTAAAATTATGCAAAAGCTGCAAGGTTATTTTTTGTAATTAGCTATAAAATTATTTTATTATGTAAGTCCTGGTCACTCACTATCCATCATAGGGTGGCAAGTGTTAAGTAAATAAATAATCTTCTTCTTCCCAATGTCATGTAAGGTCCCCCCAATGTTGAATATCACCTAAGAGTAGACAGGAGATTTGCCTCCTGCCAACACCTCTTCGGACTTCTATTTTCCCTTGGAAGATCAGTTGCAGAAATTTGTATTTTGCTCCTCTAAGTACATGACACAAGTAAAAAAATAAATCAATAATACCTGAGTGAATTGCCACCTAAATAATTGAATTTATTTACTTGTTTAATATATTTGTCACCAATATTAAAATATGTTATGATGTTTATATTAACATCTCAGTTAAAGTTTAACGGTGTACATCTTTATTTAGATTGAAATTTGGAAGATTTTTTTTAGTACAACCGTTACTAAAATAAAATAATTATTTATATTATATTTGTATGCCGCGCATCTTCCAAAGAAAATATATTTTATGTACTTTGTTATTGTATTTATGTTAAAGAGATTTAATGCGTATTTTCGTGGAATCGTAAAATTTAGTTCAAAGCGAATCTGTTCATTTTGGAAATACCCATTTGCGTGGCGTTTATGTTGCTTAAACTCGTCTGAAACACCACTCAAATATATTAAAACTAACGTTACAATGCATTTTATTGTTATCTTGCACTTATTTGAGCACGTTCTCACACAGAAATGCAATTTTCCTGAACTTGAAGTTATGTATTCGATTATCAGTCCCACGAATCAATAAACGCTTATTTTATTATTTATATTAAAAGAAAGTGATATAATCTGCACTTAATTGAAAAAAAAAATCCTATACTTATTGAAATAATGTCTAAAAGTTGACACATGTTCAGTTAAACAATTAAATAATTAACAGTATTAACCTGTTCACCGCGTTAAAAATCAAATTCCACGAATCCTGTGCGCGGCACAATTTCAGCGTTTTTTAATTTCTAAGTTTAAACACATATTTTGTTTAGAACCACTGATATTTTATTACAACACCAAGTAAACATGACACTTAAGTAATTTTCTGATAATAAATAATAGTCATTACTCTTAAGGAGACTCATTAAATAAAGGAGATAAACTTAACATTACGTAAAATAAACAAAGGAATGCTACGATCAAATCGATGCTTCATGACACTCACCCGATCAAATGCATATAGCACTAGTAATGTTTATTTACGTAAGAGAGACTCATCGCAGGACTCGATCCGCGCGACAGGTCGTTAATGCTGGAAATATTGAGAAACCAAAAAAATTCGGCGCTCTGTTTATTCAACAATATCTCATAAACTAATATATTATTTGACAAGGTTTTCAGAGATGTCGCTAGAATAAAGATTATTTAAAATTTTAGTTCAATTTTTATTCCGGTTTTGTGTCATTTTTTTTAAGTATTTGTGATTTGAAACTTGGATTGTCGTCAGATCACAGGCGTTTGTGCTCCCCGCGGGGAAAGAGTTAAAGAGGAATTTAAATTCAGGTGTTTAGATGAATGAATCATTGAACAGCAAGTAGTAATAGGAAACAATGGCAATAAGACACAAAAAGACGTATTCGAACCAAACAATATTAAAACCTCCTATAATAGTGATTCGCAACAGAGTACAAGTACCCGGCGGTAAGTAATACACATCGGACTTAAGAAAGATACTGTCGGTTTGTAGAGCGTCGTCTCTGTCATTCATACACGTGTTCCGTCGCGATTTGTCAGTCGCATCGTCCGACAGAGATGC